>OY735234.1:27518303-27715803 GCA_963457665.1 Thysanoteuthis rhombus | reverse complement strand
CATTAATTCTTTGAAAAATGAATTTCATTGTTGACAGTACTTGGTTTTTAAAATTTTTTTTTTTCTTCTGGTAACAAGCACCGTAAAACTTAATTTACAACCTGATTTTTATCATTAAAAATGAAATAAAACTATGGGTAAATTCAATAATTTTTTTTTCTGCCAGGTGGACGAGGCTTCTCTTTGATTATGATCCCATGTGTAAATCCAGCACTGGCTACGAACAGTCGATCTTAAGTTTTATTATTAAATGCAATTCCCTTGGACATCATCTGTTTGCACATTCTCTGGATGGGATTATGGGGTGGTGGCATTTGCCTGGCTGCTAATTGCACAGAAAAGGGAATCAGTTAACCAATTTCAAATTCCATCCGAGGTAATCTGTGATCACTATGCACTTATTGCCCTTGGGATAGGCATGAGTCCACTTCCCAGCTGTTGGTGAAATTTCAAGGGAAATGGAATCATTCAGCATTGAGAAGCAATCCATCTAAGAGAAGACTATCCTTTCCCACAAAAAGCACAGCTTGGCACTGACTTTGGCCATCTCAATCTGCCAAGCCACTGAGGAATGGCACTGAGCCTGTAGAGTGGACTCAGTATGCGCAAGCTGATCTCCACTTCAAAAAAAAAATCTGTACGGACAAGAGGGTAATGTTGCCAATTTAGCATGAAAAGCAGGGTTCTTGTTTTGGCAGTGCTGAAATCACTAAAATAAAATATTCATTTAGTTATTTTCTGACAAATTTTTTTTTTTTAATTTTAAGCATCTTTTCGGCTATTTTTTAAAATTTAGCACTTTCAGGCAGTGAAACAAGCACGAAAGTATTTTTTGAGTTGGCAACATGGTAGAAGGAGTGCCTTCCCTTGATCCCCGCAACCAAGGAATAAACCATAATTTAAAAGATGAGAAAAATCCAAACAAAAGCCATTACCACAATGTTTGGGATAAAATTCAGAGACTTCTTCAACAGAAGTAAATGTTTTTCTTATCCTAAAAAAAGACTAACAACATTCTCAAACGGAAAAATTAGAATGAAGCTTACTGGGGGGGGGGATAGACATGTGAATGACTTCTGACTGAACATCATTCATATATAACCAAAATATTTTTAATTAAAGAGGCAAAATGGTGTCATTTTTTTCTCATATAAAAAGTATCATTCATGTTGAAGAATTAAAATGAAGACATATAAAATCTGTGAAGGGATTGTTTTTGTAATGAATAATTATTAAGTATATTGCGAAAACATCACTTTGTTTCACGGAACCCCTCGAAAGGTCACGTAAGACTCTGGGCTTCCTGGGAACACAGTTTGAATACTGCTGTTATAAATCTTTGGATTCAAATCAGTTTTATTGTAATTTGTCTTTTTTTTTTAATGACGTGTGATTTTGTTGAAATTCAAATGCAATAACTCAAATGTAACAAAAAGTTTACTTGCAATGTGAGGCCGAGTAAAGAAAAGGTTAATTTTTTTGTTGTGATTTTTGCTATCATCAAAGGTCTTGCTTGAACTGTTAATCTTGTTATACAACTTTTGGTTATCACTACACGTAATCCAATAAAAAAGTGGGAGGTTTTTTTTTTCTAATGATAATTCTCAAGATAATGATGTTAATTAAAATAATGAAGAGATTTTATCCAATCACAATATTTTTCATGAAAATTTACTATCAAAATGATTTTATTAAATTCCTTAACAAAAATAAATAAAGTCTATAAATATGGTCAGAATAAATTCTTTTTATGATAGCACTAGTGTTTTCCACAAAAAAACATCTAAAATAGAGTAAAAAATAATGTCTACATTTTGGAGAATAAACCTGTCAAAATAAGGTCCTCAAAGGTCAAAAAAGCTTTTTATCAAAAAATCAAATACACCATTTTTATAAAGGGTCTAGTGGAGTACTGATGCAAATTTTCAAGTCTGTAGACAAAACAGTGTGGCCAGAAGCACTCGAACTCACAAACAAACACAGACCACAGACAAATAAACAAATAAATAAACATTTGCACATATATACATTTGCTTTCAAATTGTTGAACGCAACAAGGGTTTTCAAGACACACATCAATGATAGCAATATGCTTAATTCTGTTTTTGATAGGTTTTGAAAGGAAAAGTCAAATTAAATTTTGATGGATTATCTCCCTTGGAGCTTACTAAGAAATTATTTTCAATTTCTCATTGCGTTTATGAAAGTCCTGAAAAATTTGTTCTCGATTAATGATAAGAATAATTAGGAGCAAAAGATTACTAATCCTGTTTGTTAGGATGTTTCTTTTTATCTTAACAAATGGGTGGGGACTCTGAAATCATTTTCCTACAGCCAAAGATTCAACACTTATAAAGGCAGAAATTATGTATGTGATAATAATGTTTCCGCTTAATACACATGTATACGGGAATTTAGAAAATCTCAATCGAGTACATGAAAATCGTTTTGGTATGAACAAACAATTCAAACAAAACTCTCCAAAATCAGTTATATCTTGCGAAAAAATCTCAGCTTAGAAAATTTTTTTAAATCAAATTCTATGACTATAAAAATTCAGAATTCTTTTTTATCTTTATATCTATTTTTGTTATGCTATGTATGAGGGTAGATCAATATGTCAGCAGCCTGACTGGTGGTTATTAGCTGGGTCTTGATTTGAAAATTCCACTGGATAATTTTCGATCTATGTACTTAATAATCACCACTGATGAACAAATAAGGAGATTATGTTATCTGTTTAAAATAAATGCTTTTTAATCATTAGCCTATGGACTTACTGACAAAACTTTATATGTATAAATACATATACATGTGTGAAAAATTTTACTTTATTCTGAAATAATTCTAATAAAGATTTTGATAAACTAATAATATTATAGAGATAATATATTATATATTATATATAAATATTATATATAATATCATATAGAGCAATATATATTTGAGATTATGGAGAGAAAAAAAACGAAGTGTTCCTTGATTCATCCATTCATCAAAAGCGATGGATAATTTCTAGTTTTAATCTAACTAGTTCTAAATAGTTAGAACACAGTATTTCAAATTGACTGAAACTGATTTTATTACTAGGATTTTGCTTATGGATGGAATGACAAAAAAAATAACGCTACAGAAGTGACAAACTTTTTCTTAACAAATTTTGTTTCTCTTCCAAATATTAATTATATATATATATATATAAGTTGTTACTAAACAACCCACAACACAGAAATATCCACATTTCATTCCTCAAATCTCAAATATGTAAACTGCAGCAAGTGATCTGAAAAATGTTGGTGGCAACAATTGAAATGCATTAGAACACGCCCACGTGATAGTAAAAATTACCCAGATGTAAGTCCTGTTTTTTCTCTTAAATTTTCTCTTCATCCTTTAATTGTCATTTTACCAACATATATATATACATATATATATAAGTGAGAGTGTATGTGTGTGTCTGTGTGTGTGTGTGTGTGTATTGATTGATTTCAGTCTTTGATTTTGATCTATGTTAGTGTGTGTGTGTGTATATTTTGAATAGAACTGAAACATCATTGCCCTAAGTAAGCTATTTTTTCGTTAATATTAAATGGCTGGATAATTTCTGGATAGATCTCGTTTATGTGTGTCAGTGTGTATACAAATATATATATAAACAGAAATTTAGAGGGAGAAAAAATCCGACTGTGTGACAGTATATATATATATATATATATATATATATATATATATATATATATATATATATATATACAGAAATTTAGAGAGAGAAAACATCAAACATGTGTTTCAGAGTCGATCCACTAATTAAAAAGTGTCGAATCTAATTATTCTAATTACATCAAAAGTATCACTTTGCATCATATCAATAATGCATAGGACGTTTTCAATTTAATGAAAAATATAAAATTTTAAAATTTTATCTTGACATTTTTTATTACAATCATTTTCAAATGAAGTAGTATTATTGATATCAATTATATTTATATATATATATATATATATATATATATATATATGAGCGGAAAAAATTTTCTGACAATGTGTAATTCATTAATTCAACAATTTGGAATCCAATCAGATAATGCTATTGATTACAACATGCATAATTAGAAATAAGAAATATATGGAAAATCCATGATTTTGTCCAGTTTTTCTTCACATTGTCAAATTAATCAATTGCATATATATATATATATATATATATATATATATATATATATATATATATGTATATATATATGTATGTTACATAAAGTACAAATCAGATTTGCAATATAGCATAATATAATGTCATATAAAGCAATGTCTGATGTCTGATGGATTTATTTCATAGAGTGCTCGATACATTCAACTTTATACCCTGAGAGTTCAGTTGTTTTAGAGCTGAGCTAGAAATATATAATAGGATGTGGATTCGCAACACAAACAAGTTTATGCTTCTGCTCTCTTCCTATTATATATATATATATATTTATATATTATTGAATCATCCACAGACGGCTGTTTTGTTGTATCACAACTCTTCGGTGTGGCCATAGACTATCCATTATCCCATCCAATACCACGAGGTAGGATCGAAACCTGAGCTTCAAACCCAAAGGCTGGTATCCTCTCTCTACTCCACGGAACTGGACGGTCAGGAAAGTTGAATTTTAGCGGTATATTTATTTATGCATAAATGTTCCCTGTCCACCAGAGTGCTCTATTCCATGTTGGAAGAGCATTGCATATATATATATATATATATAATTTCTATGTAAAATAGATACTTTTTCATCATCAGGCAGTAAATTAAGATGCATTCAAATTGTATGAACTGTATGTCCGTATACACAATCTCAACCATCATATGATTTATAGTTTTTCTCTTAATCTTTTTTCAATTTATAAGAAACTGTCAACCTAAACTGTCACCAAAACTCTCAACATAGCTTTCTGTCAGTTTTTAAGTTGGTTTGGCTGGCTATGTATATGTGTATCACAAGTACAGGCAACAGATAATTTCAATATTCACTCATTATTTTTTTTTGTTTTTTGAAAATTCCCCTCAAAATAGGTTTTATGTGGGGGATCAGTTTGCAATGTAAGTTTTGGCTAAATTGGTCCTCAGTTTGTGCCTGCTTGTTTTTTTGAAAATACAGATTTTCTAGTGATCCAAGAGGTGCCTGGACAAAAATTGCAAAACACTTATATATATTTTCATCTCTTTATAAGTGGAAATTTTTTCTGACTATCTTTTAATTCAAATCCAATCTGATGATGCTGTTGACTGCAAAATGCAATATTAGAAATACATAATATATAAAAAAATTTATTATTCAGTTGTTTTTCCAAATTGTCAAATCAATAAATTACATAAACTTTTATGTTTATGGCATTGGTATGAGGTGATCCAACAGAATATTGATGAAAGTGATAATTGGATGGTGAAAAGAAAAAATTTTAGAGAAAAGCAGGTGTTGCATCTCAAAAATTTTTATTATCACAAGGGCATGTTTTGACACTTGCCGGCCATCTCCTCTAGTGAAACTTGCAGTGATGCAGAGAAAACTGTATGCTGTTTACGTGTTTGAAATTGAGGAAACAGATGGGGATATTTCTGTTTTGTGGGTTGTTTGATAGGAGCTGGAGGGGAAGTGTTTGTATATATGTAGGTGAGAGTCAAGTTTGGTATGAAATAAGAAGGGTCTGTGTCTTTGTCTCTAAATTTTTTTCTCTTCACCCTCCAATTGTCACTTTCATTAACATATAACATAGCTTATTTCTATTTTTGACTTGGGACTTGATAATACTTAAGGAATTTGATCAAGTTATCCCATTAACTTGGATTATTAAGCCAAGCCCCTAGATCCTTAAATCTCTAGCTTCACTTCTGGTATTGCCTTAAATACAATTCTCTGTATTGAAAGGTATTGATAGGGCACCTGCATTCAAACCAGGGTCTCCGAGAAGAATGTTATTGGGTGGTCCAAATGTGTTTTAGCCTCCTCTCCCCAAACTCACACAGATTGTACAAGCACCCTTGTCCTTTAGCCATCCTTTTTTCATCTACTACAACCCTTTTAGCTCACCATTCTATACTTGCTCAACAGTTAATAACAGTGAACATACTTTATTAATAGACATATTTTATTGGCTTAGAAGTTTTGATACTCAGCTCCACCCTGGGAAATTTTTTACCCTCCCCTCCATTGGCCTTTTTGGGCCTTGGTGCAATACACTGGCTGCACCTCTCACTCAGAGCCCCTGATTTAAACTATGTATGTGCTGATTTTTTTCTGTGGTAGCTGAATTTTCGAGTATTTGGTCATAATGGTGCTGAGAGGCTAAAAAATAAGTCAAAGAAAAAGATTCAGTGTTTCACTTGTTGCCAGGCTGGGTTGCCGGTTTTTGCAAGTTGGGTAGATAATCCAAGCGCAGATATTTGGCAGAGGTTCAATACCAGAGACCGGTCTGCCTCAATGGGGCCAATATTGACTCATTCGATTTCCAAATTTTAATACTATTCCAATGATCATGTAAGCTAAGTCTCTGAGATAAAGCTCATATCTTTTCCTTTCTGGCAACTCTGCTGCCAAGGCACTTTGGTAATGGTTTTTAAAACTTTAAGATTTCCTTTTTAATATTTTTGCAAGTTAACCCTTGCAGTCAAAAAATGACAGCAATATTCAAGTAATTTTGCAATTACATTTTACTTAAAAGATACCAAAAACATTCTGCTGTTCAGCATTTTCTTGTTTATGTTAAATTATGGAAGAATCCAAAATGCTTTGGGTTTTTTTGTATGAATATTGAAAACTATCGCAAAAACACAAAATATATTCATATGGATACACAATGTCAATATCTCAGATAAAAAATGTCTAACCGTCTAAAATTGACAAATAACATTCTATTCTCCATAGAATAATTACCGAGTTTTATTCATCAAACTTAATGTAACATAAAATTCTATTTTTCCTATGTTATGTCATCAGAAGAGTCAGCTAATAGGCATAAGCAATTTGCCCATTTCTTTTGGCACCGTAGAAAAGTGTTACACACAAAGCAATCCATTTAGAGAAAAATCAGCAATGTGCAGATGTCTTCTACCATGCTAAGCGATGATGTGGTAGAATATAATTTCATTCATGTTTTAATAATGAAATGAAAATGCTGGTTATAAAGAATGATAATAAAAATATAAAAGTAATAAAAACAAAAACAAATAACAATAAAACTCCACTTGTGGTCTACAGAACTCCATTCTCCAGAATCACTGCAATGCAAATCTCTATTATGCACTTGTATAAAATGCAATGTGTATCCATATATTTCATATGAATTTAGGTCAATAAAGACCCAGTGAAAAAGGCACAAGAGGGAAAATAGGAAAAAAAAACAACTAAAATGAATAGTCTATTAAAAATGAATATTAACTGAAAATCATGTGTTAACATTTTTCATATATAACAGTATAAATTTGATTCAATTACACCCGAATAATATTTACACATGATTTTCAGTTAATATATATTTTTAATAAAATATTTATTTTAGTTGGGCTGCTTTTTCCTATTTTTCCACTGGTGTCCCTTTTTACGTGGGTCATTCTTACCGGGTAACATTTCACACATGGTGGCATTTTTGACATAAATAAGATTCTATGTGCATCCATATGAACTAGTTTATCACTGGTACATATGTACACACATAATGTTTTATATATGTGGATTAACTTTGCTGTGTTATAATAGCAGTGAGCAGAAATTATTTCTGAATACAAAAGATAACTCAAAATAAAATGAAAACGATTATCAAATTGAAAGTTTGTTTTGATACATGAACTTGGTTGGTGGTTGGGTGTTAATGATTGTTACAGCTGATAAAAGAATGGAAAAACATCTTTACTTTTGACCAAAAAGAAATAAGATTATATAATCATGAATCATTTACAAAACTGAACTCATTAATCAAAAATTAAAAAAATAATTCTGTGCTAATCCAGTCATATTCCAAGTTTCTATATCAACTCTTAAATTCATGGAACACTTGTAACTGCTTGTATTGGAAGTGGAACTTCTTGATGTATAGGATTAAAAATAAAGGAAATCTTGTGTGAATTGAACAGAGAAAAAAAATGAAAGAATTCACACAGTGGTCAATGGGGAATATTTCTAGTCGAGAGTTATCTCCCTTGATAGTGACATTTTTTTTTGTCTTTCCTATGAATTCAAGAGTTAATTTCATTTTGTCTCTTTCGGTATGAATTCTACCATAATTTGCAAACTGATCACAGGAAATCTCCGATTAACATGGTTTCATTCAATATTGTTTTGTTATAAATTCATTGAGAGAGAAAGATATAAAAATACAATGTTTTAAAATACTGTGGGTGGAATTTGGAATTAAGTGATTTTTCAGACAAGATATAAGTTGTAAAATTCGTATACTATAATAAATTTAATTTCAATACTACATGGAAATGCCAATTAGTTATTTTTGACTGGCAGAGTTGAGTGAGGGAGCCAGTGTTAGTAGCTTTCAAGACAAAGAGAGAAAGAAAGTGATAAGTTTCAACAATGTAAAACTTTATGACTGGACCAATGTTAGTCAACACCATAGACACCATGTTTATTTGTTATTGTATCAGTTTCACTAAATGTTGAGTTAGTCATGGTTTTCAGGAACCTGACCCTAATGTTAATCAGGTCCTGCACTTCACAATTCTTCTTCTGTTCATATACAAAAATACATCATCATTCATTTTGCCCCATAATTAAAGGGCTTTAATATTGTTGATATTTTTGTAAAATTCAAAAATGACACAAACTACAGGCCAATTGAGGGTTTGAAAACCTTAGTGTGTTTATGACATCCAAAACGAAAAACAATTTGATGATAATTCAATATTTTCCAAGCACTTTCATGAAAACATAGTAAATTAAAATCTAAGTATACATTACGGAAAATATTGAAAAGAATTCTTCCAAGAATTTCAGTAATGTCAGTGTAATACTACTAATGATAATTTTAAGTGCATATTAATTTTAACTGATTATAAAATTTGAACAAAACCAGAAATCTTTTTCAATAAAATCATCAGTCAAGGGTTTACACCATTTCATATGAACAGAAACTACCGTTTATGCCAGACTATAAGACAAATGGTTTTCAAGGGTATTTGGAGGACAACATCTGACTGCAACACAACCAAACCCCAAACCTTTCCATATCAAGCTAGTCATGATATTTGCTCACTGGACGTAGTGTAACATTTGTATTGTAATCTTTTAAATTAAATGTCTGTCTTGTATTCTGGCATACACAGTAATTTTAAAGAAAAAAAGTAAACCAAACGAAATGTTTTATTTTTCCTTTTTACAAAAAAATTTGAAGAGAACTATTCAATTTTTTCAAACTGAAAAGTCAAAAGCAATTTAAAAAATGGAAGACATTTTTTTTTCAAAAATGTCCCAAGAGAAAAGTAAAAAAAAAAAAATGTCTGGGGGTGGGGGGAAAAGATAAGGAAATGTCTGGGGAAAAAAAATGAAAAAACAAATGAGAGAAAAGAATGATAATAAAAAAAAGATGAATGAAAATAGAATGAAGAAAAATGCAAGGAAAAATGAATAAACAATATTTTGATGTTATATTTCTACATATATTATTTGTGATGTAACCAAATATGATTTGTGCAAGGTACATTAGTACTGTGATAGTACATTGGTACTGGGAAAGTACCTCAGTACCTCAATACTGTAAAAGTACCTCAGTAATGTGAAGAAAGAAATTCCTGTTCATAGAAATAGTGAATGTCAACAAGATTTCGAAATATTTGTCTTATATTGGATAATAAAAACTTGTTCATACATATACTTTGTTTTGTCTTTTTTTGTTTGTATTCTATCATGTAAATTACTTATTTTCAGATGAATAATTCCTAGGTAGTCTTCATGGCCCAATCAGCCTCTAATTTACCATCAGCTCGTTTTCAAATATTTACTACATGGGATGGTAAACACCACACGATACCATCCATCATGTTTGATGAAAGTAGAAAGTTAAGTATACCCTAATCTTCAAAGCCTGCTCTATGTAAAGTGCAAGTTAGATGGACAGAGTGGTGTTCACAAAATGGTTGAAATTCTATTTGTGCAGTTATTGGTAAATGTGTTTAATGTTTTTTGCTTTGAAGCTACAGTTTTTCCGATGGAAGTGTTTATATCTCAAAGTGGATGCTTTTAGCTAACAAAAGAAAATTAATGTTTAGATTTATGACATTTTGAAAGTTAAGTCAAGATAAGAAACTTTGGACACATTTTTCTAGCTTTTTTTTATTACTGGTGGAATGTATCTTATGGTACTAAGTTTCTTCTAGCATTTATTGAGATTTGTTATTGTATAATGTTAGTATAAATACTACTGAACTACCATTCATGAAGTTTCTGGAAACCTGTGGCCTAACACTAGGGCAATGTTCATTGGCTTAAAAGGAAGAATGAAGAATTTTATCACATTGGTATGCAGCTGAATTGTATGTATTACAAATATATATATATATATATATATATATATATATATATATATATATATATATTGTGTTATCTACAGACAGCTGTTTTATTATATATATACACACATGCATGCATGCATACACACACCTATACTCACATGTATTCATATATATATTATACATATATATATATATATATATATATATATATATATACACACACACACAAAACATATATATATAGTCTAGAAAACTTTACAGCTTTGAACACTTAACATTAAAAATCTTTTTCAATAGATTATTTTGTGTCACTTCAGTCACCAATTTCCCAATATCTGCAAACGCAATTTCTGTAATTTCCTTCAGTGTTTTTTCTCCTGTTTCCCCTATACTTTCTCATTTTGGTACAATGTATGAATTGTCTCTTGTTGGGATCATCATATATATGTACACATATGTACATATAAAATGCACATAAGAAGCAACTTGGAGAAAATAAAGAATTTAAAAGGTAACTCCAAAGCAATGGAAAATTAACTTCATTTATTTCAATTTTTGTACAATCTAAATCTCTTCATGTATCATACAATTGTTTCATAACAACTTGACTATTTCAGTGCATCTCCATTCACACGTGGAAAGGCTGGTTTTTCTTCATCTCAAAATTCATCAAATTGATCTTTATGACTACTTTAACTTATTGCACCTGTACACCAAATTTTTGTTAGTTAATTAAGTTAATGAGCATCATCTTGTTAACAGACAAAATATATAGGAAAGAGAACAGAGTTAAAGAAAAAGCTGTGAAATCTCAATTGACTTCATCTGCATTAACTGCCATGAATCTGATTATCTAAATTTATCTGGAAATTATATCTAAAATTATTCAAGAAAAAATAAATCTTTTATCTAAAATTATCTGAAAAAATACCAGCACAAGATTTGGGCATTGATGGTCCCAGAATGGAGACCAAAAAAGCACTTTTTAGAGGAAAAACAATTTTTCTATACATTGCCTAGTGACATACTCATGCAAATTTTCAAGGTTGTAGCCCTGACAATGGTTGTAGCTCTGGAAATGGTTGTAGCCCTGGAAATGTGACTAAGACAGCCAAGAGGTACACACAGATAGACAAGCAAAGAGAGAAGAATTGGTAGCCCACTTTGCTGGTTGGTCTGGAAGACCATTTGTGGGGCAGCAGCGATTCAATTCACCAAGAATGAGCAGTAACAGTGAAAATCTCACACAAAGTTACTTTTTGGTATGGGAATACCCAAACATTTTCTCTTGCAAATTAGTGTTAATCGCCAGTGGGGGGCACAACTAACAAAAAAACAAAAATGATAAACTGTTGAAAATGTAGTCAGAGCAAAGATAACTAATAACTTTATTACATTAATTTAGCTTTACAGACTTATAGATCTCAAATTTTGATACTGTGTAGCTCAGGTATAGAGCTTTCCAATAACAGATGATAATTAAGGTGCATATAAATATTTAAAAGAACAAATTGAATTGGACGTTGATTTGCATTCAACATACAGTTTATTTAAAGCTCCATGTCTAAGTTACAACATATTTCAATTTTCTGGGTCTGTTTTTGAGGGGTTTAGAGCAAAAAAACAAACCAAAGCTAAATTCATATAATAAAAGTCAGCAGTTATCCGTGCTTCAGCTAAATTTTTATCTGCTAAGAATTTCCATCAGCTTTGCCCACAAGTGGTAATTGTTTTATTGCTTTATACCATTCTAACTTGTGAAAGATTTCATAGGAACACTCAAGTTTCAAATAGCAGAGGAAACCTATATTCTCATCGTTTCACACTCCTTGCTGCAAATTTTACGTAGCTCTTGGTATCACTCCACAAAGAAATAAAGAACGTCATTTTCTATCAATTTTTTTTCTTTCTTAGCTTAAGTTGCCTGAACTTTTAGGCAGCACCTCCTCTAAGCCATGGGAAATGTTGAACTTTAAAATAAAAATGGACATTACTCAGATAAACTCAAAAAAGGTTCTTCAGTGCTGGATTAAGGGGGATGTCAAGTGGGCTGAAGCCAGGGCTCCCAAAATTTAAGGGGCCTAAAATTGATCAATAGAAAAAAAAATGCCAAGAGAAAAGTTTGTTAACATGTAATAATAAGTATGTGGATGAAATTCAATAGAATTTCTTGTTTACTTACTCTATAGTAATCATTTTGAGGGGAGGGGTAGGCTCTGTTTGAATTACAGCCAAGGGCCCAATGCAGCTATAATCCAGCCATGGGGTCCACCTGGTAGCTATAGCCACTTTTGAGATGAAGAATAATAAAAAAGATTATTTATTGCACTAGAACATATTAAGCTAAGATAATCCCTGACTCTATGTACATAAATCTATGGAGGTGTTCAACCAGCAAAGAAAGGTTCCAAATAATTGAATAACATATTCATCAGTAATGAATGCAATAATGAAATTAAAAGCCTATCTTTTATTCTTTATCAGATTGTGTACCCTGAATTCATCTAGGTTTAGAGTACCATAAAGATATTGCATTCAAGACTCGCTAAATTCATCAAGTCAAATAAAAAGATTTTAAACTAAGAACCATGCAACATGCACATGAGAGAATCATGCTCAGCATCACAAGGAGGAATCATTAAACAGTGCAGTATATTAAAAGAAAAACAGGAGTTAGGGATATCATAGAATCCATGAGAAAACTCAAATGGTAATGGGCTGGTCGTGTTACCAGAATGGCAGACAACCGATGGACATCACAACTCACAACGTGGATCCCCAGAACTCATATGCAAAACTGAGGTCGACAAAATATAAGATAACCTGACGAAAAAGATAAGTTCAGAAAGTATTGATACAGCAACGCCTGTGCTTGAGGGGTCTGGCAAATCCTGGGGAAAGTCCATGTCCAACGACGGAAACCATGATGATGATGATGATAATGATGAAAGCAAGAAGTTTTAACATATTTTATTTGTAACTTGGTACACCAGTTTTTTTCCACACACACACACACACACACATACACAGAGATATACTTTTTGTGTCTGTTATGTCCACTAAATCTAAGGAAAGCAAATCCTTAATGTAAATCTATTCAATATAAGGCTTTCATGCACATCTCACTTGAATTGGAATTTATCATGTTTGTTTCAGAATGAAATAACTGATAAAAATAATCTTTTTTCCAACAAAATATAGAGGGTAGTTAAACAGAATATGCACACCAGAAAGCAACAGTTTAATGTAATGTTTTTACGCCCTCAAGAAATGTGAAAGGTATGCAAGTAAAAGATGTGGAAATAAAGTACCTTTCTTAAAAGTGTTTTTGCCTGTACGTTTATTGAAATTCATCAGCAGTGAGAGTGAATTAATATCTTTTCACTCTTTATTAAATAGGTACCAAAAACTTTATTAGAATCCAATAATTATTTGATTTTTGGAAGATTTTAATAATTTAGGTGCTTTTCACATTTTGGAAAATTTCTTAATGTAAAATAAGATTATTTTTGTTTACACAGATACAACTGTTTACACCATCAATTTTTTAATAATATTTCTGGATCCTTAGAGTGTACACAAGTAATTTTTTATATAATATTTACTTCAATATCTCTTCTTACTAATGGCACAAAAATTTTGAATTTTACATGAGTGTAGTAGGGATTTTTCATCATGTATCAATTTTCCCAATTTATACAGGGTCACTTCTAGTGTTACCTACAATGAATAGTTGCTTTCAGATGTTTATATTCACTTTAGCTAACCTCAGCATTTGGATAATAAAATATTTTTATTCAACATTTTGTTTTTGAAAAAACATTTTGAATTTTGGTATTCTCCTACATTATACACGTAACAGAGAGAAAAAATGGATGACTATCTCCTGCTTGAAAGAAAAGATCCCTTAATGGTTTTGAATTTTCTTGCTTGTGCACAGTTTTTAACATTGAATAGGTGAGTAGGTAAAACTACGGAAATAGAGTTGTCTTTATTTATTTCATTTGTCCTCAGTTTTTAACACCGAGTGGGCGATGCATAGTACAAAATAGATGAATATAAGAACAATTCTATACCCATCCAAACTTGACATTAAAAACAAAGCACCCCTCCATGTTTAAAAGAGAGGACAGTAAAATACATTATTATACAAATTATTTCCATGCAAACATTTAACGTTTCCTCCATTTGTCCAATCAATGCTAGAAATGGCGCATAAATGAAAACAATTAAATCTATTCAAATCCATTATGGGTTTTTTTCTCTCAAAGTGGGGATAATCGTTCACTTCGAAAGTTACCTCTATTTTACGTGCATAATCCAGAAGGTTACCTCAGGTTCTATTTTCGCTTGGCATGCATAAAAACATTACTTTTAATAAATTTATATCAAAGAGTTGTTTCCCTTTGGTGGACGATTGATCCTACAGACACACATACATACGGAGAAATAGTCATTTATAAATTATGGGAGTGCTATAACAGTACACTGGGTTGGAAAGATTGTCATTCAACACTTCAAGGTTCATTCCTTCACAAATACTTCGCTCACTGGCATACTGATGACAGCAGTTAGCAGGGGACATGACTGGCCCTCTCGGAAAAGCAGTACCTGAAACAAAACAAAAATAGATAATGATTATTCTGATTGATTACAGGAAAGATTAGCATTAAAAGCCAGGGAGATAGGGCTTTTCTGATCATTTCTTAATTTTGTTTTCCTACAAACTTCAAAAAAAAATTTAGAGGGAACTTGTTTTGAAGTTATTAACCCGGTTAAGTTGAATAAATAATTTTGTGTGTATCTATCATTTCAAGTGTAAGGAGTTTATTATCTCCTCAATCAGACCAGTAAAGAATTGAACACCTTTGGTCAGAAGCCTTACACGTAATGTCTGTTATAAGGTTTAAGGCTCCAAGATTAAGCCACTTGATTGTCACACAGGACAATGGTCTAGTGAAATGATTCCTAAAGTGGGTGTTACTGCCCCCTTGGGGGCACTAAGAAAAAGGAGTCACTGGTAAGCAAGATGGTTGTAAGGAGGTATAGGAAGACAAATCTTTATCCCAGATTATGGGTCATTGAGAAAAGGTTCTCAATAGTGTTTCCATTGTCATTTTTAGTTGAATGTAGAGTAAGTGCTGACAAAAAAGAGAAACTGACAGTATAAAACTATATAAATTGTCAAACAGGATGATTTACAGTGGTAGCTTCCTAATATTGAGCAACATAAAAAAATTAGTCAAATCATATGAACATCCCCCCCCTTATTCAATATTTAACAGCCCATCTCCACTTTCTCCTCTGTAATAGATGAGGGTGGAGAAACTAAAGATTTTTTTAAATCCTCCCCAACCCCATCAAAAGACAACTATCATAAATAATGCAAGGGGGAGAACTGGGGAGAACTTGGTTGAACACAATTTGTATGATTTAGTTTAATTGTATTCACATATTTCAACAATTTTAAAATTTTGTACCACAAAAAGAATTTTCAGGTAAATTTCTCTTTGGTAAACAAAAGAATTTTCTGTAAATACTGTACTTTTTTTACTTCCCATGTACCTACCTAATCCAATCCTTACTATAAATCTTTCTTAAATTGTGTCGTGGCCATAGTTTCTTAACCCCCCACCCTCCCATCCACCCATCCACCCTGCTTTTTAAGTTGTGACAGATTTTTCAATTGCCCTGCTTGAATTTTTGAATTATCAAAATAATTTACCAAATAAATTAGTTTTGGGTTCCTTATATATTGGAATCCTTACACAGGTGTGTCATTTTTGACAGGTATATGCTGATTTTAATATAATATGCTTCTCATTCCTTTCAGCTCCATACAAAAGAGTAAGAAAGCTTACCTTAATATCATCAGAGATGCCTTTGTCAGTTTTACATTCAACTAAAGTATCAAAGATGTAATCAAGTCCCGGGACTAAAAACGGTATCTGAAAGAAAACATTTCAGTAGAGAAATCAAGTTTTAAATAAAGACTTTCAATCTTTTTTTTTTTTTTTTTGGCTGTTCCAAGTATATTTCAATTTTTCTCTTATTTTAATATCTTTTATGACAACAGAAATAATAATATGGCGCTCTAAATAGCAATTCTTCCATCTTAGTTTCAATTGATTTTTATCACAACTACAAAATTGTCATTCCACAATTATTAGTGTGCAGCTTGGATTAGAAATAAAGAACAAGTCTAGTTAGTCACACAATAGAAACTGTCAGGTAACCAAAGGTCTTCTGGAAGCATGCCATGATGATCAATTAAAATATTTGAAATATTTGAAAGCAGGGTGATCAATGAATAAGTTACTTTTTTCACATTTTGTTGGACAATGATCACTAAAAAGTCTAAATTTTCAAAAAACTAGAGTGTATGCTTCTGGATATAAGACTAAAGGATAAATTTAGCATAAACTTACATTGCATATTGAACCCCACCACTAAAAACCTATTTATAGGGGAATTTTCAAAGAATAAAAAACATTTTTGTCTAGATATGATAAGGAGTAAGTGTTCAAATTCTCATCCCTCTAGCTCCATTGTTGACGCTTGTACGTACAATATACATAGTCATCTGGACCATCTTAAAAACTAGAGATATCTATGTTGACAGTTTCAAATAAGCCTATCATCATCATCATCATTATCATCATCATCGTCAGTCTCTTAATGTCCATCATTGGACATAGACCTTCCCAAGGATTCACCACACTTCCCTATCATGGGTATTGCCAAGCCAGTACTTTCTAAATTTGTCTATTTTGTACTCTCCATTTAGTGCTCTACTGGCTTTGATTTTGCATGTGATCTCTGGGGATCAAATGTCATGAGTTGTGATGTCCATCGATTGTCTGCCATTCTTGTGACATGGCCAGCCCATTATCATTTGAATTTTTTAATGGATTCTATGATGTCTCTGACTCCTGTCTTCTCCCAGATGTATTGTGGTGTCTTCTGGTCTCACCACGTGAGGTTGAGCATAATTCTTTAAAAGCCTAAATTTCTAGGGTAGCTGTCTTATCAATTAGGCTACTAATGCCAACTAGTAGCAATCATGTGAATCTAAGCGTATAGCTTCTATTTCTTTTTTTTCCAAATGCTTGATACACAGCTAGTTTTTTTGTTTAAAGATCATGTAATGATGATCTGTGAGTCACAATATGAAGCAACAGAAATAAGATGAAAGACATATTAGTCGAAAATTAATAATAACTTCATTAAAGAAATAAGGTTACAGGTTTCCCCCATATACAAAAATGGCAAGTTCTTGCAAAAAAAATTTCATAAGCCAACATTGTGTAAAGCAAAGAAGTAATTACTACTAATTTATATGGGAAAACCTTTTGAGTGTTTCCAGAGCCCCAAAATGATAAGCTGACATAGGAGTTAGCAGAAAAAATTGCCAAGACCCAAAGTCAGTGTTACCAACTCAAAAGATGCTGAATTGAAAATAACTGAAAAAAAAAATGCCAAAAATGGCCCCAAAACATCCAGAAGATGCTAAAAGTAGTCCCAAAATGATTAAAATGTTAAAGCACTTCCATGCTAATTTAGCACAATTCAATAATATATATATAAGATCTTATTTAAATTAAAATATAGCTAAGTTAAGTGTCTTAGTTAAAGATACTGCAAATATACATTCATACTTTCTTTCTCTCTCAACCCTTTGTCTCTCATTTGTCTATTTACCTGAGAAGGACAATAACTAAATTTAGAAACAAAGACACACCCAAGAATTTGCCAGAGACTAATCATTTTTTCTGGAAATTATCCCCTTTTACCATAAATGGTGAGAATTTCCAGAAAAAGGCCTGAAGTTCTAAGAAAACAAAACCTCCTATTCATTCAGAAGCCAAGAGATAACGGTCCAGCAAAATCTTTTTGACAAACAACAGGTGTATATAACAACACAATTGTTCAACTACAGGCTAAGTACCTTGATTACAGACTTTTCCTTTACAACTTGAAAAAAATCTTCATTACCGATAGATTACACAAAATTACTCCTCTTATGAGTTTATTATTCAAGTACATCAATAAATAAAGTAACATTTTACATAGGAAAAATTTGTTGTTTATCCCTCTGTGATTTGTCTCCTTCTACCTTACAAGCATTTTTCCTCCTACGCAGCTGAATGATACATCCACACTCCTTTCTAAGTAGAGGTAAGTACACACATTATTTCATTTGTGATAATATACTATAAATCAAATCTTCATGGAGTCTACAACAAATAAGGAAACCCTCAAATGCGGTTGTACGTAGAAGAATAAAATAACAACTTACCGGAATACGTGGCTTCTTTACTGAATAAAGTTTACTGTTAAATTCAAATGTTATAAACAAATTGGTGGACGGATTAGTCAGCGATGTGTTTTGAATGGTCACCATCAGTTTAAAAACAGGCCCAATTCCTTGTACCTGAGAAGAAAATATTACAAATGAAGAGAGTCCAACAAGGGGTGTATCTAGGACTTTGAGCTGGATGGGTGTTACATTACATGCATGATATTTTGTTAGTTCATGCTTTGTGAATAAAAAAAAAAGGAGCTCCCCCTGCCCCTGTAGGTTTATGGGTGTCATGAAAATGTAGACATCCAGTGTGTCAAGAGAAATGCTAAATCGAGTGCTTGTAATTTCGGCTAAATTTTGTGTTAGGGTGACCCTGGGGATAGGCTGATCAGGCAATTACATCATAATGGATTAGTTATATCATTTTGAAGTCCCTTGAAACACAACAAAAATATCAAGTATGATTACAAAATGAAATAACCATGAAAAATGGTAAACATTTCGCAGGCAAAACGGCTCAAAGGTTATCTATTGTTTTCTGCGTCCTTGACCCTGGTAAAGAAAGGGTGTGGGCGTTTTGGGTTGCTATGAATAGAGGCAATGATTGAATACAGATCTTTCTAGATAAGCGTCCTCAAAGTGAACACGTTGAGGTAGGCGGCGACAAGAAAGAAAAAGAAACAGACTTCTGAAACAACACATTCTTCAAATATAACAAAATAGAAGCTTTGTTTGTGAGTAAACTGCAAAAGACATTTTCTTAATGAAAAAATATATTTATATGAAAGATATTTGACACTAATTAACTGAACTCTACACAAAAAATTTATCCTCCCAAAAAACTCAAATGGCAATGGGCTGGTAACGTTGCAAGAATGTCAGACACCCTGATGGACATCATGGCTCACAATGTGGATCCTCTGAGACTATATGCAAAAATGTGGCAGGCAAAACATAGGATGGCTTGACAAACTAGACAAGTTCAAAAAACATTGACGCTGCAACACCCATGATAGAGAGCAGCAGTAGCAAAAGCTGCTGCTGCTACTACTACGACTAAAACTACTGATAATTATAATAATAAAAATAATACTGTTGCTGGGTTTTGATTATTCATGTGTCCTGACATTTATATTTATGTATCTATCTGGACTAAAATGGAAGCTACTGGGACTTGGACATGCAAACTGACCACCCCATCCAAGTGAGAAGACTGGACAAGGTAATCGTGGACAAGAAAAGGAGAACATACCAAATAATAAACATGGCTAGGGACTTGAGGAGACCTGCTGTCACTCACTCCCCAGGCAACTGGCATGGAAACGCTAATGCTAATAATACTAATAATAATAGTAATAATAATAATAATAATACAGGCAAGAAGACCGGACTTAGTAATAGTAGACAAAAAAGGAAGGCCTGCCAAATAGTAGACGTTGCTGTACCTGCAGACCATAGAGTAAAAAAGAAGGAGGGTGAAAAAAGGGAAAAATACCAGGACCTAGCAAGGGAGTTAAGAAAAATGTGGAACATGAGAACCAGGGTAGTACCGGTCATAGTGGGCGCACTAGGAACTGTCCCCAAAACGCTGAGGGAGAGACTGGAGGAGATCGGGATTAGGGGGAGGATAGAGACCGTACAGACCACAGCACTACTGGGAACTGCAGGGATACTGAGGAAGGTGCTAGAGATATAAGTACTGCAACGAATTGTAGCTCTGTCATGATATGCGAAAGAGAGGAGACGTTAGCTGAAGACCTGAGGAGACTTATTGTCACTCAGCCTTCAGTGATAACCACTGGGCAACCGGTGTGAAACTGTAAATCGTAGAATTACTGCGACCTATGAGTACCGGGGGAGGAGGGCTGGAGACTTGAGGAGACTTGCTGTCACTCAAACTCCAGCGGTTACCACCGGGCAACTGGTGTGAGATTCCAAATAATAATAATAATAATTATAATAATTATCAGGAGGAGGAATAGTTTCAATAATTCTTTAAAGAATTTGAAACACTATTTCTTTACAATATTTGTTACATAAGTAGTTAAAAGGGTCTGAATTCTTCAAAATCCATCTTTGTTTAGATTAAATTAAATGAAAGTTCTGGAAATAGAGCAGCATAAAATTCACACTTTCTATTTGGAAACGCCTCAGATATCTCTAATATATCTCAAAACCAGGCAACTTTATTTAATTACTTTCAGGATAATTTCCAACCGACCTTTCATTTCCAGTATAAATTACAATTTTTTTTTCCAAATAGACATTCAGCAAGGGTTTATTACAACTTCAATTGTAAAATTATTATTCCTCCTACAACTTTGAAAATGAAGATAAAGAGGCTGAAATGAGTATTTCATAAATCAAAAAATCAAAACATTATATGGGATCCGACATTTTTCATGATGCGTAGAAGAACAGCCAAATCAACTGAGCCATTCCATCATAATGTCTCATCAATCCACCCCATTTCTGGGAGATGGCAATCACCTTGAAAGAAATGAAGTAAAGCTACTAACCCAAAGGAATTCATGTAACAGCTATCATCTTGCTCAGAAAGAATTTCCTTTTAATTATATTTGATAATAATAACTAAGTGAGCTTGGCTGGTTAGAAGAGAGAAAAACAAAAAAAATGTACAGGTCTGGTTAGTCACTCAATAGAAACAATCACGTGACCATTGTCTTTAGGCAGCATGCTGTATTGATGGTGAACAATTAAAAAAATTGAAAAAAAGGGTGAACAATGGCTTAATTACTTCTTTAACCCTTTCTGGGACAGTCATCAATGAAAAAGTTTGAATTAAAAAAAATGATCATGAATGTTGCTGGACACAAACTAAGGGGCCAATTTAGCATAAAATTATATCATAAGTTGAACCACTCCTCTAAAATAATTGATGGAAGGGGGAATTCCAAAGAACAAAGAAAACATTTTTTCTAGAAATAATAAAGAGTAAATACCAAAATTGTCCACCTTCTAGCTCTATTGTTGCGTCGAGTATATGTGACACAGAGATTGTCTGATTTGAAAACCGAAGAAACCTTTATTGACAGTTTTGGTTGACAGTTTCTAAAGACCATTCTGGCAGGAGGGACTTTTAGTAATTGATATCCCGAGATACTGGGAAAAAATCTGCAAAGTGTCAGCTGCAGTAAGTGTATCCTATCAGAATAAACAAAGGAAAATGAAAGAAAAGAAAAGATCCAATGATTCTCCCTGGTCTTCCCAGGATTGGGTGAAAGATGTTTGTTTTTCCGCATTCTGATGGACACCAGCTCAACATACCAATAGGAATACCAATCACATTAAAAAAGTAATAATAGTACTTTTCAAGACATCTACTGACGATAGCTAAATACTCAAAAGACAATAATAGGCCTTCAAGATTTTTCCTTTGGAAGCAATTGGCACGATGATAGGGGGTGGGTACTTGAGCACAATACTTCCTCAACACCGTTATCTCTATGGATGGAATTAAGACTCACTATATTCCCTAGTCCCTCTTGTCCGGGGAGTTTCAGTTAAAACTTGGTCTGTAATTAAGGCACATCCATACTTTTTAGATATATCAAGGACTGAATAGCTTCCTCTCAAGAACATCTATGTAGAATAAAGTTTCTTCTAAATGTTTTCCTGATGAAGACAATCTCGACATTTTTAAATCCTGAGAGAACAAGTGCCCTGCCCAATGTTAGTCTTCATTTCAAACAAGACATGTTTTGCTGTTTTCAACTTCACAATTTCAACATCAAGAAACTATTTTGATATATTTACTTTTTTAGCTATTTTTATTTTTGTGGCATACATAACTCCTTTCTTACTAACTCTTCTTTACTAATGTGAAAAGTGGCCAAAATGCCTCGCTTAGGCTGACTTGAGTAAACAAACAAATAAAAAAAAAATACTAAGTACCCAGGCATAGCAGCTAAGACCGTCAAACAAATTGAAAAGAGTCAACCAATAGGTCCTCCCATTTGACAAGGTATGTCGGGCAAAGGTTTTATTCATTGTTTCTGTAGCCATTGTGGATTTTTATGGGGCTGAGGTGCAGGCCTGATGTCCAACTCTTTCTATTACTCAGTTGTGCTTGGGATGAGGTTTGGAAGGAATTACAGAGCTAAAGGGCTTCAACTGCCCTGCTATTTACCCATAGCTAAGGGGTAGGGAATAGTGCATTCATGACTTTTCCAAGGACATTAGTGCAAAGTGAACATAAGCAGCCTCAGACAAAACTTGAACTAGGTTTGCCAATTTCATTTTCCTTACCAGTGACCAATATGCCACCTAACACCTTCAAGTCCATAATTGTACCTAACTATGAATAAATTCAAATGGCAATAGGCTGGTCATGTTGCAAGAATGGCAAACAACCGATGGACATCCTGACCTACAATATGGATCCTCAGAGATCACATGTGTAACCAAGGCCGGCAGAATACAAGATGGCGAGACAAACTAAACTAATTAAGAAAGTATTGGCTCATCGATGCCAACAATTAGAGAGGTGTGGTGAATCCAAAGGAAAGTCTATGTCTAACGATGGATGATGAAAAGACCGATGATGATGAAAAGTGGGCACACAAAAAAAACTGTGCAAAAGTGTCAGTCAGCATTTGAAGAATTAAAAAGTATTTCTTTTATTTATCTCTGTTAACTAAGTTAGAAAGAGGTGTATGTATTTGGTCACATCTGTTTGTTTGTCTATTTGTCTGTCCACATGATATCTCTGAAAGTACATAATGGATTCTGATGAAATTTAGAGGAAGGGTAGACAATAGGCTATGGAAGAACTAGTTAAATTTTTGGGCGGATCAATGCACAATTACTTCCCCTGACAATGGCATTGGCAGAGATATGCATTCTCTGAGTGCTTTTTAGTCTATTAAGTTATTTGAATTTTGAGATGAAGTATTTTTGTCAAATTGAGATGCTGGAGTAGACTTAATTTTTCCACTGTAACAAGAATAATTCTCAACTAATTTGGGGAGTAAATTCTTCACTATCAGTCTATCCAATCTTAAACCGAATTGATATATCAAAATAACATTACTCTACTGGGATTCGAAATAATGACCAAGTAATCAGTAGGTAGCTCTCTCACTGACTGAACCAAACTGACAAGTCTTATATATTTATGAAAATTTATGTCAGAAATACACATTTCATTTTAATAAATAAATGCATTTATATTGAAAAATATGACTATAAATTGTGTCATATCATATTGAAACTTTTATTTGAAATGATCTCGTCTTTACATGGATAATACATTAGACAGCGTAAATAGATTGAATAATTAAAGAAAATGGGGCTGCTGTAGGAATCAAACCTGTCACTGATAAGGTAGCCGCTTCAACAGAGCATTGCTCTTACCATTGAGCTTAACAGCCGCCAGTAATGCAAAGGCCCAACAACTGTTTTTGCTCCAAATTCTCATCTCGTTTATTCTTGGGTCTATATCTGCTCTATTCATTTCTTTCAACATGACAGTTATGTATTAAGAAATGGATATATGATCCGAAAGAATGATGATAAATTGCATTATATTATATTGAAACTCATGATTGAAATAATCTCCCCCTCATTACAAGGGTAATATATCACTTGGCCTAGAGAATGTAAAAAGAATAAACTATGTAACAAAATGGGGCTACTGTAGGAATCGAACCAGCAACCAATAGGACAATTGCTTCAATGCACCATTTTGCTAAACAGCTGCCAGTAATGCCCAAATAATTTTTCATGTATAATATATCCAATGGAAATGTTGCAGTAATCATCTTCAGTTGGAATAGAAGTAGGAGTTGACTTTGACCTTGCAGCAGCCAGGCTCTTCTTTATTTACTTTTTGGACTATTTCTATTCATCTTAGAAGCGAAATGTAGATTTGATAGAAGCATTGTTCATGTAAAACAAGTATACAGTCCAGTGCCCAACAAAAAGCGAGAGAAGTAATTTACCCATTGATCACCCAAATTTCAAATTTTTTAATTGATCACCCCCAATACAGCATGCAACCAAAAGACATAGGTCACAAGATGGTCTCAAATGAGTGACTAATCAGAGCTGTTATTAAATGCAAAACAACACAAATTTCCATCATCAAAGTTCTATGGATAACTGGTCACTCAGTTCTATCTGTGAGCGATGGCTTTCATCTTGCAAATGACAAGGGCTTTTATTTTGCAATAGGAGGTAACTATCACTCATCACCATCTCACTGTCCTGAGAAAACTTACCAATGCAGATATTTTCAGTGGCTCCTTGGGATCTGAGGATATCGGGCTGCTATTGTTTTCAAGGATCTGAGCAAATTGCCGTGCAGTGTTCAGCCGAAACAAACTCAAGTCCCGTTGGAAAGTTCGAAACATTGCTGAAAAGCAAGGAAAATAAAAAAACCCTTGTTTTAAACTGAAAAAATAGCAAGTCAAGACATGAGAGTAATGATTGTGACAACTTTGGAGGTTTAGTGAAGTTCATGCCTGATCATGGAGAGGTCCAACAGCAGGTGGTTATAATGTTTAGGCTCACCAGATTATGTGATCATTAGCATGATCGTGAATGGAAGTTTTGACATACCAATTTAATAAATCATATCCATGATAGGTTTCATTCTCAACAAGGGCTGTATCAACCCCAAAGGGTCAAAAATTCAACTGTATGGAGCGATAGATTGTCACATACATTCATTTTATAATGATAAAGTCAAGAAATAAGTGGGAACAGGTCATGTTGTAAGAGTGTCAGACATCACAGCTCACTATGTGGGAATCCAGAAATCATGCGTAAAACTGTGGCCAGCAGAGAATAAGATGGCATGACAGATTAAACAAGTTCAGAAAGTACTGGTTCCGCAACGTCCAGGATAGAGAGGTTTAGAGAAATTAGGGGAAGGTCAATGTTCAACATTATATGCTATGATGATGATAATGATGATGATGATGAGGACACCCACAGTGAATTGCAAAATATGCATTTAGAAGAAAATAGTTTTCATTCTTAACTTCCATCTCCAGAATTGTGTCATTTCATAATGCAAGCATGTGTAGTGCATCCTGGAGCTCAAAATATCCACTGTGAACGATTCATTATGGAACTTACTTTGGCTAAGCCAAGATAAGACATTACACAATAGGAAACAATATACCTTTTGGAAGATGCACAATCAAGTTATTTGATGTGAGTATAGAGTATAATGTCGTTCTCAGGTGGGGGGTTGAAAGTTGAGCAGAAGAGGGCGATAGATTTTTTAAATTACCTCAAGGGGGTAGTAAGGAAAAGAGGTTGATAAACTCTGGGTTAAACAAACTGATAGTTTTCTTTTTATATTATAGTTCATTGCTTTGAATAGGAATCTTTTTTCAAGTCTCAATTTGATTAACTGCTTGATATCTCACCCGATTGACAGTGGAACTCTTCTGTGAATAGAATAAAGATAATGGAACTTATCTGTGAATAGAATTGAGAAGAAAATTTTTTTTTTCAATTACCCTTAGGTGAGACTGAGGAAACTTTAATCAAGTTATTCCTCTCTATAAAGCCTTTCAATTATTTTACATGAATTTGAGAGTTAAAGACAATTGCATGTATATTTTGACCGAAAATCACTTACCAACAGGATTCTCCCTCTCTCTGATTGATTGACTCACAAACAACTTAGTTTTCTTTGGGATATTCAACTTGGTATTCTGTGAAGCAGGGGGACCCAACGAGACATCCTTAATTTCAAAATCAGCATGTCTCCTCAAGATCTTCACAATCAGGCCACCTCCTTGAATTAAGAGAAGAACATATTGAAATCTAACATGATACTGCCTATGGGGCTAATTATCAGTTTTCAGTACACTAATACCTTAGTGCAATGGTTCTCAATCATTTTCAAATACTGTTTGAGATTTCAACACAGCGGTATCTCCCATAATGGGAAAAATCTATAAAATTTTATAAAATCATCTAGAATCATCTAGTTTTCATTTATCTAGATTTATACTAAGAATCTAGACGCTTATTTTCAGACTGACAGATGGTTGGACACTTGATGAATTATTATAAGATTATTCATTGCATTATTTACATGTTCCCATTATTTAGAAAGTAATTAGGATATTTTACAATTTTTACAAAGTTATTATATAAGTCTTAGGGGTCATATTTTTATTTGAAACAAATTACTGAAATCCCATGGATTTAATTATCCACAAATTTTCATTTAATTTGGTGGAACGGATTATCTTCATTAAGAGAGGTTCCACCTTATGTAGATTTCAATAAGAACATCCATACCTTACATACATGAACCACAGTAAGCCATGCAGGTACCAGAACTAATTATCTAAAAAAATTACCTAGAAAAAAATCTTTTATCTAAAATCATCCAAACAAAAATACCAGCACCAGACTTGGGCATTGTTGGTCCAAAATTAACACAAAGACCCTTTTTGAGAATAAAAAAAAAACAACAAAAAACAAAACATTCTAGATGGTGTCCTCATGAAAATTTTCAGAGGTGGAGCTGCCAAAATGTGCCCAGGAGTGCCCAGAGACATTCACAGATAAACAAAGGGACAAGCAAAGAGAGAAGAATCTGTAGCCAACTTGACTGAATGTTTGGTTGGTTGGTTGGTTGCACAGGCCCTTTGTGGGGCTACAATGATCGGTTTCAAATATTTTTCTATTAATTTAATATTATTCTAATGCTGCAATATAAGGATAACAAAAAGAAATCAATTTTTCAATAATTTTTTTCACTCTTCTCTTTTTCAAAATGATTTTCCTTTCAGGGACCGCTAACCTGGGTCTCCAACAGAGGCAGAAAGCATATAAGGCACAAAATAACTAAAACCAGCATTCCGATGGAAATCATGAGTCACCACCACCACTTTTTTACCTCGTAAACAAAGCAGTGTTGGTGGTAAAATCAATCTAACTTGAAAGAAATACTATCAATACGGTTTGAACTATAAGTTTTGTAGTAGTTTTTGTCCAAGACTTTCAGGCGGGTTATCGTTAATATTCAATGAATGTATTTACCCTCCTCAGATCCACCGTAGATCATATATATGATAAAAAACATAAAAATATTGTAGGTGGGACACATGACACTCATCTTATTCACCATTTTTTTTTTCAGCAACATTTCGGTCAAGTAAGAGGAAAGTCCAAAATTTTCATTGAACATTAACAATGACTCATCTCAAAGTCTCGATCAGGATCTGATTCCAGCAGAATCCAAACAAAAGTTCAATTAGGAAACTACTCTCCCATTGAAAGTAAGCAGCAAAACAGGTCTGGTTAGGGATAGAAACCCTCACATGCCCCACATCTCTTGGCAGCATGCCATGTCGGGGGTTATCAATTAAAAACATGGAAAATTAGATGGTCAATAAATGAGTTGCTTCTCTCGCCTTGAAAAAAAAAAGAAGAAAAATCTGAATTTTCCAAAAAACAAGCGGATACTAACTAAGTGATCAATTTAGCATGAGCTTACATTACAAACCGAACCCAATACTGAAAACCTTTTTTTTCTCGAGGGGAGAGGGTTAAATGAAAAAGACATAGTAAGGAGTAAATGCTTGAACTTTCAGCCCTCTAGCTCGATTTGTATGCACCATACATATATACACAGCCAATCGGACCAACTTGAAAACTGAAGAAACCTTCATTGACTGTTTTGGTTGACAGTTTCAAATTTTCCCTCTCAAAAGTCTACGATCCATTTTCTGAGAATTAAAACTGTCTTTTTCATGCTTACCTCTGGTAGTTAAGATGAGGTTACCTTCTTCTCGTCCAAATCTGCCAAACTTAAGGGCATTAATGACATCTGGAGTCTGGATGATGTCCACCAGATGCTTATCTTGGTACATGTGTACTGTAGAATCACTTAGAGCCACAAGCACGGCTGAAATACCCTTTGCTGTGTAATCCAGTAGCTCCATGGTCATCACACTTGCTGGTAATTTAATGCACCATAAACGTTTCCCCTGAAAAGTAAAAGAAAAAACTAAGATATTATATCAAATCCTTTCATTAGTAGACTAATCATTTTTAAAACAGGTCTGGTTAGTTATTTCTATCATTATTCGGACCATCCTCATCTTGGTTGTTTTTCATACAACGTTTCGGCCGTTGTACTCTACGGCCTTCATCAGGTATCATCTGGTAGGTGTGGGGAAGTAACTAACCGAACCCTTCATTCAACTGGTTAGTTATTTCGTAGAGACCGCCACATGATCAAAATCTTTTGGCCAGAAGTTGTTTAGGGGAAATATCAACTGAAAAATTGGTATCAGAGTTGGTTTATGGATAGGTTACTTCTCTCTGTTGAGTAGTGATAAAAAAAATCTGAATTTTCAAAAAACAAGAGTGAATGCTGATGGACACAGACTAAGGAATCGATTTGGCATAATTTTAGATTGCAAATTGAATCCCTACCCCCACCTATTTTGGGAGGTTGGATGGATTTGAGAAAAAGAAAAAGGTTTTATTCTAGACTTAAAGAGTAAATGTCAAAAATATCCGTCTTCTTGCTCCATAAATGAGGCCTGTACACGTGATCCATAGCAAGCCAAACAGCTGGACCTAGATGAAAACTGAAAAAAACCTATTTTGACAATTTGGTTGACAGTTTTTGTTAACAGTTTCTAATATGAAGATTTCAAAAGCTGCATATATATATATATATATATATATATATATATATATATATATATATTTATATTTATATAGATATATATGTATGAGGATAGATATCATTTACATCAAAACTATCAGATCAATAGATTTAAATCATTAGATTACAGAGAAAATTGCTAAGACTGAAACTCAAAAGTTGCCAACTCAGGAAATATTTTCACACTATAACAACTGACAATACGGCTCAGAGGGAACACCCAAATGGCCAAAAACACCAAAAGTAGCCAAAATGTTTGAGCTCTTCTGCATTAATTTAGTGATTTTGGCACTGCGAAATTCATATTTGTCAGAAACGGAATACCGTCTGAAGACAGAGATTTAACATTCATAAAATTATTGGTTCATACACCAGATGATTCATTTATTGACTAATTGATCCCAGTGAAAACATTCATGGATATATAGGTTTTCAATGTTATCCAAAAGTCTTTCATAAGCCAAAATGGCATAAATCTAAGAAAAAACCATTAATTTATATTGGGAAAATGTTTGAGCATCCTTAACCAGTGGCATAAGGGACTTTGATTTTGGGTGTGCTATGTGCAATAGAAGTAAAAAAACACTAAGATATTTTAATATCTGTAAAAAGCAACAGACAGTAAAATCCTTTTTGGCAAAATGTAGGGAAGGTGTTCGGGGGGGGGGGGCATGATAGTGAGGGGTCACTGTTCCCCCTCTTAAATAAAATGAACGCGATTCCTATACGATCCAGCAGTACTACACCACTGCCCTCTGGTGTCACCATTTTCTAGCCTCCCAATCACCATAAAATGCTGCAAAGTCTTTGAGCAAACCGATTATTTTCAATAGACATCCAGCCAGCCTTCCCTTCTCGTGCTTTATCCATCGATTTACATACTCAGACCTTAGTGCGGATTAACAATGCCAGCTTTCACTTTCCCATTACCCCACCCATCTCGCTTTCCATTCCCTCCTTTCAGGGCATCCATGCCAGACAGCTGGTATTGTTTTTGTAACAGGTAGCCATTGCTTAAGTAGTCGCATCAAGTGAGACTATTCTCGCAATCTCTTATTTTACTTCCCATCAACACATGAAAAAATTGTAGGGAAAAAAAAAATGAGCAGAATTGTAAAGATAATGGATCCCCATGTAGAAACAATTTGGTACAATCTGCTGAAAATGCCACTAGGAAGATGTCCAAGTTTTGACTTTGAAAAATGCTTGGTATTTATATAGAAGATTTATGTTCTCCTTAGATAAATGAAGCCACGTGAAAAGTCCGCAAGTAAATGATACGTAAGTATTTGTGCTTGAATCTTGCCTCAATTGAAGTTGATTTAATTCAATTCAGTTTTTTATGTTTTGAGCATCAGTCATATTTATACTTCAAGTTGTTCATTGTTTTCATTATTAGTATGGTTGGGTTGTCCTGTACTGGTAATTTCTCTGTTTGTTATTCTTTGAGAGAAGTATGTTCTAGTATTTTATTTTGCAGTGTACTGTATTCTTATTGTTGTTTCTTTTGTTCATTGTAGAGCATTCTTGCTGGAATGTTATCTATATCTTTTATTATTCTGAATGTTTTTATTATGTCTTCCTTTATTCTTCTTTCTTCTAGTGTAGTAAGTTTTAGTTTTTGAAGATTGTCATGATATGGAAGGTTTTTTAAGCCCTTCTAGACATCTTTTCTATACACCAGCAATATTAGATAAAATAGTAGAATTCCTTAGATGAAGTATTGTCAGTTATTATTCATTCACCTTTGCTAACAAAGTTAGAGACGTATATGTATTTGATCATATCTTTCAGTCTGTCTATCTATACAATATCTCCATAAGTACGCAATGAATTTCAATGAAATTTTGTGGAAGGGTGAGCAATTGGGTAAGGAAGAGTTGGTTACATTTGGGGGCGGATCCCCAAATTCTTTTTTGATTGAGAAATATTTTCCCATTCTTTAAAATTTATGTCATGAACTGCAGCTAAGTATAAATAGAAGGGCAGTCAGAACCCTTCAGCCCTCTAAGGCAGGACAGCCTATCTGAGAGAATGTTACTCTACAGGTAGGTATTTGCCATTGTGGGTCCCAAACCTAGGTAAAGGGGATGGGTAGCAACTACATCCCATAAATGTAACTGCAACAGCAGCAGAGTGGTAATGGCTCTATGCTCCATAAAAAGCCTACAGGATCAACAAGACACAATTTAGGGAAAGAAGTGTTGAATATTGAATGTCTTACCTTATCTGAGAGACACTGTAGGGTTTCGTCCATGCATCCAACCACAATAGTTTTGTTGATGCGCACTACACCCACAGGCTGTGAACTCAGCTCAATGCAATGTTTTGGGGTGGTGTTCACTCTGCAAAAGTGTCAACAAAAGATCTGTAATCATTTATTTTATACAAATAGTCAACTATTTTTTGGGACCACCCTCATCTCAGAAGATGTTTCATAACAAAATTTTGACAGGTCCAATCGGCAGTCTTCTTCAAGTAAAACTTTGTCCAGAGAAGAGACTAGTTCAGCTTATAATCAAGTCTGCAGACTATATCATATTGTTTTGGTGCTTTCTTTATACAGAACCAGATCACTCAGCTGTCAAGCTTGTGACAGGAGGTGATCTGAATTTCTAGAATTTACAGATATCTGGACCAAGATTTAATATATACTTTCAATATACAACAGGCAATGAAAAGCAAAGAATAAAATTGTATTCAACAGATCAAAATCAATACACTTGTAAAGCAAATTCTGTTAGATTTTTATTAATTTTCATTAGATTCTTGAAATATAGAATGTAAAATATAAAGTGAAGATCAAAACTGTTCATAGCAAAAACAAATTAATCCACTTCAAAAACAGGGTCTGTTTAATCAATATTTATCCCTTAATTTCCATCTAATGACAATCCAACTATGCCATGAAAATTAAAACCAAATGCCACTAGGCAGCAAACTACTACAAATCACCCAGTTTTTAAAAAAATGTCCAGTTTTCTAGAAGCCAGATAAATAACCCTGAACTGCACGTCGCCAAAATAGTGTTAATGTCTGGTCAATTTCACTTCCTTCCGCAGCTAAATTCAGTGAGTTAGCAGGGTGAGTGACATAAAGAATACAGGTACACATACAATAATGGGGTCCAAAGATCAAGACAAAAGAGTTTTTCTCCTTGAATTGATTTTTTTTTTAATTTTGAGGCCCCCACTATTGTATGTCCTCCAGACTAACATGTACCAGAATACTATCAAAAAAGTTAAAAAAAATTACAGCTCCAAGTCTCTCACCTTTTGAAGGTATAAATCTTCCCATCTCTACAAGTGGCAATGATTCTATACTCGACATCATACATTCCCGAGATGTTTATAAATACAGGGACGCTGGGTAGAGTCATCTGAAAGAGAAAAATAATTACCGATCAGTTTGAGCTATGGATATTTTTTGCTGAATTTAAAGGATGACAGTAATATTGACAAGCGTGACTGCCGCAGAGTCAAACATGAATCTAACTTCTATTCCGACTCAAGATGATTACTGCAAGTTTTCTACTGTATCTATAATAAATGAAAAATATTTTTTCTAGAATAGATGTATCTATTAATCAGAACAAAATAAGACATTGCATATTTCTAGAAAAAATTTTCAGAGATATGTAAGACTTGACAGTAAAACACCAGCCTACAAGGCAGTTGGTCATAATTTCAAATTACAGTAAGGAAATGTTAATTTTATAAATTTTATACGATGGACTGAAGTTTAGCAGAAAAAACATACTTGGAAGCAGTTTAACTGATAACCACTAAAAATGTGTGATCAACTTGATGACGGGTCAATTTCATCCTGAGCAACTACATCCCAGTCAAATACATTCTGGACATTTGCATCCAGTATATTTTGTATCTCGGTCATTTGTGTCACACATTTCTCACAAGGGGTACATACAATAGACATACTTTTCAAGTTAAAAAAAAAACAACTTCATAGGTAGCAAGATAGAAAGTTTATTTTCGTTGTTTTTATCACAAAGCTATTTTCTTTAAACTTGAAAAAGTATGCCTGTTGTATACATGTCCTTGTAAGAAATGTGGGATGCAAAAAGATTGGGACACAAAAAATACCGCACACAAATATCCAGGGATACCAATGACTGGGAGGTAGTTGTCCAGGGCGCAAATGCCCTAGTAGCATAAAGTTCAACATTTTAATGTCTATGTTTTTATCATTTTCCGATTTGGCAGAGGAGTTTGATACAAATTGAAAGATCAAAAGAGTCTAAATAAAGACACAAGACTCTTCTTAGGGGATTACGTTTTTTGAATCTGTGCTTAAAGTAGAAATCCATTATTTTACACCATCCTTACAGAGTCTAAAATTTCAAAATTTGTCATGAAAAAAATACAAGTTTCTTCTCTTTGAGTCATGTAAACATCAAATGAGATATTTTTTCAAAGAGTTTTCTGGACAATTGAACTCTTTCTTATTAACTCAATGTTTCTACCGATCCATCTAACAGGCTTCTCCAGGTGTACAATCCAAATGTGATTGTGAACAGAATTTTCCAATGGTAGCCATGTTTCAACATTAGATTCTAGTGAAGTGTCCATTTTTTTTTCTTTGTTAGGTCTGAATTTCCATATATAGTATTTATCAAGACCTGAAAGTCACATAAGGTAAAACTTGGCATGTGTCTGACTTATACACTCAGTCGACATGTTGATATCAGCTGCTTCCTTGCTTCTCTTCAGTTGCCAACAGCGTTCCCTGTCTATTATACAAACATCCATACAGAGAGGGAAGCATTCAACTTTTTCTCTCCAGACACGAGTTCAATGGATCAACCAAGACATTGTGTTTACAACACAAACAACAATAAAGAGTTCAAATATCAAAAAAACTCATTGAACGTAAATGTCCCTAATCAGAACTACAGACAAGATATTCTTTCTGTTGACTTTTATAATAAGTGAAGAGAACCGTATATTCTTGATGAGGATAAGAATGGAAAAGAAGAGCCAAAATTGGAAAGTGATCTTCAACAAGAAATGTTCTCACCGTTTTCAAAACTGTGAAAGCAGCCGGATCCAGTACATAGATGCAACAATTCTCTGTGCCTATGATGAGGCAGCTGATAGCATCATCATCTGTCGAAGACTTCTTCAAAGTTCCCATACAGGTAATAACAGGCTGAAATATACATGAATCATAGAAATAAAGGAGAAATACAAAGCGTTATTTTTGAGAGATCAAAAGAAATCTTTTTTATGGAGATTGGTGTGTTTGGAGGAAAGGACGGGGGAGAAGTTCAGGGTTGGGGGGTAAGGGATCTACTTTGGGATGTTCTTCCATCACAGCAGGAGCAAAAGAATGGAATCAATGGACAGAGTTTAAGATCTGGCTAGAACAGTTTATGGTCACTTTACACTAATGCCCTTGAGAAAGTTGTGAATCCACTTCTTCCCTATACACGGGTAAATGACAGAGCAATCGAAGCCCTTTGGCCTTGCGAAGCAGACCATCTTTGGATAGCACTCGGGCCTTGTAAAAACCCATAATTGCAATAAATAATGATTGAGTTCCCATGGATCGTTCAAGAAATGGAGCTGAGCATTATTAAACCAAAAATTGTTTGGACAATAAAAGTTATTATGCTGCCAAAAGACATTGGTCACATAATGGTTTCTATTGAGTGACTAACCAGCAGTTTTTTTTGTTGTCATGAATATTTTGGTTGATTCATTCTTTGGTCTTCCTTAGGTATATAATTTGAATGGAATTGAGAACGGGGATTTTTTCAGGTTGTCCACAAAAAAGAACCTGAAAATGACAGAAAATAAGTGCCCACTTTATTATATCTATATAGCAAAAATGTAAAATTTTGAAAAAATTATTTTCTAAAAAACAACATATTTCTGGACAGTTCTTGAGTCTGATAGATTAGAAATAGCTAACATGATCAGAAAAAAAACATTTTCTTCTTGGAAAACTGTGTACTGCTAACAATTGAATATTGACCAAAAAGTTCAAATAAATGACTGACCTGTTTTCTCAAAGGAAAATCTTTGAATGTTTCCACATAGGCATCAAGTAACTCTTTCTCAGAAGGGTCAACCTGAGTGATCTTGAAAGAACGGACAGTCAACTGAACTCCTTCATTTCTGAAAGATGAACGCCAACATGGAAAATCTGTTATTAATATTAGATAAGTAATCAGTTGTACACCGAATGTTCAGGATAACAATATTTGGCAATTAAGGTCATCCATATAAAAAATTAACAAAGATGCTGCATTTTTTCTTCATCCTTTCTCACCTTGCAAAACCTGTCTATGGATGACAGATAGTTTACCATTTGAGTTATGAGAGCTCTTACGATCACATCATGCAGAAAGCACTTATCTCAGTAAATTTGTCATTTTTGAGAAAAAAATTATTTTTTCAGGTCTTACGAAAGCGTGATTAAAAAACTGCATACTCCAAGGCTGAACTTTGTAGGAAATGGTGGAAAGTACGTACCCAGTTTAGTATTATGGTAACACTGTAAAACGAATCCCTCTTTTTATCTGACAAATTTACAAAGATGAGTTAGGTATTATGAATCTAAATCATCAAAAATTACTAACAAAACATTTTTTCTATTTTTTATGAATATTTGACTTTGAATTAGAATATTAGACTCTGAAAATGCTAAATATTTGGCATTTTTTTCACCGTCATTCAAATAGGTCTGCATGGAGTACACAAAAACTAGAATTTTTCATACAATCATTTGAACATTTTAAAACATACAATCTGATGTTTGGAAGAAAATTTATCTTGTCATGAGGGGGTTGGCAATACAATTTTACTCTCAATTTGGCCTTTAAACCCAGAGTAATTTAAAATTTTCAAGTAAAATTTATTTTGACTTAAATTCCTCAGACTTTTTTTACATAAATCTTTCATCTGATCAGTTTCATTTTTTTTCCAACCATATTTCTCTACATAACATACCAATTTGATTTTTCAATGGGAAAATCAATAAATGTTTTCCTGAAGATGTTAGTGAATTTATAAGTAAATATATTTTCAAGATTTCAATAGCTCAACTGAAAAAGTATCCATTTTCTAAAGGTATTATATAATATGAACAAGAAAAACAAACTCACTTGGCTTGTTCTTTTTTATCATATTCTAGGCCTATCCATAACAACGCATTCAAAACTTATGCTAGACATATCATGAAATTATAGATTGAAATGGATAATAAAGTACATACAACAGATTTCCAACGTGCCAGTAAAATTTAACAGCTTATAATATCCAGCACTTGGTCCAATTATCTTTAACCAAATAATGAATACACAAGACTTCTTCTCAATTGATAGTGGAAAAGGATAAATGATCTATAAGGACCAACTGGACGCATTTCTACTTTTTGACTTTTAATGATATCAAGTTTTTAAAAAAAAAGAAGAAACTTACTTTAAGCTCTCAAGCATTTCTCGCAAAGTAACAGAGTTAATTTTTTCCTGAAAAACAAAAAAATATAGTTCTGATCAGTGACTCAGTAGAAACCGTCAACCGTCAATGTCTTTTGACAGCACACTGTGTTGGGAGTGATCAATCAAAAAGTTGGAATAAGGGGTGATCAATGAATGAGGTATTTTTCTTTCCTTTTGATACATCACAGAAAAGATTGCTATTCCAAAAAACAAGCAGACACAAACTATTGACCAATTTAGCATGAACATACATTGTAAACTTAACCCCTCACTAAAAACCTGGGGGGGTGTAAAAAAACAATAATGATGTTTTCTTCTAGATTTAATAAAGAGTAATGGTTGAATATTTCTGGCCCCATTGGTGCAGCCTATAGGCGTGATAATATATACATATATAGCCAGCCAGACCAACTCGAAAACTGAAGAAACTGTTGCAGTGATTGTTCCATGTCGGTGGTTTCTATCATCAACAACAACAGCCAGAGTCACAAAAATTATCATTTAAGATGACATAGACGTATGAGAAATCTTTAGTTAAGGGGGGCAAAGGGCTCAATATGTCTGAAATTTCTATGGCTTTACCTAAATTATTATTGATTTGCTTGAAATTTTACACTATTAGGCCCAAATTCAGAGGGGTAGTTACCCATTCTTGCCCCCTGGCTGGTATGCCTATGAATGATGGTATGTAAAATAGATATTAAAAAAAATCTATTCAGATATTACATTGCTTCCAATGTGCTGATATAATGAGTAAGAAGCCATATACTAAGGCTTGATATGGACAGTTTGTGGGGTTGGATGATTCACTTATAATTGATTCTATGATGTCCCTGACTCCTGTCTTCTTCCAGATGTACTTTGCAGTCTTCTGGTCTCTCCATGTGAGGCCCAGGCATAATTCTTTTATGTGCACATTGCATGGTTCTCAAATTGCACGTCTATCTCTTGGTTAGGTTCCATGTTTCAGCTCCATAAGTGACTATTGGGAGGATGCATTGGTTATACACCCTTCTCTTTAGGATTAATGGGATCTTCTTATTTTTGAAGGTTGAGCTAGCTCTGCCAAAGGCTTGCCATCCTAGTGTGATCCTTTGCTTGATTTCTTCTTCTTTTGAGGGTCTCACGGAGATTCGTTGTCGTAGGTAGATGTAGTGATCTACTATCTCCAGTTCTTTGTCCTAGATATTCGGAGAACTTAAGCCGCAGTTATTTTATCTTCATTATGATCAAGTATTGGGAATGGAGATTTTGATTTTGTACCACTATCTGATCTGAAAATTTATAGATATATGGCAAGAAAATCTTTGAAAGTTTCATATTAAAAAATTTGAATTTTTTTAAAAACTGTATCACATATAAACCCAAACATGACATTCAATTAAATCTAATAAGATGACCAGTTTTAATCAGAACTAATTTTAACATAATTGACACACAACATGGACCTACATTTGTAGGAATTTGAAGTTTTTAACGTTTTTCAACATTTGAAATCTTAAAAATTTCAGAAAGATTTAAGAACATTGAAATGAAAAAATAAATCATTTCTATTTTCATAATTTATTGTCAACATAATTGAATACAATTTAATTAAATGCTAAAAAATTCAGAAATATTTTTAAATTGACAAAATGTTAGCATAAAAGATTAGAGAAACAGGGTTATAGATGAAGAATGTCAAAAAAGAAAAAAAGTGACTCACATCTTTCGCTTGAGCCCACAACTCCTGTTCGGTGACGTTGATCTCCAGGTTCGGCATTGAAAACTTGTAGTAAGGACGCAAATTCTTGTACACATAAATGAAAGGACCAGAACACACAGCAATTGCTGTAAGGAAGTTAAGAATAAAAAGATTTAATCTTAAATTGATTTTTAAAAATCAAATGTCATTATCAACACAAATAACTCTTGATTGAAACGATCGCCCTTTAACCATTTGGTGATTTTTGAAAAAAATTTTCTATCCTATCTACAGAAGAGTTCCATTACTTTTAATCTATTCATTGAAGAGTTCCAATTTCAATTACAAACGGTCCATGAATTAAAGCATCAAATGAAGAGAATAACCAAATCAGAGTGGTCATTTGATATCAGTGACACTTGGCTATTGACTAAATCAAGGCTTCTCAAACTTCTGCCCCTTTTTAATAAGATAAAATTTCTCACTACCCCTCATTTACTGTTATAAAAGCTATAGGTATAAATATGATCAAAGACAAAAATAATCCCATTATTCCTGAAAAGAAGGGTCTACAACCAATGCATCCTTCTGATAGTCACCTGTGGAGCTGAAACATGGAAGCTAACTAAAAGATCAGCCTTAAAACTAAGAACCATCCAACGTGCACAGGAGAAAATCATGAAGGGATTATAAGACTGTACAATATATTAGAGAGAAAAAAAGCAGAAATAACATAGAATCTATTGGAAAACTCAAATGGCAACGGGCAGGCCATGTTGGAAGAATGGCAGACAACCAATGGACAACTCATAATACAGATCCCCAGAAATCATATGCAAAACCATGGCTGACAGAAAATAAGATGATGTGACGATTTAGACAGGTTCAGGAGATGTTGGCGCTGCAACATCCACGACAGAGAGATCTGGCAAATTTTGGGGAAGGGCTATGTCCAACAACTGACGTCAAAATGATAATGCTAATAGTCTTCAGTTGTAAACTAACAGTAACTGAACATAGAAAGACATAAACACCAAAAAATTGCCAAAATCTTGTAACATATTCATAATTTATAAGTTTTATAGATTGTACAAAGAAAAAATTTCATCTTCAAGAATGAATTTGAATAAACAATTCTTCAACAATTCTTTTGCCATCATTGATTACTTGAGTAAATTTCAAAACTCTTTCACAGGCTCTGAAAATTACATTGACAAGCCAATTAGATACTGTATCATGAGCAAAAAAACAGGGTGGGGGGCTGTATAAGACTTACCTGGTGTCCGGGGCTCATGAGTGTCCATGTAGAAGGAGATGACTCCATTGGGAAGATCCTGCAAAGAACTTTCATGCATCAGACTCACTCCTGGAAAAAATGAGAACAAAATAAAAGATCTGAATGGTAAGTTCATTGTCATCTGAACAATCAAGAACTTTTAAAAGTCTTCTCCTTTCATTTCAGTTAATTATATGTTCCTATAACATACAAAAATGTTAGGACCTATCATGATATAACAAAGTAATAATAGCTAGAATGAACAAAAATTATTAACCATCATAAAATTATAGAATGCATAAAAATGTAACAAAGTATTACAGGTTGAGTACCCCTTATCCGAAACTCGAAAATGTTCCAAAATCCAAAACTTTTGAAAAACCAGCATAACATCCAGCATAACATCACAAATGGAAAATTCCACACCTGACTTCACAGTAGTATGATTCAAAGATGAGTATAACAATGTAAAAAAGAATTCAGATACATTGATTTAGCATTTTAATACTTAGTTGTGTAGCCTTGATTTGCAATTACTTCTTGGAGATATTTTTTGTAACGCTTCACAAGCCCTTTGCAACATTCTGTTGACATCTTGGCCCAATCTTCATTGTAAACATCTTCCAAATCATTAATGTTTCTGGGGTCTTTTGGATGAATTTGAGCGACCAAGCTTTGCAATAAATTTTTGATTGGATTTCAAGTCAGGAGATTAGGTAGGCCACTGATGCACCTCAACATTCGTCAGTTACTTTAGCTGTAAACTTTGGTTCATTATCTTGTTGTAAGATCCAACCTTCTTGAAGCTCCAGCTGTTGCACTGAAGAGACCACATTAGCTTCCAAAATACTCAGAGACATCACTCAATTCATGATTCCTCTAATCATGTAAAGTGCCCTGATGACCAACACCAAACCATGATACTTCCACATCTGTGCTTTACTGTGGAGATGGTATTTTTTCCAATCATACAGGCATTCATCTTTTTCCACGTATGACAGGCAGAGTTTTGGCTAAAAAGTTTTTGTTTTGTCCAAGCACAAAACGTTCTTCCAAAATCAATAAAGGCTTTTCTTAATGCCACTCATAATTCATTCTAGAATCCCGTTGCCTTTTTTTTAAACAAAAGTGTTTCCCATGGGAAACAGGATTTTAATACTAATAGTTTTTCTTTTTGAGTTACCATTGGATTTGCTTTGACTTTTCTTGGCATTTTTCAAGTTGCTCATGAAGAAATTTTCTGCGAAGAGCCAGTTTGAGGAAGGTATTTCGTGGTGCCAAACTTCAGAAGAATTGATCCAAAGGGAATTCCAGGGATATTTAACACCTTGGCGATGGCCCTATAGCTCGAACCTCCATTATGTTGTTTGATTACATCACTCTCTTGTTCAGACAAGAGTTCTTTTACATTAACCATGACCTGCATTTCTTCTTAAATAACATTTTTATGATGAATTTTTAATAGTGTCTAAATACTTTTTTCACCGTTAGTTTTGTTTAAATTCCATTCTACATTGAATGTTTGGGAATAAGATTTTTTTCATGGTGATTGTTAATTCTCAAGATACAATGGGCCCGTCTCAAGAGGCTGGTATTGAAACTCTGCCTCCAGACTTATTCAATCCAAAAAGAATTCCTACAATATTTAACACCTTGGTAATGGTCCTATAGCTTGAACATTCACTATGTTGCTTGACTACATCATTCATTTTTTCATGGTAATTGTTAATTCTAAAAATGCAATAGGCCTGTCTCAAGAGGCTGGTATTGAACCTCTGCCACAAGACTTATTTGACTTCTGAATTCTATGCTATTCCAATTATTGTTTTGGATAGGTATCCAAAATTGAGGTTGGATTATCTCCCCTTCTCACTAAATCTGGCAACCCTGATCCAAAATGCTATCATTACAAAAGTGAGAAAAATAAATTGATACCAGATAATTGAGCTGATATAGAAATGACATCCCTACATTTAGTGGGTTCAAAACATATCCAATATATATATATATATATATATATATATATATATATATATATATATATAAATATATATATATAATGTGTACTGTAGAGAGTGAGACAGACTCGGGAGTGAAGTGTTTGGTGGTAAGGTTTATTAATCCTTATAAGTAAATAGTCCATACATGTTTCGGGATTCTTCCCATCATCAGTGGTGTGTGCTGTGTGAGTGTGTATTAAAATGTACCATGTGGAACCAGAGTCCACTGCCAGGAGCTATGCATTGTGGGTGAGTTTTGTTGTCAGGGCTGCTGGAGGCCTCCTGCTGAATGGAAGAGTGTCTAGTAGGTATCAGGTCTTTGGTAAAGCAGCAGCAGTTGGTCTTGGGGAGGGCAGAGTGTGTCAAGGTAGGGGGGAGTGATGTGGAGTTAGATTTTTTGGTATGTTTGGGGTAGTGTAGAAGGAGGTGTGGTGAGGTCAAGGAGCTACATAGGTATCAACCTTAAAAGTTATTGAAAATGTTTTGGCTATGATTTGGACAGGGGTTATAACAGGCTAAGGTGAAGTTTTTCCTATGGGTCTGGGTGACTTTGAAGCTTCCATTTTTGAATGTGTCTTAGATGTGGGTGTGAGGATATTGATGGTAGGAGTTTTGTGTATTAGGGTTCTGTGTGATGAGGGTTGTTCAGTTTAGTGTTTAATCCATTAGGATATAGGGTTTTAAGTTTGTTGATCCACATATCTTCGTGTTTCTCTAGAACTTTAGTTATGTCAATTGGAGTAGTTTTTTCTATTTTTTCTATGATGGTGAAGCTAGCGTCAGTGGCAAAATTGAGGTCAGGTGTGCGAAAGTGTAGTTCTATGGGAAGTGGGCTACGATTATTTTTTGACTTGATCCTATGTCTATAATTGTTGAGTCTAATATTAAATTGCCACTCGGACTTGCCTATGTACTGTAACTTACATCTATTGCACTCTAGAAGGTATATAATGTTCTTACTGCGGCAGTTGCTATTGTGATATATGTGGTAACCCTCTTTTGTGGTAGTGCTTGTGAATGTGTTAGTGTACTTGAGGTGGTTGCAACATAGACTGTTTCTTATGTTGCAAGGTGTGCAGAATTTAATTGTTCTAGGTATTTTTTTGAGTACGACTTTATTGTTAACGATATTATTGCTACTAATCATGTCTCTGATGTTTTGGGGTCTGCGGTAGGAGATAACACATGGGTCTGTGAACGTTTCTCTTAGATCTGTTTTGATCGTAAGAATGTTCCATCTATTATTGATGATGTGTGCTAGGGGTGGGAATGTGTTGTTGAAGGTTGTTATAAAGGGTATGCGGTTGGGTTTGTTATTGTGGGACAGTATAAGGGTTTCATCTCTGGGTATTCCAGTCGCTTTTTTTATTTGGTTTTTAGTGTCATCTAGCGGATAACCTCGTTGGGTGAAGTATTGTATTAGGTTATGTTTGTGTCTGTTAAGTTCACTATTAGTAGAGCAGATTCTTCTAATTCTAAGAGCTTGTGAAAATGGTAGGCTTCTTTTTAAGTGTTGGGGATGGGCTGATTTGGAGTGGAGGTAATTGTGGGTGTCCGTGGGTTTAGTGTAGAGGGTAGTTTGGAGGTTTCTGTTGTCATCTATATATATGCAGGTGTCTAAGAAGGCTATGGAGTTAGAGGATGTCGTGAAGTCAAACTTAATGGAGTCATGTGCCGAGTTTAGATGTATGAAGAAATTATCTAGTTTGGTTTTTTCGCCTGTATATATAAAAAAAAAAGGTCGTCTATGTATCTACCATAAAAGATGCAGTCATTATATATCTCTGGGTAAATGTATATATATATATGTGTGTGTGTGTGTGTGTGTGTGTGTTATACACACACATATATCCAATATATTGCAAAAAGTTTATTATAATATACAGCCTCAGAATCAACAGAATTTGAACCACAGATTTCGAATTTTTCAACAACATTCTCAAACATTCCATCTTTTTACAGTATTTTTTACTTTTTTTATTTCTTTTAATATTAATCTTGGGTCCAAATTCTGTCAATTTTAAGGCCGTCTGATAATGTTGAAATAATTTTTTGTATTTTCAGTTGAGAAATTAATGTAAGAAAAAACACTAATAACCCCTTACCCCACCAGAAAAACTCACCTTGGAAAACTTTGAGTTTGCTTGAGAAATTATCTGTGCCAAGATCCCCAATCACTAGTTTCCAATTTCCATCAGCTTGAATGTCTGACAAGGCTATACACTGCGTGAAGGTGTAGAGTGATGCCAAATTGTCATGGTGGGCATCCAACCATTTTGATTTATCATTGATTCTACAAAGATGAAAAAAATATATATATATCATTATCATCAACAGACTAGATTACAACCCTTTAATTAAAAAAACTGAAAAAAAAAAAAACCACATCTGATTAGTCTGTCAATGAGAACTGTCGCAAAGCCAACATCTTTTGGCAGCAAGCCGTATTAGGGTGATCAATTTTAAAAAAATTGAAAAAAGGGTGATCAATGAATAAGTTACTTCTCACACTTATTGATTCACTAAAAAGTCCAAATTTAAAAGAAAGGAAAAAAAAGAATGGTAAATGCAGCCGGACACAAAGAAAGGAGCCTATTTGTCAGAAAATTACATAGTAAATTGAACCCCTCTCACTAAAAACCTATACTGGGGTGGGGTGAAAAAATAATCGTTTTTTCTACCCATTGAGTGGAGTGTGTGCGCAAAATTTCAAATTTCCACTATGAAAGGTTAAAGCTCGACCAAGTCCAGGAACGTAGATAAATGGATACATAAATGTCAGAACACAAACAACATATTGGACGAGACGTTCGTTCAGTTTGTCAAGTAAGATTTAATCCAGAGTTATTTCCCTTAGATTATATGACAGCCTGGCACTAAAAATTGAGTGGTTTTATAAGATTCTGACGATAGGTATTCATCATGAATACCAAGAGTTATTTTCTTGGTTGGTTCACAGTTTGTTTTGTGTTGTGTCCTTGTCATATCAATTCTTGAAGTTGTTAAGTGTACTTGTTTCCAGTATATTGGGGCCATAATCCACCAGAAGGTTCCAATTATTTATTGTTTTTAGTGAGATAAGTTCTTTTTCTTTTTTCCTTTCTGCACATTGTTTTGTAAATTTTGCTGTTGTTTCTCTGATTCATTGTAAAAAATCGATCAGCTGGAATATTTTCTAACCCTTCAAATTATTTTCAATGTTTCTATTGCATCTCCCCTAATTCTTCTTACTCTGAATTTTGTTAATTGTAGTTTATACAGTCTTTCTTCATAAGGGAAATTTGCAAAGTCAGGGACTATTTTTTATGCTTCCCTTTGTATATTTTCTATCTCTATGATGTCTTTTCTAAAATATGGCTTCCATGTTTGTACTGTATATTCTATAACTTTTCCCAAGCAAATTTGAAGGCGCATGAATTCTATTTTGAAATAAGTTTCAACTAATTTTATTTTTAAAATTAATATTTGCAGCAACTGACACAGTAACTGCATATTATATTTCTTTAAAATTTGCTCTCTGTATTTTTTATTAGCACAACTTATATCTCAATTTGCATGGTGTATATTTCAACTCACAAGGGATATTTTTTTAGAGGTATAGATGTAGTCCTTATTTGAGATTTTTAGAGCTATACATCAAGTCGGCATTTGGGATTTCAATATAATATCCACAAGTATAATAATTAGCGACGTGCATTTGTTATCTGTCACACTCATGTTATCAGTGACATGATTAAGTAGAAGAAGAATTTCACGTTACATTAAATTTGATAGATTGTATCTTTACTTAATCTTATTTTGGAATTAGTTTAGTATTCAGGAAATATTCAACATTGACAAGAAAATGCTGGACAACATAATGTTATTGATATTTCATATGAACAATGCAATTGCAAAATAACTTAATAATTGACATCATTTTTTGACAAGGGGAAACTAGTTGACTTATGATGACTTACAATGAAGATTTTGGAAATTTTGATAACTTTGTTAATGTTATAAATTAACAACTGAAATACAAATCATAGCAAATGAACATTCCAAATAGTAAAAATCAGTAATGATGTTATCTTGATTCATTTTTAGAGGCATACTTTCCTCACTACAAGAGTCTCTGCACGTCTGTCAGTCTATCAGTCAGTAGACCTGTCTCTATATCGTTTCTCAGCTGTTTTAAGTTATATTTACTTGGTAGAAAGGTGTCCCTTGATAAGATGCTTCTTACCTTACAAATTTTTCCACTCTGGGCCATGTGATTTGGTAATAATGGTGTTTAAACTTTGTTTCAAAATTGATTTTCTCAACTATTTTAAGTCAGATTTACTTGAAAAGTGTTCCTTGATAAGATGCTTCTTACTTTAATTTTCTACTCAGGGTTACGCAATCTGGCAATAATGGCATTCTAATTTTATAGAAGACAGCTCTATGAAATATCAGTTCTTGTTCATAAAATCATGGCTTCAAATTAGGGTTCCCAACCACTCAAGGAATATTTGTTTTTTAATTTTTAAAAGAATAATTATGCAACAAAACTTTATTTTAGAACTTTTATCTCTTTACAATAATATACTCCTAATGCTTATCGTGAAATGGTTTGATGCTATTCAAATTATTTGAAAATTAATTTTATTTTTGTTGTATTTTAGTAATTCATTTTTAAAAAGGAATTTTTTTTCATAATAAATACAGTAAAACTTATTATAGATCATAAATACATTGCAATCTTGGACAATTTTGTGGGTCTTTTATTTGTTTCCATGTTTAGTTATGGTTAGATTATAGCTATGACAATGAGCGAAGATCACAAAAAAATTTGGCACATCAAAAGGAGGCACGAATGGAAATGTTTGAGTAACCATTTTTAACTATTTTCCAGGTTTTGACTTGTATTTCTTTGAACATTAATTTCAGTTGCTTTTCACACAACTACTCAAACCATCAGTCTATGAACATTAGTGAGATAATGCAGATTGGATATAGAGAATAAGCTCCAGATGAGGCTTGAACTCCTTTCACCTCAAGGGGCCCTGCCTATATATAGCAACAGCTCTACCATTTGAGCTACCACAGCCTTGATTTGGTACTTTTTTTGGTTTGGACGTAGCCTATTTGGCATGGACATTCTGGTAGGAGCGTTCAAGTGTTACACCTATTTAGGGTTAAGCCCATTTGATGACTGGTGTTTTGGAATTACCAAAAAAAATTTGATTCTTTCATCATCTTTCAAGAGTGAAACTTTAAAAAGGCCTTAAAACTATAAATGTAACTTTATTGAAAAAATGAATGGACCATATATGGATTAGGCACCCCAAAATTTGACTGACACCGATTGTCACGAGGTACGTCAGCATTGAGAAGTAAACAAATTCTCAGTAAAATCTTTATCTAAGTCTTTTCTTAAAATAAAAAGAAACGAATAAAAAAAAGTGGTAATAATATAGTTGAATCAAGATAGTATTTAATTTAATTTTTCAAGAGATGATTTCATAAAATCTTCATCTTTTTAGAAAACGGTCAGGAAACCCTAATATTCGATGAAAAAAAAATGTTTCAAACTTCCTGCAACAAATTTTTTGTGATTTCAAACCATAAGACCTTACTTACCCCCAGAAATTTGTCCATTGTCGAAATCGACTACGGATGCACAGAAGGGCAAAAACGAAAGTATGTAACTCGGTACGAATGACTAATAAAAGAGAAAATACAATAGGTACCGGAATTGCTCAAGTTATCAATTGAGAAATCTTCCGGAAAATCACTAACTGATGGATAAAAAAATACTGAAGGGAACACATTAAAATGCAACTGGTACAACATTAAAACAAAGTATTTATTTGATTCAATGTGTGATTTTATATCATTAATTCATATTTATCTATTCATTTTTGGGTGAACGCAAAAATTTTAAAAATTTTAACCACAATCGAAATCGACAACGAATGGAAAAACTTTTGCATTTCCAAAACGAATGAATGGCTAAATCTAGGTATTTAATACTTTTGCTTAGATGAATCTCTTATATATTTCCATTCTGTGCGCCGTTTTTAACATGTGTGCGAGTGTGTGAAACTTTAAAATCGGGACCATCTTTCCTACCTTGTGTCCTGAATGAATTACATTCATGAATCCTTAAATAAAAAACTACAGCAAAGTTTTCAAATAGTCCTAAATTGAAATATTTTTGACCGCACAATATCGAATAAACAATTCACTTTTTTTACAGGAGGGTTGAAAGGGTGAAAAATATGAAATAAAAGTTTATAAAACTTACTTCATGGTGCAGTCGCTTTCTGATGAATAGAAAAAACTCATGAAAACATTGCAAAGCTTTTCTGATGATTAATTCACTTGTTGCTTACATCCGAGAGGAAATAAATTAATACACAAAACGACGTCGATTATGAAAACAAAAAAAAGTGTCTCGTTGCTAATAAACACAGTGTTGCCAAATTTACTTTCACAGTTACATCTAAAATCGAGTGAAAAAACATCTAAAAACGCCTAGAAATATTTACATTCCCCGGGTATTAATCCAAGATCCTCGAAATATATTACATTTTATAAATTAATTAGATATATTCTTTGATCGTCAACTTTTCCATTCTAAAAAATCACTCACTTTATTAAAAAAAAATTGATTATTCTATTACTATGAATTAAATAATGATATGACTTATTTTAGTAAAAACAATCTAAATAGCAATTTCTGACATCTACTTATGAACGAAATCATCTAGATCTAGATAAAAAGAAATCTAAATTTGCCACTCTCTTTCCAACGTGCTTGTCGTCATTTAGCATAGTTTCGTACAAAGCTATATATACAAAACAAAAACAAAAATGGATGAAGAAAGAGTAAGTAATGATAATAATGTTCTTCGAAAAGTAATGTAATATGTTTTTAGAAGTGTCTAAAATGATTTATTATGAAATAAAAATTGTTTACATCATACAGGTTTGTTTATTCTTGTTAGCGCGGAAAAGTAAGGTGGCTCGTTCGGTAAAGACGTTCGTTCTACTCGATATTGTTAATTTAGATGTTTTACATCTAAATTTAGATGTTTTGGGAAGCGTTTAGATGAATGAAAGCGTTTTTAGATGGTGGATGTAAAATTAGAAATTTTAAAATTAGGTTTAAATATTAGAAACCGTCAACCAAAACTGTCAACATAGTTTTTCCCAGTTTTCAAATTATTTTAGCAGATAACTCTCTGCGATCATGATTCTGGTAAGTAAAAACGATCGTTACACGTACATTTTTTCTTTAAACAGTGAAATAATAAAATGAGATTCAATGAATGACCGAGCAAGTAATTCTCCACGTTTCGTGCAGGGTTTGGGGCGAAACAATGCATAACCTTGGTTAGCCAACCCTACTACTGTCCAGGTTTGGCTCTTTACAACTTCTGACCTTTCCTAAAGAGATTTCAGGCTGTGGACAAGTTTAAGGAGAACGCAACAAGGCAGCTGATGTCTAGTTCGGTTCAAGGTGTAAAATTAGCTTCTGCTCTATAATGAAGTCTCCGCGGCTGAATGGTTGAAAGCGGCTAAGTGCGTACTGGGCTCCTTCTGGCTAGAAGATGTGAGTTTAATCCTCACCGTGGGCTTGCTCTTCATTTTCCGATTTCGCAGTTGAATCGTTGCTGTAAGAATACGGTCCAATTCAAAAGACGTGATAAAATGCAACTGAAAATGAGAATGATGATAAAACTAGTAAAAATTAATAACATGAATAAACAAAATAAATTGACTAAATCTTTTTTCAGCTCTTTGTCTACCACACACGTCACACATTGGCATCAATCACTCACTCACTCATACACACACTCACGCATCACACGTGCATGTTACACGCACACACATACATCAAGCATGCACATACGCACGTAACACACATATCACATCCACATCACCGAGTATGCACACACATGCATTAGAATTGGACACACATCATACATACTCATTACACATACACACACACATCACAACTGCACACCACAAACACACCCCATACTCACACTCGCATAATATTCATCTCACGCACACAAAGCAAACCAAAAGCTAAGTCGCCCTCGTGTTGCATGCCACATGAGGCAATGATTTTGTCTCCATTTCTAGAACCACCCATAAAGGCCCGGTTATTGTTTGTACCAGTTTTATGGGCCCCAGGTTCTAGCCTGGCGCCCAAAATTGACTATCGTACTGAGCTAACGGTGCCCAACACGCCCGATATCAACATTAAACTAGGAATGAGCAGTGGATTCATGCATTTACCAAGAGCATTAGTTCGAAGTGAGTACGAACTGTCTCAGTCGGAATTAGAACTCGGTTTATCGATTCCATTCTCAGTGCTGTTGTCCGTTAGGCTAACTGTACCAGTTTCCATTCCCCTTAAATACACACCTATATCAACATTTTATCAATGTCATGTTTGGTGGCAAAGGGAGTTTCATATTACCAACTGGCGCCTCCAGTCAGAATAAACGGCTACTCCTAAGTGTTTTAATTGGTCAGTATGTGTGATACATACATAGCAAGCCAGCCGAACCAACTTGAAAATTAAAGAAACCTATGTTGACTGTTTCGGTTTCTCATATAAAAGGTTGAATATATCCATTGAGACAAAAAAAAGTTAGTCAGTGAAATCTAATGTATTTTCAACGTGTTGCAACCGTCTCTGGTTTGCTAGGCAAGAGTTTGGGACAGTTGCAACATCTGACTTCTTCCATTCAAATAAATATTGTGAATGATCTATTCTATGTAATAGTTTTTTAATTGCATGTGTGATCAGCAGACAGATGCAAGTTTAATATGTAAGAATTTGGTTGGTCAAGTCCAAATAGTCTCTCAGCAACTGTGAGAGATACAGAAAGTAGTGCCACCATCCTAAGTCTCTACTAATCAGAATTTAATAATTGTTGACAATGCTTCCTCTAATTAAAATTCATGGTAACCTATTAACTGCAGAAGGTGGCAAGTGTAATAGTTATCTATTGCAAGATAAAAGCCTTTGTCCAATGCTACATCATTAATTGCGAGTAGTCTATTGTAAAGTCAAAGCGCTGACTCTCAGATAGAACATAGCCATCAATCACAATAAAACGGATTCTATTTTTGAGTTAGCCATAAATCTGCAATTACGGAAATTTCCGTCATCTGCAATTAATGCATTAACATGACAACATCCTGCCATGATAGGCTCCATGTAGGAAACGAACAAAAAGAGCTGGTAGTAGGGCTGTGTACTTGTGAAAAATGCCATGGTTTAAGTATTTATTATTTCATATAGTGAAGACGCCCATCACCATCAACAGAAGTAAAATGATGCCCCTTCAAGCGCTCGTGATGCTATCAAGCAGTCTCTTTGATATCAATTTTCAATTGGATTTTCATTTCTTGTTGGCATATTACGTTTCGTTGGGTTTTTTTTCGTATTTTACTGCAGAAATTTCAGACGTTTCTCTCATTCTTGGCCTCGTCTTTTTCAGACCGGTTTTAGTTCTTTCGATAAATCAATCAACTGATAATTGATGATTAACTGATTCTTCTCCTGACAATAAAGAGAACGCTATCTTGCCGAAACAATTTGATAATATCTTGTCTGACTGGTTTTTGTTTGTTTTATTTTTTGTTTCGAGAACTTCATTGGATATGAAACGAGGGGAAGTAACTCATAGAATTGTCATTCAAGGGAAGTAACTCTTTATACAGTTATTTGCAGGGAAGTAACTCTAACATTAACAGCATGATTTTGATTTGATCATAGCTAATAATGAGATTGAGTTTTTAAATTTCATTTTATCACAAAATAGTCATCATTGGTTTTGATACACTATTGGTAGTTGTTTGGAATAGGTTCATTGAAACATAAAATCGATATTTTCCAAGAGTGATAACTTCTCAGCAGATATCATTAGCTGCTGCTATGAAAGAACAAATGGAAGCAAAAACTTTGAACATTTGAAACTGTATTTGATCAAATTTACCTACAAGAAGTTAATACACTGGCTTAGGTCTGGGGTAGTTTTTCATGATGGATAGAAAGATGCAGTAGCAATAAAAATGCGTTGTGGTGTAAAGAAAGATTTGATTAAATTAAACAACCATTTCTTCTAATTAAAATCAAATGATTAAATGATAACATTTGAGCATACACAGCGTCTATCCAGATTATTTCCCTGGAATAGTATCAACATGTTGTTTTGGTGGAATTATTCCAAACAATTACCTCACTACTTTTAATCTAAATTAGAATACTTCAATGCCAAATGTTTAAAGTCCTTCCACAGCTTATAGACTCCAGTTCAGGAATTTCAGTGATTATTTTGATGAAGAATATTATGGACCATCAACCAAAACTGTCAACATAGGTTACTTCAGTTTTTGAGTCAGTCTGGCTGGCTATGTATGTATGTATTATATGCTCAGGTTTCACCAATGTAGCTTGAGAGCTAAGAATTCAAACACTTACTCCTTATTATATCAAGAAAAAGCATTTGGTTTTATTTTCAAAATTCCACCCCAAATAGGTTTTTGGTGGGGGGTTCAATCTGTAATATAAGTTCATCTTAAACTAGTCCCTCAGTTTGTGTCTGGTAGCATTCATGATTTCTTTTTGTAATTTCAGATTTTTTTTTAGGGATCACTGCCTAGCAAAAGATGAAAGAAGTAACTTATTCATTGATCACCCCTTTTTCCAAATTTTTAATTGATCAACCCCAACATGATATGCTGCCAAAAGACGATGGTTTCTATTAAGTGACTTACCAGATCGGTTTTCTTTCTTTTCTTTTTTTATTATCTCCCACATGTACCAAGTGGGTGGCTGAGACAGTCTGAGTTCACTTTGTACTAACGCCCTTGATAAAGGTGTGAATCCATTTCTTCCTCCAGTTATGGGTAAAATGGTACATAGTGAAGTGAGTGACGCCACTTTGGGTGCTTGCCACCTCTATTTCACATCTCACAAACTGGAACTGAGACAGAGGAACTTGTGACATGCTGAGCTCAAGTATGGCTGGCTGAAGCCATATGCCGCATAAGGGAACTAACTAACTTTACATTGAAAGAGTTGTTCCGACTAATGAATTTTTGTTGTTTTTGTTCTTGTGAAAATGATTTGGCTGACCCATTCTACAGCCTTCTTCAGATATACAATTTACAGTGAAAGGAATGGTGGTTGATATATCAGTCACTGTTCTATTCATCGTGTATATTCTATAAAAAAAATAAAAAGTTGTAACATGGATTGGTCTAAACATTGTGAAATAACAAAAGTAAAAGAAAGAATGAGACACACTGTCCGAAAAATTCATGATAATGATCCATCTCGAAATAACAGGAAGGATTTTGAAAAGATTGATTGTCCGAGCAACTGTTTATGACTTACTTGAAAAAAACAGAATGGATTTTAGAGGAGAATGAGGCCAATAGTCCAGGCAAATCTTGGAATGATGACTCATCTCAGAATTACAGAATGGATCTCAAACAAAAAGAATATGATTAATAGTCAGGACAACTCTTGGAACTGGGCAGGTCATGTAACAAGAATGACAAACAACCAATGGACCTCAATGTTGACAAATTGGATCCCCAGAAACCACAAACAAATCCATGGCCATGGAGAGATTGCATGACACAACGGCTTTGACAAATTCAAACAAATACGACCAAGAAGAATACAAGACTGGAGCTTATGGTAGCAGCTGTAAAAAGCCTATGCCCTGAAGGACAAGAGACAATGAGCAAGTCCAAGGCTGGAGAAAAAGAAGAGAAAGAAGACGAATGACTCTTATTAAAGTTATAGACAAGTGTTTCTCAAACTTTATTGAATGACAACATGCTAAGAAATATATTAGACTTACACAGCACACTGACTCTTTATTCCATTAAAATATGAATACATGTTTTACCCTGAACTCTCACCTATTGTTTCAAGAGTAATAAGTACTAAAACTATACATTAGGTTTCATTTGTTATCTAACAGTCACAAGGTAGAGGAACAAAAAAACAAAATGAGACATCATTAAAAATTGCAGTATATTTATTATCTATGTTAAGCTTCATGAAGCATATTTATGAAAGAATAAAACGAATCATATTATAAAACAGATGGTGAAAACACAATAAAAATAGTATTTTTCGTTTTTTAAACTAACGAATACCAGCGTTGATCCATTTTTAGTAAGAACCAGAAGGATTACATCTTTTATTGGAAAGTTTGATTAAAAATCAAAAATTAGTTACATCGTTAGCAATCAAAAGCAAAAAATTCAAATGTTCCTGCAACCCTAATAATCTTTTTGTGACCCCTGGAGGGATCCCAACCCCTAATTTGAGACATCATGTTATAGACAAAACTGGCTTACTTTGAATATTTCTTCCATGGTATTCCTGACAAACATTTACTGATTAATTGGTGCCATCTACTAAAAGGAAAGAAATGGCCTTTTTGTGCTGACCATATTGATTGGTAAACTATTCAAGAAATCATGTTTCTAATGCTGATAAAATAGACTGCTATCATTGAACCGATAACAAATGCAGTAGAAGGCTCTCTTAAGAATGTGCAAAAGTTACCAGAACTCTTTTTCAAAACTAGGGACTGAATAGAGTTGAAATAGTTGAAGACCGTTTTTCGCTGGGAACTTTTGAATGCACATATGTGTGTTGCTATTTATAAGTATATATATATATATATATATATATATATATATATATATGTATATAGCAATGCTCCTCCAACTCTGGAATGGAGCACTCTGGTGGATGGGGAATTGTGCGTAAGTAAATATATCGCTTAGATTTGGTCCTATTGATCGTCCAGATCTGCATTGGGCAGGGGTGAAATGCCAGCCTCTGGGTCTGAAGTGAAGGTTTTGATCCTACCTCGTAGTACTGGATGGGATATTGGATAGTCTATACTGAAGAGTTGCAATACAAATAAACAGCTGTCTCTGGATGACACAATCATTTAATCATATGTGTATATATATATATATATATATATCAGGTCAACTTACAAAGAAGGCTGAAGATTTGATGGATTATAGTCACTAAAATATAATTTAATGACTTTTGCCTTGCCAAAATCTCTGCAATTCCAATATTAAGTAAGGTATTTATCATTGAGTTAACTTGGAATAACTCCAAACACATTTGGGAGTCATTCAAGTTATATTTTAGTGTCATTTTAGCAACTGTAGTCCAACATATCCTTAGCATTTTTTCGGGGTCTCCCAGTTTATATATATATATATATATATATATATATGAACTGTAATGAGTGAGACAGACTCGGGAGTAAAGTGTTTAGAGGTAAGGTTTATTAATCCATAGATGTTAATGGTCCAGATGTTTTGGGATTTTTTCCCATCTTCAGTGGTGCATGCTGTGTGAGTATGTGTTTTTAGGCTTTAAAGTTTCCATGTGGAACCAGAGTCCACTATCAGGAGCTTTGCTTTGTGGGAAAAATATTTTATAAAGGCTGCTGGAGGCATCCTGCTGTGTGAGAGAAAGTCTAGCTAGTGATGAAGTCTTTGGTTAAGTAGCAGCAGTTGGTCTTGGAGAGGGCAAAGTGGGTCAGGGTAGGAGGGAAGTGATATGGAGTTAGATTTTGGGGGTATGTTAGGGATTGTGTAAATGGAAGGGTGATGAGGTTAAGGAGCTACAAAAAATTAAAAATTAAAAAAAATGTGTTGGCTATAGTTTGGACAAGTGATATAACTGGCTAAGGTAGATTTTTCCTATGGGTCTGAGTGACTTTGAAGCTCCCAGTATTGAATGTATCTTGGCAGGGGGTGGTTAGATGTGGGTGTGAGGATATTGTTAGTAGGAGTTTTGTGAATTAAAGATCTTTGTGATTAGGGTTATTAAGTTTAGTGTTTAATCCATTAAGATACAGAGTTTTGAGTTTGTTGATCCGCACATCTTCGTGTTTCTCTAGAACTTTAGTTACGTCAGTTGGAGTATTTTTTCTATTTTTTCTATAATAGTAAAACTAGCGTCCGTGGCAAAATTGTGGCTGGATGTGCGAAAGTGTAGTTCTATGGGAAGTGAACTACGATTGTTTTGTGACTTAATCCTATGTCTATAATTGTTGAGTCTAATATTAAATTGCCACTCAGACTTGCCTATGTACTGTAACTTACATCTATTGCACTCTAGAAGGTATATAATGTTCTTACTGCGGCAGTTGCTATTGTGATATATGTGGTTACTCTCTTTTGTGGTAGTGCTTGTGAATGTGTTGGTGTACTTGAGGTGGTTGCAACATAGACTGTTTCTTATGTCGCAAAGTTTGCAGAATTTAATTGTTCTAGGGATATTTTTGTGTACTACTTCATTATTAATGATATTGTTACTGCTAATCATGTCTCTGATGTTTTAGGGTCTGTGGTAAGTGATGACACTTCGGTCCGTGAATTTTTCTCTTAGATCTGTTTTAATGGTGAGGATGTTCCATCTCCTATTGATGATGTGTGTTAAAGGTGGGAGTGTGTTGTTGAAGGTGGTTATAAGTGGTATGTGGTCAGGTTTATTATCATGGGAAAGCTTAAGGGTTTCATTCCTGGGTATTCTAGTTGCTTTTTTTTATTTGGCTTTTAGTATCATCTAGTAGATATCCTCGTTGGATATTGTACTAGGTTATGGTTGTATCTGGGCTACTCTGATAGAGAAGAAAGATACATATATTTGTGCTTGTATCACACCCTTTAAAGTCGCTTAATTCATATTAACTGATAACCACAAAACATACAAAATACACAATATAAATAATCACTCCATATATGCTGAATACTCCTCTCCTGTCCTTATTTAAATAGTCCACCATATATATATATATATATATATATATATATATATATATAAAACGCAATTCATAATCTTCCTGTCGGATCATATATATCCATTTTCTTGATACTTGACTGTCTTGTAAGAAATGAATAGACCGAGAATAAATAAAATTAGAATTTGGAGTGAAAGCAGTTACTTGGGCCTTTGCATCACTGGTGACATTTAGCTCAATGGTAGGAGCAACATTACGTTGAAGCGGCTTCCCCATATCTATCTCTCTCTATATATATAATAAGAGAACAGTAATAAATATATAACAAACATTTGTATATGTATTAAGTGGATCTTTGTCCTAAAAAGTGCTTAATACCATTGGTAGAGCAGTTATAAAATGAGGACAAATTTTTTCAATGATCCTTTTTAGAGTGTCCATTTTGTTTCTCTTCAAACAGATTTAAAATATCTGTTTCTTAAGTAAGACAGAATCCATCAAAAAATCTTTACTCATTTTATATCAATGTGTGATAATTATAAAGACTTTTGAGTTGGAACTATATTTCATGTATACATGACAAACTATATGAGGAAAACACTGATTGAGCGAATAGGCATTAATTCACAGATGTTTCATAGGAAATCATCCTACATCTTCAGCAAGGTAAGAAAAATGAAGGGAATTCCTCCGAGTCATTGAGTTATATTTTGTTGTAAGTGGGTGGGGTGGGACTGTGAATCTAAGTCTTTAGAGGATCGTCTGAAAGTACTTAGGGTGAGGATTCTTTATATATCTGTTATCATGCTATCTGTGTTGGATTGGGGATATATTGATGCCAATCTCCAATATATATAACACGATGACTATATATGATGATTTTATTTAAGGAATCATTTCATATATACATATATATATATATATATATATATATATATATATATATATATACTAGTTGATTCCTGTGATCAAATTCATGGATACATTTGAATTTCCACAAAATGATTTTTTAAATAGAATAGTGAATTTGTTCCTATGGAAGAGTCCATTGTTTCAAATTTTTAGAAGGTATTTTTATTAGTAAAATTCTTGATTGGAAAAGTTCAGTATTACAGACAGCAAATCTAGAAAATCAGCGTCCATTATTAGAGTAGATGTCTATATATATGTATATGCACTTGCTGGGGTGCCTGGCATTGCCCAGGAAAAAATCAAATATAACAACACAGGAAAGCAAACTAAATTGAACTGATCCTGAATTGAGATAAGTAGAAGTTAGCAGGTTTAAGATTACTTTAAGCACATAACCAAAGCTGAATTCTGCAAAAAATGAAATTGTCAATTACCACGAGGTCTACTTTATGCTCTCAGAAAATAAGTCTGTCCGTAAATATTTTTTCTTTGTTATTTTTCATCAATGATTTTCTCAAAAACTATTCGAGTTAGATACATAAAATCAAACAATATAGATTTTGATTTTATTATAAACTGCTGAAACATGTTACTTTTCTTTGATCTTTAGGCAATTTCTTATTTACGTATGAGTTCCACTGTGATTTAAAGTGGTATCAAGTGGTTTGTGGGCTCGAGAATGATTCACCCTTACGTGAATTAAATTATTTTGGGTGGGGTGAATAACTCTAGAGGGCTGAATGGAGAGTGAATGACTCAATTTATCTAGATATTTAAACGTTTTCAATATTTAAAAAAGACACGTTTGATTTCCATTAAAACAAACAGAACATTTGAATCACTTGAAACATTTATTTTACTGTGAAGAAAAGTATACAATTTGTATATAAAAAGCACACATCAAATATTCATATTGACTCAATATTCAAGTCATTACACATTAGCATTAGCAGTGATGTAATGAATATTCAACATCCTTAGCCATCAAAGATGACAAAGGCTTCTATCCTTCTTTATATGTTCGCCTGTGTATGTGTTTGTTCATGTGTTCATTTGGTTGATTGTTTCTTTGAGTGTTCCTGTGCTCCAGGCCATACTGTTTTGTCTACAGACTTGAAAATTGGCATCAGTACTCCACAAGACCCTCCCCTCCCCCTTTTTTTTAAGAAAAACAAGCTTTTTTGACCTTTCTTGAGACCCTATTCTGGCAGGTTTGATAATAGCATCTGGATTCTTCAGAATTTAAACGTTTCTAGTTGTTTATTTTACTCTATTTGAAATGTTTTCCTGTAGAAAGTGCCAGTAATGTCATGAATAGAATTAATTCTGATCATGGAGTGATCACAAGACAGCACAGTATATAAGGAAGAACACGGGAGTCAGAGATATCATAGAATCTATTAGAAAACTTTAATAGCAATGGGCAGGTCAGGTCATGTTACAAGAATGGCAGACAACTGATGGACATCACGACTCACAACAGGGATCCTTAGAGATCACATGCAAAACAGAGGCTGACAGAACACAAGATGGAGAGATTAACAAGACAAATTCAGAATATACTGGCTCCGCGATGACCATAATAGAGAAATGTGGCGTATCCTGGGAAGGTCTTTGTCCAATGACGGACATAAAAGACTGATGATGAAGATTTGTGTGTAGTGATTATAAAGATATTTACGACAAACAGGAAAACACTTTGCCAATTCTCTTTCTACAAGTCCTTGTTATGTTTCAGCGTCATTCCAGATGGCAAGAGGTTACAGGAGTGCAAAGTTTAATCAAAAAGTAATTAAATTATGGTACAAAACAGAAGACAAGATGATCAGGGTTTCTGGTCCTCTTAGAGAATGTGGTCCAAAAAGATCAGGGTATAGATTCAAGGGTTTGGGGAAGTAGTGTCACTGGGCACTTTTTAAGAGCTAAAGGAAGTGACGTTGGCACAATTTTAGGGGCTTATATTTGGCGTTGTAATTTTTACAAAAGGGAATCGACACAGATACTTCAAAAAATGAAAATAAAAGAATTCATGAAATGATCAAATTCATAACAAGAGGGAGATGATCCATGTGAGTTGTACTTCTGTATGGATGGCTGAAAGTAAGGGTTCACTTCTACAGATAGTTACTGTGTAAATAGTATCCCCCAACTTCGTGAAACCTGAAAAATATCAACTTTTTTCAAACTGACAAATTTCGTAATGAAACGAAGGTCTTACAGATTAAAAGTATTGAAATTGAAAGCAAAAATTTTTTTCCAATTTTCAAATAGGCGAACGTTTCTTAATCGCTGCTGTCAGTTCTTTCGCTTTCCAATTGGAGATCACTTTATCATCACTGCGTATCAGGTTAAATTGGTTGTTTTGGATGTATATGAGAAAAAAGATATTAGTACAAGTTAAACGAAGTCCCTAAAAAGAAGCGTGTCCCCCTACAGAGCTGGTAGAATTGCTTCATTTTCACATTTCATCATAACATGACTGTGGTCCCGAATCACCTAATCCTACCCATCCCCTTGCTCCTAACCTCAACCTTACCCCTAACCCTAAACCTAACGTATCGCAACAAAAATGTTAGCAATGTTGGAGTATGAGATACGAAAATAACTCAATACTACCAGCTTTGTAGGATGGACCGCACTTCTTTATAAAGACTGCATTACTCGTTCTGAAAAAAACTCAGATAGTTTCACTATTGATTGTACAAGAAGTAAGACTAACAGACGTGATTTTGCACCTGGTTGAGAATCTGATTTTTCTGGTCTTACTTAAGAGAGTTGGTTCTAACGAGGTTCACCAACCCAGTTCATTTTTTTTAAAATATATATTTATTTATCTGTTTGTATATTTATTTGTTAGTCTGATTATTTTTATTTATTCCTTGTTTTTTTTTACCCGCGAGATACGAAAATATGCAAAGGAGATGTTAGCTCTGCATTCTACTCAAAATGTCAGTCAGGAGGAAGATGTAACCTGTTGGTGCTGTGTATGAAGAAAAACAAAAACTAAACGAAGGAGGAGGATGTCCGCCAATTCAACAACAAATGTGTCCTTGTCCGGAGAGATTATTCATCTGAATGTTGGCGGAACAAGGTTAACATATTTCTAGATTAATTCTTAAATCTTTTTCTTTCATTTATTATTATATCTATTTAAATTCATTCATCCATTTCGTTCGTGATGTATGACTGGGACCTTTTTTGTCGCTATTTTATTTGAATTTTCAATGATATTATCTTCCGATTTGGGGTTAGTTTTACAGTATGTTTCAAGATGTTATTCATCAATGTGTGGGTCCCTGATTAGAAGGATTTTTATTTAACAAAAATCGGACCTTTCTGTCATGTTACATTATAATTGTCCTCGATCCTACATCGGTGTATAATGAAAAAAATAAATACTACCCATGTCCCATAATAGTCGTTTCGTTTGCATATATATTTCATACGCTGTATATAACGAATATTATGGGACAGCTCCATATCTGTCCCATAATATTTGTTACATTCGCATACACTAAGTATACCTTGAATTGTGCGGTTGATTCGTTCTCAGATTTTCCGTATTGTCAAGAACCGCACTGTTCGATATTTTGTTGAAATTTAATACGATTTTTGGTAATTGTTCGGCTGAGGTTCGCTAAAAAAGGAGTTAACTATTATTATCAACAGTTATTATTATAGACACTGTGTACAATATTCTTGTATGTTATTTAATAAGTAATATTTTTGTGAACATCACTAAATGATTACCTTAGTTCCATCACCAAACAGTTACTTACATTAATATGTTCAGCAAAACCTTTAACTGAACTTAACATCAAGATCCGCGTTAATCAAAACCACGCTCTTCGATCTATTATTGTGTATTTCGTACACTAAGTCACAACTATTATGGACAGACTATATTTATTATAATTAAGAATTATTAAAAAATGAATTATGTATAAGAAGAAAATATTTATCCCGAATTGTGAATAATTTATTAGAGGACCATCAGTTTTTAATTTACATATTGACAGTTTAGAGCTGAATTAAAACGAGAGAAATGTTTATGTGATAATTTCGTGAATCCGTGTATAATGGCAATTTGTTTCCGTTCGTTATCGTCGTGAATATAAATATATTATTTTATATTTGTCACAATTTCATGATATAAAAATGAGATATATCATTGTTCAATTCGGTGATGGTTTTGGGAACTAGGTCTACGGTGGTGAGGTTTTGTGTCAGGTAACTAGGTCTACGATGGTGAGGTTTTGTGTCAGGTAACTAGGTCTACGGTGGTGAGGTTTTGTTTCTGGTAACTAGGTCTACTGTGGTGAGGTTTTGTGTCTGGGAACTATGTGTACGGTGGTGAGGCTTGGCTTTTGGGAACTAGGTCTATGGTGGTGAGATTTGGTGTTTGGGAACTAGGTGTACAGCAATGTCTCCAGACGTTAATTGAACATTCAAAAAAACCTGGAAATTGAGAATTAGGTATACGCTGTAGCCTCCCCCTATTAATGTCCTACTTTCATTATGCTCAACAGCTTGAATAATTATCCTTTTATTTTATTTTTGATTATACGCCACTAAACTGCAGGATTACCTTAATGTCGTTTGAAATCTCGATTAAAGAATAGGATTATTCATGATTTAATGAAACACTGAATGAATTAACACCTGGTTAATCCTAAATCCCCGCTTCCGACAATAAAATTAGAAGTTTATTTTTTTTGTACTATCGAATCTAATTTATGTATATATCCTTTTTTAATATCATTATTTCATGTTAACATTTGATTATTTCATAACACACCTGTCTCGTAATGACTTATTTCTCAGAATTATTGAATTCAAAATTGTATCTTTATAATTCCGATTTTTCTTGTAAAATCATTATGACAAAAATGAATTCGTTATTTACTGTTATTACTCAGAACAATAGAAAAACTGATATAAATATTCTAACAGGTGAATAAGTATAACTTATTAGATTTATTCACTTAAGTAAAATTCCTTCCTTCCTTCCATCTCTCACTACCGTCATTTTCGATTTTAGCTCTTTTTCTTTTTTTTTCCTCTTGACAGCTAACCATTATTTATCTCATTAATTTGATCATCAGAATACATACACACACACAGTACACAGTGTACAAACGGTATTTTTTGCACACACACGCACCTCCTTTGACACATAACATTAGTGTGTAAATATATGTTCTTGACCTGTAAACTTCTTTCACACTAAATAGATGTATTAAGTATGGATGGACTAAACGTAATAATAGCAACTACATTGTCATTATAAGACGGGGCTTTTGTACAAAACCGATTATTCCACGACAATGTAATTGTCACACACTCTTTATATCCCTATGCTTAATGGCATTGTTTCGAAAGTGATTGTTTCTCTTAGCATTTTAATCTAATTCGTTCATCTACCTTTTTTTTAAAAATAAAATGCCTCTGTGACTGGATGGAATTAAGACTCAGGGAATGCTGTCAACTGAAATTTAAAAAATGCGTTCCAATAACACGAGACTAATCATTGATTCAAAGAATGGCTGTATCATCGTCCTCAACCTGCTGTCGTCAGCAGTTCAGTAAAAAGCACCTGTTGTTTATTTTTACCTACTATACACATTGCAGATTGGTTTTGTTCGCCAACCCTTAAACATCTTCTGTCTAATTATTACGGCAGTGTTGTTTCTAAGTTTATTTTGTTTTCTTTATTTACCACAGGTGTCACTATGATCAGACCACTTTAAAGCTCTTTTTCTACCTTCTTGGTCAATAATGGGTCTATCTACTCTCAAGCTGAAAGGAGAATTCCAATGTTTAAAAAATCTAGTTAATGTATTGGAATTAGGAAAAAAAAATATATAGTATTCACAGTACCTGATCTGTACTAATTTTATTTGTTGGTGATACTTGACAACTTAAATGCTCTGCTTACCCCCCCCCCCCGAATTCCGATGTTTGAAAAAAAATATAGTGAATGTATTATAATTAGAAAAAAAAAGTCACTCTATTGATTTGTACTAATTTTATTCATTGATGATTTTTGACAACTTTAGTACACTGCTTACTCCCGTCTCCCCCCCAAATCTTCGTCTTATTTTTTTTCGAAATCACTCTGTTACGAGGAGTACAGACATATTATTATGGATTAGTGTCTTCATCTTGATTGTTATAGTTACAACGTTTCGTCCATTGTACCCTCCGTCCTTCAGGTGCCTGTTATATTTGGTATTGTTCTGGGAATTTTGAATCAAGCTTGTACTTCAATTAACCAGAGTACATCATTCACATTCTACTGTCCATACTAGAGAATATCTTGTATCAGTTAATTCATCCTTGCAGTGCATAAAATGATAATATCTGTAACTCACTTAAATGAATCACCATGCCCCCCCCCTCCCGCATAAAATTATCCCCCAAAATATACTGGCACATGATTCGGGCATTATTAGTCTGGAATGACCATAGAGACCCCAAAAGGTGCTCCTTTTTTTCACCCCCCCCCCCCACTAAAACAAAAATGTTTTTAGATGGTGTCAAGTAGTGCACTCCTGCAAATTTTTCATATCTATCGCCCCAAAAATGTGACCAGGAGTGCCTGGAGACACAGACAAGCAGAGAGAGAAGATTCTGCAGCCCACTTGGCTGTGCTGGCCATTTGTGTCAGATATTCCAACAGAATATCTCTAATAATTACGTCATGAATTAGAAGGGAGGAAAAATCTTGGAACAACCTGAGATACGACACTCCTCAAAAAACATAGTCACCTGATGTAAGTAAATTCTTTCCTCTCTCCCTAGATTAATCATTTTGGTTCAGAATTCTTACCTCTATTACAATTTGCTCGATGCACTCAAATATATACAACTTAGCAATTTGATCTCTCAAAAACATACACCATAAGGAAGCTTACAAGGGCTTTTTATGGTAATATTTCACAAACTCTGTGTACATTAAATGTGAAACGTAACTTTGAAAATCCTATCCAAAACAAGGCTGATGTCCTCTTCTTCACCTGTGTCAGAGATGGCATTAAAATAGATTCCAGACAAAGCCCCCATCCAGAATAAATCTGAGGAAGAACCACTACAACAAGATAGGAAGGGTATCGTATGGCTCATATTTTTTTAGCTAAAAGCAAAATAATTTAATTCTTTCAAAACTATCTATGTCAAAAGAATCTGCCTTCAACCAAGAAAGGTCCCAGTCCAACTCTTGCTGCTTTCCTATTCCACTTTTTATCTTGAATTCTACACCAAGCAGTGTACTACTTCTCTCTTTCTCAAAAAAAAAATACCAAAAGAATAACAATATAATTTATGTATTTATCTGAGGGCTATTTTTCAAGGTATGTTTTTATAAGCTTCTTACGTTATACACAAGACAGGAAAAAGGATGCTATTATCACAATAAGTACAAATATTGAATTTCAAATTTAGCATCTCTTTTTAAACTCTTTTCATGAAATATAATAAAAATATTTCTCAATTGAAAATTAAATCCTGGATCTGTCCCCAAATTCAATCTCTTCTTTCTTAGCCTGTTGCACACCCTTCCACAAAATTTCATTTATGGAGAACTTATGGATATATTGTGTGGACAGAGAGACAAACCTTTTAAACATGGTTGGATATATGTACCTCTCTGAACTTCTTATCAAGGATTCCCAGCAAAGCCTATTTTTCCAACTTTTGAAGATACAGATCTGGTTAGTTACTTAATAGAAACTATCATCTGACCCAATGCTTCTTGACAGCATGCCAGGCTGCACGGGGGGGGGGGGTTGATTAAAAAAATTAGTAAAAAGGGCAATCAATGAATGAGTTACTTCTTTTGCCTTTTGTTAGGCGGTGATCACTGAAATCTCAGAATCTCCTAAAAACAATCATGAATGCTGCTGGACACAAACTATAGGTTCAATTCAAGATAACCGTACATTGCGAATTGAATCCCCCCCCCCACTAAAAAAATATAGGGGGAACAGAAGACAGTTTTTTTTCTAGAAATAATGAGGTGTAAATGTTGAAATTTTCTGCCCTCTAACTCCATTGGTGTGGCCTGTATGCATGATTCATACATAGCTAGCAAGACCAACTTGAAAACTGGGGAAACCCGTGTTGACAGTTTCGGAAAAGAAAACTCTTTCTGCCGGCAAATGAGAAGTTTCAAAATTACATTTACTAATGGAAGATTAGAATTAAGTCTTTTTTTTTTTTTTTTTCTAATCTTTTGGTGACTAATTCCAACTACTAAGCTGACTATTTTCTTTTCTATCATTTTATTTAAATCCCTACATCATGATTTTGTTAAAATCTGTACAAAGCTGCCTCTCGAGGTGTTTAAGTCTGAATTATTATTTGCAAACATGATGTACTATTGCGATGGCAGTAGGCTTTGCAGCTATCAAAGCTTAATTGCTTCCCACTAATTAATTAGCTGGCTTCCACTCAATTATCAAGAGCTGTTAATTCCCAGATCTGTCCTTAGATGAATTCTCATGTACCTAACTTCCTCTATCTACTGCCACCACCACAATTGTCTGTCCTACTCTCTTTCACTACCCCCTCCATCTCAGCTCTCTAACCCTCAAACTCAGCTCTCTCTCTCTCTATTCTAATCATCTTCATTCTTTCTCCTCTCTCTCTTTTCAATTCTACCATTTCAACTCTTTTTCCTAATCTCTCCTCACACTTCATCTCTCTCTCATTCCTCAATCTCTCTCTCTTATTCCTCAATCTCTCTCTCTTATTCCTCAATCTCTCTCTCTTATTCCTCAATCTCTCTCTCTTATTCCTCAATCTCTCTCTCTTATTCCTCAATCTCTCTCTCTTATTCCTCAATCTCTCTCTCTTATTCCTCCATCTCTCTCTCTCTTTGATTCCTCCATCTCTCTCTCTCTTTGATTCCTCCATCTCTCTCTCTCTTATTCCTCCATCTCTCTCTCTCTCTTTGATTCCTCCATCTCTCTCTCTCTCTTTGATTCCTCCATCTCTCTCTCTCTCTTTGATTCCTCCATCTCTCTCTCTCTCTTTGATTCCTCCATCTCTCTCTCTCTCTTTGATTCCTCCATCTCTCTCTCTCTGATTCCTCCATCTCTCTCTCTCTTTCTTCAGTTCCTCCATCTCTTTTGTATCATTATATACTCTTTTGCCCACTGTACCCTTCCTAATCTATACTTTCAGGAAACATTTTGAAACTAATCATAACCTGACTCATCATCCCATCTTTACGCTGTTGTCTGCCACCTTTCACAATCCAAAGCTATTTGTCATTCTTAAATCAATAACCTCTGATTGCCAATGGTTTATGTTGACATACTGGGCCTGACTTTCTTTTCACTTCATTTTTTAGCCTTGTCAATGGATGACCATTCCTAGATTTACAAGATAACAAGCATGGCTGCTGCAGGGACAAACTTGACTCTTATTTCTCTTCTGACTGGAGATGATCATTGAAACTTTTGTATTATATACATAATAAATGTATTTATAAGTTTTTGAAACATGACCTGGTGCTGGAGTGAGCCAGGAGACAATGCATAGATGATAAGCCCAGTCTCTGCTGTACTTTCCTCTGTCTATTTCAATTCCTCCATCTATTTCAATTCCTCCATCTCTCTTTCTCTTCAATTCCTCCATCTCTCTCTCTCTTCAATTCCTCCATCTCTCTCTCTCTCTTCGATTCCTCCATCTCTCTCTCTCTCTTCAATTCCTCCATCTCTCTCTCTCTCTCTTCAATTCCTCCATCTCTCTCTCTCTCTCTTCAATTCCTCCATCTCTCTCTCTCTTTCTTCAATTCCTCCATCTCTCTCTCTCTCTTCAATTCCTCCATCTCTCTCTCTCTCTTCAATTCCTCCATCTCTCTCTCTCTTCAATTCCTCCATCTCTCTCTCTCTCTTCAATTCCTCCATCTCTCTCTCTCTCTTCAATTCCTCCATCTCTCTCTCTCTCTCTTCAATTCCTCCATCTCTCTCTCTCTCTCTTCAATTCCTCCATCTCTCTCTCTCTCTTCAATTCCTCCATCTCTCTCTCTCTCTTCGATTCCTCCATCTCTCTCTCTCTTCGATTCCTCCATCTCTCTCTCTCTCTTCGAAAAGATTTCTTCTGTCTATTTAGGCTGGTCCTCCCAAATATTTAGTTTTTGCTTTCCTCTGTCCTTTCAGGACCCAGAACAACCATTATTACAAGCCTGTCTGCTGCTTGGTCAAACTCTACCCCAACTTCTATTTTGACTGAAGATGATTTCTACAACTTTTATAATGAAAAAATAAAGAAATATATTTTTTAGTATAAATGTATTTATTTATTAGAATGAAAAAAAACTCTTGCATATCTGTAAGATGGATTTTTTTTATATGTAAGACTTGTCTGCTTAGCTCAGTAAGTGAGACACTACCTACCAATCAGTTTTATGAGAATGAAATAATCTTTTGTGTATTTCTAACATGAATTTCGGAAGATATATAAGACTTGTTGGTTTAGCCCACTTGGTTAGAGACACTATTAATTGTGATGTGATGTTTAATTTCATTGATTTAATATTTGATAATTTGACATTATTTATCTATCTATCTATCTATCTCTCAATATCTATCTATCTATCTATCTATCTCTCAATATCTATCTATCTATCTCTCAATATCTATCTATCTATCTCTCAATATCTATCTATCTATCTCTCAATATCTATCTATCTATCTCTCAATATCTATCTATCTATCTATCTATCTATCTATATATATATATATATATATATATATATATATATATATATATCACACAGCACACACCACTGATGATGGGAAGAATCCCGAAACATGTATGGACAATTTACATATAAGGATTAATAAACCTTATCCCTAAACACCTCACTCCCGAGTCTGTCTCACTCTCTACAGTACACATTATCTATATATATATATATATATATATATATATATATATATAAACTACTCATTACTTTATAAGCAAGCACTTCAGTATAAACCAGACACAGTTTTGATAATGACCTCTGGGTACATGTCCTAGAGTCAGTGGAGGGAGGCCTTGACACTCTAGCATACCATGAGATTAAGTAGATGTTGAAGCTAAAAACTCAGAAACCAGATGGCTTGAATAATAATTTTGGCAAACTGGGCAGTATTCACCATAAACTCTTTTGTGATAGTTTATTGAAACACTAATGTGAAGCTTCCAATTATTTTGTTTTCCTTCACAGAATACACATTTCACTTATTCAGCTTTTTAAAAATCAGTTTTTAAAAAAGGCACCTTGTTAATAGAACTTAGATGTTTGATGTTCAAATTTCATTTCTGTTTTCATTGCCAAACATACCATTCACATTTTGAAAGTTTTTTTATACATTTGAATTTGACTGATGAAGATATACAAAATATCAAATATTTTTAATATTGTCATATTATATTATATTGAAAACAGTCTTGTTTTTTTTGTTTTATTTTATTTATCATTTATTTGTATTATCATTATTATACTAGTATCATCATCATCATCATCATCAGTCTCTTAATGTCTATCATTAGACAAAGACTTTCCCCAGGATTTGTCACACTTTTTTATCATGGGCGTCACTGAATTTGTCTAGCTCGTCTCTCGATCTGATACTCTGCTGGCTTCAGTTGCACATGGGATCCATGTCGTGAGTCGTCATGCCCATAGTACCTGGCTAAAATGACAGGATCCCTCATTTTTGATTGGTTCTATGTTAGTAAATATTATAACATAAATTCATAGCATTATTATTCATCCATCAAAGTATTTCCCTTCTTATTAGCTGATGACACCTTTCAGCTAAATTACGTTTGCAATGCTACTTGTGTGGTGGTAAACTACCAGAGAAAAAAAGCAAAGCCAAGTTTATTACAATGTTCAGATAGAAGAAAACATTTCAGCATCAGACTATTTTAATAGAAACTGTCAGCATGGGTTTCTTTCAGTTTTTAAGTTAGTCTAGCTGGCTATATATGTATCAGGCATATAGGCCGCACCTATAGAATTGTAAAGCTAAAAATATGAGTACTTGTTATGTTCAGAAAAAACTTTTCTTTTTTTTTTTCTCAAAGCCTCCCACCCTGTTGATACTTTTTTTAGAAGTTTCAGTTTGCAATGTAAGTTCATGTTAAATTGGTCCTTTAGTTTGTGCCTGTTTGTTTTTTTTTTGTTTTTTTTTTTTGTTTTTTTTTTTTAAATTCAGAATTTCTTATTTTTGTTATTTCTACATAGCAAGATTTCATCCATTGAAAATATAATAAAATAGGCAGTTTTACACAACAGAGTTCTTGGGAGAATTTGAAACTACTGTTTGGGCTTTTAATGAACATCACAATTATTTATTGCATCATTGAAAAAAGGAGGAATTAAATGCATTTCATAAAAGTACCAGTAATGTCAGAGTGTATTCAAATGTAATCTTTGTTTTCATACCGTCTTACAGGCCTTGTTTAAGGGGGGCATTGACCCCCTACTAAATCCCATCAAACACCTAATGTTTTACAGAACACCAGTGTGTCACAGTGCATAAGGGAAATCAGTGTGCACACAGAAGATTTAAAATTCTGTAGAGACTTTGGTGATTTTTTTTTTTTATTGAAACCAGCGAGACCATAGATGCTCATGTTTGATCTTTAGTGCTATTGAAGCCCCTTCTTTTTGAATCCCCTTTCTTTGAAATTAGTTTTGGTATGTCAGTCAGTCAGTGACAGCAATTAGTACTAAACATACTACCATGTCTAAAAATTAAGATCAAGGTAAATAGTTGTCAAAATGAATTCACTGATAATAATTACCAATATCTTCTGTTACACTAACATTATAGTAAAGTACTATTTCATTCATACAGCTGGTGCATGTTTGTCTTTGACGTAGTAAAACAGAATTCCATGTTCTGATCATGTGATAATAATGTCACTTCAGACAGATAAGTGACATTAGATAAGAATATTTCATTGAAGATGGAGTGAATACTATGGTGATGATGTGAGGCATTTGTAATATCAATCTGTCAGTCATTCAGTGACAGATATCGCTACTGTAAGTATGCGCATCTAAAAATATTGATTCTCTGTTGAATTCTAACGTGCGTACATATTTTTGTCTAAAGAAAAAAATTTATGCAACATGAGATTTTTGCATACACTTACTACTAATAATAAGAGGGGAAAATGGTCTGAAAGGGTACTGTAAATCCGTGGAAAAATTAAATTTTATATACGTTTGCACTGTGCCTGTTCCAAAGGTATATTTTTGGAAGGGCCCAGACTTGATGGTGTGTGGAGAATCCTGCCATGATTGTCAGGTAAAATAATTATCTGTCTGTCTTACCAAACTATGGCTTCAAATTATTTCAGTAACTTCTTGTAGTGTTACTGATGTAGATTTATAATTTTAGATAAAAGATCTATGATCTGGAGTTTTTTTAATCTATTCTTATTAGATTTCTTGTGAACCGCTGATCAAAACAATTTCAAACACAACACTGCAATGCTTTGTGTGCTGACTAATATATTTGGTAATGTTAATTTCGTAGAATGGTCAGATGTTGAGTAAACAGAGCATGCGCACACCCACACACAGAGATTTCTTTAATCAAAATTAAAATGAACAAGCTCAACCTTGAAAAACAAGAAGATCCCAGAAATCCTAAAAAGAAGGGTGTGCAACCAATGCATCCTCCTGATAGTCATCCATGGAGTTGAAACATGGAACCTAGTCAAGAGACAGATACGCATATTGAGAAGCGTGCAATGTGCACACGAAAGAATTATGCTCAACCACACATGGAGAGATGACAAGACAGCACAATACATCTGGGAGAAGATAAGAGTCAGAGATATCATAGAATCAATAAATAAACTCAAATGGCAATGAGCTGGCCATGTTGCAAAAATGGCAGACAGCCGATAGACATTGTGACTCACGACATGGATCCCCAGAGATCATGTGCAACTGAGGCCAGCAGAGTATTGGACGGAGAGACGAGCTAGACAAATTCAGAAAATACTGGCTCTGCGACATCCATGATAGAGAAGTGTGGCAAATCCTAGGAAAGGTCTATGTCTAATGACAGACAATTAGAGACTGATGATGATGATGATGATAATGTTCATCATCATCATCATCATCACAATATGCAAACAGTTGTAAAAAGAAGTCCGAAAATAATAAGTGAAATTCTTACTATTTTCCTGTCTTGAAAATCTCTCATTCTCTTTGGGAGGGGGTCACTCCCTGTTTGAGATCAACTGAAATTCTTCTTAATGACTTTTTTTATAAAGTTAATTTTTTTTTCCTTCAGATTTTCTACCTCGAGACAAACTTTGACATGGATACCCGATTCATTTTTCACAAGGTAAGTGGTATTTTCTTCGACAAAAAGCAAAATAATTTATAACAAAATTATTCTGGCTTGTTTTCAAAACATCATGTTCATTCTTTTAATTACACTATAGACTCATTATGATGCAGAATCTCTTATAACCTGGTTTGAGCATGGACCCTAATTTTTAAAACGTTGAATTAGGCTCTAATTATAGCTAAATTCAAGAGAAGACCACACCATCAGCAATAAAAAAGAAATGAGTTAGACAAAAACATTTCAGTAATACATAAACGGAAACCCATCGTCCCTATCATCTTTCGCTAAAAGGATTACTAATGTAGCCTAAAACTCTCTCTGTAGACACTCACTACATATTTATCTAAGTTTTGTCAAAATGTAACCTGGTGAGATGTAACAATTTAAAAAAAATGATATTAATTCCTATCTTCCTGCTGGACTGGTCTCACCAGACCTTCATGCTCACATTTTCTCTCCATTTCTGTACAAATTATAAGGCTAGGTCTTGAAGAAATTGTTTTTGGGGAACTTGGATCAATCAATTTAACGTGAACTCATTTCTAACGTGATAGAAAATTATTGACCCCAACTTTAGTGTTATAACTGGTCTACATTAAGCTCAAGCTCACGTATGTCTTTTAAATTTCTTTTTTTAATCATTCTTTCTTTACTTCTTTCTGCCCGTCTTTTACATATATTTAACCTCTCTACTCCTTGCTTCTGTTCTTTCAAGCTTCCATTTCATAACAAAAATACTTGTAAGTTAGATGAATTCTCTCTTTGCGATAAATCTTTTGATTTGTCAAAAGCATAAAAACTTGTCTTATGTCATGATAAAAGCGTGGTCGTAATGTTGAGTTATTCATATCATTAGTGTAGGTGTTTGATTGGTAGCTTGGATAAGTGTGGGAAAGAGTTGTTTAAGTATTGACAATAGTGCATGGGGGTCTTCTTGGATTTTTATCATGTGTCTCTTTGTAGTTCTTCAACTTTTATATTCTGCTAACAGCTATCTTTTCTTTCTTGTCATTTCTAGTTTATTAAGTGGAAGAATCGCTTCCCAAAAAGATGAAACTGGAGCGGTAAGTCTTCTGATTCCAACAGTTATTTACAATCCAAGTGAACACAGACTGTGTCGACCAGAATTTGAACTCGGTTCATTTATTTCATTTTTCATGTTGTAAACTGTTAGTCCACGCAGCACCTCAAGTATGAAAAATTAGATTTACAAATAAAAGAGAGGAAATTTACAGTCAAGTACAAGCAAGGACCATAAGTTCAACAATGTATCCACCATCCCTGGTAGTGATACTTGTAGGAGGAGGAGGAACAAGTAGTCTTTCACTGTGTGAATTGATTCTCATGTGATATAGAAGTATTCTGTGGGTACTATTTTCTATAAAAATTGTATTTTTGGTGTTTAGACTTTTTTTTAGCTTTTTTTTTAAAATCAAGAAATGTGGATGTCATACATTCCTTTATAACATTATAGCAGCTGGTAAAAAAAAATTGGTCAGATTAGATGTTCTTTTAATGACCTCTTCCTTCCTTCTTCTTTCTGTTGATTAAGGTAATAAATGTAATAGGAATCAACTGACAGACCAAGAAGTGTCTTAGTGAGTTGTGTGGATACATCTGAAGAAAAGTTTTGTATTGAAATGTGGAGGAAGTAGAATCAATCTAATAAATTTGAAGGTAATAAAAATTGTTGTTGGATTAGCCTTCTCATATGTCGATCAAGGGAGGTTACTCTTCTCATCTGCACTGGTTGATTATTTAAAGCAGGGATTAGTTTGTGCATATAAAAGTTCATTCTTCAAGTTTGGTGCCCGTCTTCAGTAGCTTGGCGTGCTTAAACAACGAAAGGGACTGCCAAACTATAAATTTTCGGCCAGAGTAGTCTTCTCTTAGATAGAGTGCCCCAGTAGTGCCTTGTTATTTTGCCCATAACTGGGGGCCTGGGAGTTTGATTCATGCATCTCTCAAAAGCATCAATGCAAAGTGAACATTAACTGTCTCAGCTAGAATTTGAACTTTGTTCACTGATTTCATTTTCATTATTATAAATTTTTTGTAATTTTTGATTATATATGTATGTATGTGTGTATAGATATGGACACATACTCATACACACAAACTACTATCCTTGTGGCTGACTAGTATTATTGTATGCAATATTCAATATGTTTTTGTTGTCAATTCAGATTTTTTGCAAATTTTTCCCTTCGTTCTTGAAATCTTTGTCTTTATATTGGCAGATTTTTATTGACCGGGACCCTAAACTCTTCTCTATCATTCTCAATTTCCTTCGGACCAAACAAGTGGACCTTAAGTAAGTATCCCATGACTCTCGGATCATGACTTCCATTTTGAAAAGGGTGCCAATCAGCTTATCAAAGCAAATATATGTGGGTTTAGACAATATGTCTGCAATTTTGAGACCCATCCAAACTTGAAAGTTGTTGAATCAATTATTATCATTTTATAGGCACCGACAATCCTTTTTTTCCTGACTTTCAGTTCACAATGTAGAATGGAGTGTCAAATCTGCCAAAAATGAATTTTAGGTAAAAGATAGCATAATTCAGTATTTAATCCTCAAATTTTTTACCCCTTCCCTCAGAAATATTTAATTAGTGTAGAAAATGACAAAAGATAAACAGATGAGCTGGAAAGTAGTGGTAAAGTCCGTGGACAGCCATGAGAAAAGCCAAAACTTTGCTTAGATATGCCTGGTTCAAATACAATTGATTCTAAAATACTCTGAGGATTATTGTTTCGTTTTTTTCCCTACAATCAGAATTTACTGTCACTGTATAAGTTTGTAATCTTTGAAGTTCATAAAAGTTTTGATGCCTTTGTTTAATGAATCCTACCCTTGATATCACAAGTTTCATAAACAACTAATTAATTCTGAAGACTCAGCTTCTCTCATCATTATACAAATATGAAAAGTTGAGAATAAAACTATTGTCTAAACATTATGATTGTCATATTAGATAGTATTATTCCAGTATTGAACAACCTTGGCCATCAAAGATGTCGAAGGTTTTTTTTTTTATAAGTGTATGTGTTTTTGTGTTCCAGTGCTCCTGGCCATACCATTTTGTCTACAGACATGGAAATTGGTATCAGTACCCTTCTGAAAATTTGTTTTTTATTATTTTTGGAAAAAACGCTTATTTGACTTTTTTCAGCCTTATCTAGATGGGTTTATGAATAAAATCTAGATTCTCCAGAATCTAGATATTTCTAGATGTTTTTTTACTCTATTTTAGATGTTTTCCCGTGGAAAATGCCTGTGATGTCATGAATTGCATTTATTCTGATTATATCTATTCTCTGATGATATTTTTTTTACATGACTTCAAATTTTGACTCCATGGTTGTTCCATTATTCTCTGTGTTGAGTTTTTCTTATTTTGGAAAAATTCTTATTCTTTACAGGGAAGTCAGCCTGCCCACCCTTCGACATGAAGCAGAGTTTTATGGTATCACTTCCCTCGGTATGTTCAATTATCAACATTGAGACACTAAAAATATACACATACATGGGTGTGTGTGTATATGTATATATATATATATATATATATATATATATATCTTCATATTACAAAGAAACTTATTTGAAATGATTTCCGTCGTTATATAGTTAATACATCACTCAGTTTCCACAGCATCAATAGTTAGAACAATTAAAGAAAATGGGGCTTCTGCAGGAATTGAACCAGTCACTAATAGGGTAGCCTTCTCAACAGCAGCAGTGATGCAATTGGCCTTTGCATTACTGGTGGCTGTTTAGCTCAATGGTAAGAGCATCGCTACATTTCCAATAAGTATCTGTATAATATAACGCAATTTATAATCCATCCTGTCGAACCATATATGTCCATTTCTCAGGTACACACACACACACACGCACACACACACATATATATATGTGTGTGTGTGTATATATATATATATATATATATATATATATGTGTGTGTGTGTGTATGTATACAAAATTTTTTTTTTCTGAAAATTCATGTCATTTCAGTCAATCATTTCCCAATATCTGTTGATGCAATTTATGTAGTTTTTCTGTGGGTTTTATGCCTTACACGGAGTTAGATATTATGGCACTATTGTGAATTTTTTTGATTACCCTGTAACTATTTCTTGGATTTAAAAACAGAAGTTATATTGATATGGCACCTCAGCAGTGTGTGAGTGTGTGTGTGTTTATATGCAGTCAAATTTGACAGTCCAATCATGTTTGTACTGGTAAGTCTGTGTGTGTGTTTACATGTATATACACAACCATGAAAGTGGATCCATGTCTGAAGCTTGACTTGGTTATTAACTGAATTCTAATCTAAAACATTCACTGTATAATATTCGATCTATCTGATTAAGGGAGGAGGGTTGCTCAAGTGGATCAACAAGGAAGAACAAAAATCCGAAATCTAAATCTCTAAAAGCAAAACCAACCCCATACCCCCCCCCACTACTTCGACCTAACTTTGACTTGCCATAAAAAACAAATGAATCTAGTGTTGGATGGGTCAGTGCTGTGTCTATTGTTAGTAGTAAATTCTTTCTGGGAGACGGGCACGAAATATTTAGCAAGGAACGATGAAAAATTGAAACTTTTTCAACTGCTAAAATGAAGTCCCCAGACTAACTAAAATTGCTGCAAAATAACTGTATTGTGTAGAAAAAAAAAAATTTTCATCAGTGGATCCCAAATGTCCTTCAAATCTCCCAAATTTTGGGGGTAGCTCCTCATCTATATGTATATATATATGTGTGTGTGTGTGTGTGTGCATAACTGAGTATCTTCAAATAATCCTTGAAAATTCATTGCTACTCTTGTTTGTTATTTCAGTACGTCTCCTAATGTTATGTGAGGATCTTGATCACCCGACATGTGGTGGGCTCCTTTTCCACTCATATCTTGCCCCTCCAAGTAAGTATATATCTATAATATTTACCTTTTTATATATATATATATATATATATATATATATATATATATATACACTATATAATGGTATTTCTTTATTAAATCACCTTATATTTCTCAAGTGCCCATCTTAACTGTGTGTTCAATCAAACAGAAATTGTCTTTTGATTTGTCTCTGGAAAGAGTATCACCTGGTGAGATTTCTAGTGTTATAATGCTTTAACTTATTGATTCTCAGATACTTAACTGGGATTCTTCTGAAAAAAAAAATTCACCGAAAAGTAGCTCTTTCTGTGGCATTTTGGCCAAGTTCAATATGAGAAGGTTTTCTTAAATTTTCTGAAATGAAAAAACGATAGATTGAACTTTAACTTAGCAAAATATGAAACATTTTTTCAAGCTGAGTGATACTTTCCATGCATTAAAAAAAAAAAAATGAAATTTTTGGTTTTTGCTGTAATGTAATGGTCTTGTGTTTTGATCAATAGAAAAGTATCTAATGCTTTTAAACTCAATGAATTACAGAAGGCAATACATCAAATGAATATAATCCTGTGGAATTTTCATTTTAATGCCCTTAGTTTAGCTTCTACAGCTTGCTAAAAATCTAGCCCATTTCAAAGGACACATAACTTCCCAACCACAATAGAGATAAAATAAAGCCAGAAATGGCTCATTTGGGTGAAAAACTATGGAGGTACCAAATTTCTGGAAGATTTCTTCTCAAATAGTTATAAAGTGCTAGATTTGGCAAAATCATGTTTGTGGTTCATGGCTGTAAATCTAGGCAAATTTCAATTAGTTATAACTTCTGACATATTTGTTCAATCAAGCTGACATGTCCAGGGTTGAAATCTCTCTAGAAACTGTATCACCAACTGGAATTTCATTCAAATCTAAGATGGTGCCCAGGGTGCTATTAAGTGAGTTCTTATGGAATTACAATATACATTATCTTTTTCACTATATTTTGCTACTCTTTGTCAGAATGTTTCGTTCTCTTACAACTTATCAAGCAGTTAAACTGTTTTTAATGTCTTTAAAAAAAATTATTATTTTTTTTGTTGCTCCAGCACTTATTGCATCTTTTTCAATTCATTTCAACTGGCATTATATTAATTAGTAAATTGTATATGTTCTAGTATTCTATTTAGTAAATAAATTATTAATATATCTTCTCTGGTATCTGTTTAGTCTTTACACATCATTATGTATTTTCATTTATAATATAAGTATAAAATTATCAGTAATTCTAAGTAAATAGTGCATTTTTGAAATATGTATTTTTGGTATTTTCATCATCATCAATCTGTTAGCGTCTGTTGTTGGACATAGACTTTCCCCAAGATTTGTCAGACCTCTCTATCATGGGCATCATGGAGCCAGTACTTCCTGGATTTATCAAGCTCCTCATGTCATCTTACTTTTTGTCAGCCGGAGCCTTGCACCTGATCTATTTGGCTCCACGTTGTGAGACATGATGTCCAGCTATTGTCTGACATTCTCGCAACGTGTCCAGCCCATTGCCATTTGAGTTTTCTAACGGTTTCTACCATGTCTCGAACCCCTGTCTTTTCTATAATATACTGTGTTGTCTTATGATCTCTCCATGTGAGGTGGAGCATAATTCTCTTGAGCGCACGTTGCATGGTTCTCAGTTTGAGGGTCAGTCTTTTAGATTGTCTTTTTATGTGAATTTTTATGCAGATTTGTTTTTGTGTCGGTATTTCTAGATTATCTTCTTATTGGAAATTGTGTTATATTTGTTATTGGTTTCTCCCACTATCTGAAAGTAAAGCATTCCTATAAAAGCCTTTCATAAGTTGAAATGGTGTAAAGTGAAGATGCAATTACTATTATTTCATATGGTGGGGGGACTTTTGAGCATCCCTAGACCCTTCAAAAATGGTTTGGATGGTATGTAAGGCCGAGTCACTGGAGGTAGTGAAAGGACTTGGGTGTGGAAGAGGGTGTATGCTGCTTCTATAATGGATCATTACAAAACAAAAGCTGAGCATTATTTTCGCTCTCCGCCTCTTTCCAAACTTTCTGGACTTTCAGGTCTACTTGTGTTTGAATTCTATTTGACTTTTTTTTCTGAGAGAAACAAAAAAAAATCTTATTTCAATGTTCAAGAGTTGATTGTCTAAATTAGTGGGTAGGAGATATTTTTATCAGCAAAATTGTTACCTTCTAGTGGAAGAGTCCATAGTTACAGATACAAAACAAAGAAAAATCACACTTCATTATATATGTAGATGTACATAAAAACACTGTTTGTTTCATCTGTTTGACTGTAAATATACAGAGCTGCGCATGACTTCTGCCCCAATTACCTGAATGGTCAGTCTACAAAGGAATGATAGAATTATTCCAAACTTTGAAAGGATTTTTCTGCTTCCAGTGCCACCTTGCCCTCCAGTCCAAGATCTCTCAGAAGAGGGTGCTTCAGGATCTGACATTCCTCATTCTCCCAGTTTTGGATCCAGGGACACTGGACCATTGAATCCTCCCACGCAGAATCAGAATAGGTAAGTTGAAAGGATGAATTCTGAGTGCCTGTATTGTCATTTGGCTAGAATTTTTGACATCAAATATAATAACTGTGTATTTTCTGGCATGTGAGAAACGGGGGGTCTTATCACTATCCCAAATCTTTTATAGCTGAAGCCAACTTTGTAAAGAAAGTTATGTACACAGATCATGTACTTTCTATTCAAAATTGAAGCTTGATCAGGGATTTAGGGTACTTTGATTTAAGAAAAGCGTCAACTTCAGTTATTTTTTTTCTGTATTCACTCATGCAATTTTCTGTCTACTCTCAGCTCTTTGATTTATCAAGAAAATTTCTTTGATTGTAGACGTCTCTCCATGGACTCTAGTTTTAGTCATCGCAGACATTCTATTCCTGATGACCCATCCACTCGGACCTTAGAATATTCTACCTCAGACTCTCGCCAGGCAGGAAATCATAAATGCAATCCAGGTACGGAATAGTGATTTAATTGTTCGAACTTTGTGAACATGAAAGCTTTTCGGTGAAGTGTGTCTTTTCAGCAGTGTTCCTTGTTTTGGCAGTGTGAAAATTCAACATTATGTGCTATTTTCCAGAAATCGTAAGCTATTTTTTAGCCATTTTCTTTTTTCTTCCTCTCACCCAAATCTTGCTATTTCAACTATTAAAAATGGTCATAAGAACCTTGTTTTTTGGGTGTTATGGTGTATTTTGATGTATTTTTTAAGTCGATTTACTGAGAATTTTTTGAGTTAGCAACATGACTTGTCAGTTTAAGTTGAAATACTTGTATATTTGTGTGATAAAAGTCTTCAGCTACACAGCTACGTCTTACATATAACACTGAATGATCTCTAGATTTTATTGAAGCTGATCCAATTCTACATTCAGATTTAGGAAAATGGACTTTGAGTTGTATCAACTTGGGTGGTGAAATAAAAGAAGCTCCCAGAAGCAAAGGAAATGTAATTTAAAGAGTTCTTATACAAAGGTTTTGGTGACAATTAAAAGAATTTAAGGTTGAGGTTTGGACTATTGATTAATTGGAGGAATTGTTTCTGGTGGTGGTATTTTTTTTCATCCCCGTCACTCCCTGCCATTTCTTGCTGCTTCTTAATACTATTTCCCGAGCATGAGCATACTCCCTGCCATTTGTTTCATTAACACTTGAGGATTTGTTGTATTAACGTGTGGCAGGGATAGTTTAGCGTCAAAATATTTCCTTAACATGTGACAGTGATAGTTTTTGCATCAAAATATTTCCTTAACATGTGACAGTGATAGTTTTTGCATCAAAATATTTCCTTAACATGTGACAGTGATAGTTTTTGTATCAAAGTATTTCCTTAACATGTGGCAGGGATAGTTTTTGTATCAAAGTATTTCCTTAACATGTGGCAGGGATAGTTTTTGTATCAAAGTATTTCCTTAACATGTGGCAGGGATAGTTTTTGTATCAAAGTATTTCCTTAACATGTGGCAGGGATAGTTTTTGTATCAAAGTATTTCCTTAACATGTGGCAGGGATAAATATTACTGCCAGTTCCTGGTAATGAACGATAACTTTTCTTCACTTTTCGTTGTGTCATAATGCTATCTGATATTTCACTCTGACCTGAGTATCAAGAACTTTTCTTCATAATCATCTTCCTACAGTTATAAATTAAAGTATATTTTATGGATTTTCATTTTTTACTTAGGCCAAACATGCACCGAACCCCTCCGTGTGACCATGCTGAGGGGTCACCATAATTGGATCTGTGCAGCATATTCTCATTTTATCAGCTGTTTTCGGTAAGAATGATTGTTGTCTCTTTTTTTGTTTTTTGATTTTCACCCACCCCCATACCAAGAGAAGTAATATTCCCAAACCTGTATAAGTGTTAAAGATGAAAGTACTGAAGATGATCTGAATAAAGCTTGAAATAATTCAATTATGCTTCCTTCTTAGTTAAATGTTGATTAACTGTTTTTCAGAGCTACAATTTTTCCTTTAGGTTCTGTGCACATATATTAACCATTGGTGTATGGTGCTTTGTATCTTGGGTGTGCTGTGTACTATGGATGCACAGAAATGTAAAAATATTTTTGTGCCTGTAAAAGGAAATAGACAGTTGGCACCTTTTTGGCATAATATATAAAGAAGGTGGTTTCAATTGTAGATTTTGTTGAATTTGGATTAGATACTATTATCAACAGATGATAGTGTCCAATCCAAATTGTTTTTCTTTCATCAATTCTCTTATTTCTTTTCTTTATTTGCCAATTGTAACATTGAATGAGTAAGGGTTTAAAACTTGATAATTTACAATCAGGACCTCCTTCCCTCAAAAAAGGCTTTTACTATCTCTTGCTTCTTTTAGACACTAAAATATTTTTTGTATTTTTTGTACATCTGTAGCACAGAGTACACCCAAGATAAAGTACCATACCACACTGATAATAACTCTTCTATTCTCCTGGACCTGCTTAACAGCTGAGGAAGTTTTGTATTTCCAAGTGGTCAGGGTTCAAGCCCAAGTAAAAGCCAGGATTTTGAATACTGATTTTTACCCGTTTCTAGATAAATGCCTGAATTTAAAGGTCCCTTGTAGACTTCTAAAAGAGATCTATGGCTAGTATATCCTGGTCACAAAAGCATCGTTAATGTTAACATTTTTGATCTCTCTTTGTACTAACTTTTGTTTTCATCTTGTGATAGGATGAAAGACTCCACTGGTTGGCACCTGATCTGGACTAGTCCTTATATGGAAACGCCTGTTGACCGTGTGGCTATAAATGCCAAAGTGGTCAATGCTAATGCAGACAACACCAAAAAGATGGTGGCTGCTTCATCTGGTAATCTCATTCGACTCTGGATGGTCAATCAGGATGGTTCCAGTAGAGAAGTCGGTAAGAACCATATTTGGTCTAAATCGGTGATTCTCAATGTGGGCACTAGTACTCTCTGGGGGGATGTTCAGCTTCTTGAGGATGCATTCTGGAGTTCTGGAAATTCATTGATGTACTTACTATAATATTATCCTTAATGAAACCTTTCACCTGAACGTTGATGGTTTTCTTATAATGGTGAGCTAAATAAATAATCAGTAATGAGCACTGCTTATATTTGAATTATAAAGGGGTGTTGACTTGTAGCTAGGTGTTATATGGGGGCAGTGGACTCAGAAAGGTTGGGAAACACTGTTCCTATTTAGTTTGGTAAGTTGTTTCAATCCCCCACCGAGTGATTCCAATGATTTGAGATTATGGCAATCAATGCCTCTCCATTTAACGCTCGGCACAAGGACTAGGATTGAGGAACCTCTCCCCAAGGCTGTAGGTTGACAGCTATGTTACATTGATTACACTGGTTCTCATAAGATCACCAGTTGAGCAATGTTGAGCCTGGTCAGTACCTAGATGGGTGAATATCGGGGAATACCAGGTACTGTAAGCAGAATGGAAATGAACATGTTTGGCAGGCTACAAGTGAGTCTTTTTCACAACTGACCTTGTGTATTTAACCCTGTAACACCCTTGATGGCGGTATAAGCAGAGAACAATGAATGATACAACAACATTTTGTTTCTGCTTTTCAGGTTTAAAAATACCTCAGGGAGCTAAATGCTTGCACAGTTGTAGGTAACCCTTGGGCAAGGTGTTGCTCCTATTTAGTTGTTCTGTTGACTCTACTAAATGGGGTTGGAGTACAAAAGTTCCTCCACGCACTCTTGGTCAGGATAGAGCACTAAAACTGGTAGCCACTCCTCCTCAGACTGTTTAAAGTCTTCAGAGCAGGCTGGATAAGTTAATTCTGCTGGCTTTGACTGGATTTGAAGCTAAGGCTGCCAAGATAAGAGGTTTTGGCTTTGTTTAATGCTACATGGGTGTTAAATCCCTGTCTTCGGATGGATAAAATATGAGTTCCCGCAATCAATGCAAAAATTAGAACAAAATGCTTAATTATTAGACAATTGTTGGCCATTTTAAGCATCTTTTTGGTATTCAGCAATGTTTTTTTTTTTTTTTTTTGTGAAAAAGCCCAAAAGGGACAAAAAAATAAACGTGTTTGTGTTGCGAATCCATTATTTCACCATATCTAAAGTTCTACTGTAAGTAAATGTTTGTGTACAGAGCACTTAATGAAATAAACACATATCCACACAACATACACTGCTGAAGATGGGAATACATCCCAAATCATGTCTGGATCATTAACAACAAAAAAAAACATCTACAGAGAAATAAACCTAACTTCAAAACACTTTACTCCTGAGTCTGTCTCACTCTATACAGTTCATATTATATATATATATATATATATGAGAGAGATGCTGATAATTATTTTTTTTTACCAAATTGTCATGTTTTGTTTTTTTAAAAAATGTTTTATTTTATTTTTCAGGGTTATTCAATTTGAATGTATCTGTGGATTCCCTTTTTTTCATTGGGAGTCAACTCGTGGCCCTCAGCCAGACGGGCAAGGTTGGCGTGTGGCATGCCATGACCCAACACTGGCAGGTATACACTTGAACAATATAAACCGTCACTCATTAAATCTTATTGCTAGATACTAAGCTATTGAATTATATGGAATGTTTTTTCGTTCATTTCTAAGTATTGAAAAAGTATCTGTACCCAGCCATTGATAGCAGTAAAATTGTTAATGACGAAGTTGAGAGAGAGAGAGAGAGAGAGAGAGAACAAGTGACAAAACTCAACTATTCAGTCTACTGAAGTCATCATTGGTCTTTTAGCGTCTGTCGTTCGACATACACCTTCCCTAGGATTCACTAGACCTTTCAATCATAGAGCCAATACTTGTTTATTTTGTCAGGCCATCTCATATTTTTAGGCTCCAGTGTAGCGTATGATCTCTTAGGATCCATGTTGTGACCTACTTGCAATGTGACCAGCCCAACGCATTTTAAGTTTTGTAATGGTTCCTATAATATCCCTGACTCCTGTTTTTCCTCTAGTATACTTTGCTGTCTTGTGATCTCTCCATGTAAGTTTGAGCATGATTCTCCCATGTGCACGTTGCATGCTTCTCAGTTTGCAGGTCAATTTTTTAGTTAGGCTCCATGTTTCAGCTCCATAGGTGACTATTGGGATGATGCATTCGCTTAGACCGTTCTTTTTAAAACTAATGGGATTTTCTTGTTCATAAAGTTTGAGTTTTCTCTACTGAAAGCTTGCCATCCTAGAGTAATTGCTTGATTTCTTCTTTTGAGGATTTCATAGAGATTAGTTGTCCTAGGTAGATGTAGTGGACTTCTTCAAGAACTGTTTTAGCAAGATAAAATGGTTTTGAGTTGGTATATGTATAACAGTTGTCAATTTAGCTCAGTCAGTAAGACACACAACTACCAATCAGTTGGTTGAGATTTCAAATCACGGTAGGGGAATGTAAATTTTTACACCCCTCAGTTTGGTGAGGATTGTTTTTATGGTAGAAAAACCAAGTAAACTCATAGTTTTGACCAAATGATCCATCTTTGAATCAATGGTAATTCCATTGCTACTTACCTCCCTTGACTGTTATCTATTTTTTTTTATCAATAAGTAAAAAATATTTTAAAAACGCTCACTTTCATATTGTGCTTAAAAATCATTGTTTGCATTTGTAGATCCAAGATGTTGTTCCAGTGACCAGCTACGACACAGCGGGAAGTTTTCTCTTACTTGGATGTAGGAATGGCTCTATTTATTACATAGGTAAACATATTACCCTGTGCAATGTGATTTTTGTTCCTGGGTAGTGAGTGTTGTTTCCATTTCTTTTGTATAAAAAGCATAGGAAATGGCTATTATTTCTTTCAAACTTTGCTTTTGTGACCAGGACAGAGATATTCATGTGTAGTTGTTTTTCTTGCTTTGTTTGTATGAAAATGTGCAATTGTCCAATTGAAAATGAATAGATTTAAAATTATCACTCTCCTGGTTACAAAAGTAAAGTTCGAAGGGGATAATTGACATTTTACTTTTCAGATAGACTCAATCAGAAAATTCATTTATTTCCCAGGAACAAAAAAAAAAAACCAAAATGTCAGGAAAAGTTGCAGTTTTATCTGTCTGTCTTTTTTTTGTGTGTGTTTGTATGTGTGTTATGTATATGTGTATTATTTATATATATATATCCCCTCTGGTAGTTCAGCATCTCAAATTATCACAGTTTAGGCACTTGGTCAGTTATAACAATATTCTAACTGAACTGATATCTAATCTAATAAAAACGATATTTTGACTCGTCTATGTGATTAATGTTCACCACTGGATCAAGTGCATTGACAAAGAGGATGCTTTTTTCATTTGGCTGTGGATTTATTGATGTGCTTGTGTGTATATATATATATATATATGTATATATTACTATTTTCATGTGTTGCTCTTATTTATGGTGTTATTCTAAAATACAGTGTTAGTATATAGGGGCTGTTGATTGCAATGGCTGCGTGAAACTGATCAGTAACAACGAAAATTGCAAATATCTACCTATCTTTATATGTACATCTGTTTAGTATATTATACACAGTATTACTAAATACTTTCATGCCGTTCAGAATTTGCTTTGCAATCTGAAATCCATCCCCATTTCAATAACATTCATTACTCTACATTTTGTTTTATAGATATGCAGAAATTTCCGCTACGGATGAAGGACAATGATTTGCTGGTCACCGAACTCTATAAAGACCCTGCAAATGACATGGTTACTGCCCTAAGTGTATACTTGACACCAAAGACCAGTGAGTCCATTTCATCACCTCTTATCTGAAGTATTTGAACCAGTGATTTCTAAGGTGGGCATAACTGCCCCCTTGTGGGTGTGGAAAATCGGGAGGTAGCAGGGGGACATGGGCTGGTGAGAGAGGTGAAGGGCAAAAAATACAAATCTATACCCCCTATATATAAAGTCATATGTCTAAAAAGCTGATTTCACAATATGGCAGTTTGAAGTTCAAATATTTTCCTTTTTTTTTTTCCAATTTAAAGGATTCTATCAACTTATTTGTATAATTCAATCACAACTAAATCAACCTAAATTCAAACAGACAACTTACATGGATGTTAAATCTCTGTCTTCAGACAGAATCCGTCCTTGACAAATAAAAGCTTGTAAGTGCTTAAACGTTTTGGCCATTTTCAGCATCTATTTGGTGTTTTGGGGGAGTGTTTTTTGCCATTTCTGGCTTTTTAAAAAATTTAGTACTTTTAGCATTCAAATTAGCACAAAAATATTTTTTTAGTTGGCAAGACCAAGTTTCAGTTTTGGCAGTTTTTTTTCTACTAACACCCTATTCAACGTTCTTTACTGTAGAATAAACTTTTCTGACATAAGACTTTGTGTCATTTTTGACTGACTTTACAGAGTAGGGGGCATGAATGAAATATATGCTCTAAAAGGGGGGCAGTAGCCTGAAAAATTCTAGGAAACCACAATTCAGACTGTTCTCATTGAACTTGTATATATCATTTGCAGTCAGTTCATACCTATATACAAATCCATCTCTCTACTCTACATATTTGTATATTCAGTATATCTATCTATCTATCTTTTCATCTATTTATGTATATTGCAGTTGGTTCATATCCATCAAGTCATGCAAATGTTTCTAGCGTCATCTTTTGCGCATTGAAAGGGAAATCTTAGAAGTGTCTTTCAGTCATTCCATATCAAATCAACCGATTATAAACTTTCTGCAGATCACCCTCTCAGATTCTGCTGAAAAAAAATCACACGCCCTTTATACCAAACTAAAATATTAGGTCTATATCTCTAATAGTATTGAAATAAAAATCTTGGAAATTTTATTTTTATGAATTTTGCTGAACAAGCTTTTCTGTTCAACCTCTGATATTTATAGCTCTCATTCAAATTGTCCTTATGCAATATATAAAACCACACACAGACTAACAAGCAAAGAGAGAAGAATCTGTAGCCCTCTTGGCTGATGGGTTGGTTGGTTGGTTGGTTGGTTGGTCGGTTGGGCAGGCCATTTGTGGGGCTATGGTGATTCAATTCCAACCTTGATTCACATATATACATGTACCATTTAGCTACTTAACATGCACGTGTATGTATTTCACACTTGCATAATGCATGCCTACATATTTCTCTTGCATTTGCAACATAAAGCTTACATTTAGCCTGTAAGATTTAGTTCAACCACTTGACGCGGTTGAGTCAATTCTCCTTCAGGGCTTGTAAGCTTCTCAGCATTCTTGACCCCTGTTTGAGCTATAAAAATGAGATCTTTTATCACATTTTTTATATTTTTTAATTTTTTAATATTCAACTGAGTCATTATCAGGGCGGACAGAACTGAAACAACCATCCCTAACGATTTATTGTCGTACGAATTTAAAAGACAACAATGTATTCCCCTACTTAACGTTGTTTGTTCTCATGTGGAGGAACAGGAAGGGTAGAACAATGAGATTGAAGTTATCATAGTTTATTTATGTGTTTTTTTGTTTTTTTTTCTCTCTCCAGGCATGAGTCAATCTTCTTTGTATTAGTATTTCAGTTGTGACAAAGTAAGTGAGTGAACTTTCACTCTAACTTGACCAGCAATTGAGTTATGTCACTCCTAAATGACAGTGGAACTCTTCAATGAATAAAATAAAAAAAATGATGGAGTTCTTCAATGAATTGACTTGAAAGAAAACTTAATATTTCTATGTTTTACAGGCTTGAGTGGTAACTGGATTGAGATTGCATATGGTACTAGCTCTGGTACTGTGCGTGTTATTGTACAACACCCAGAGACCGTGGGTCATGGACCCCAATTATTCCAAACGTTCACAGTCCACCGGAGTCCCATCACCAAGGTTATGCTCTCAGAAAAACACCTGGTCTCAGGTAAGCTGTGCGAAAATTTTTTGAAGTGACATTTTTATTTATTTATTTATTTTTTGTATTATTGATGTGTGAAAAATGAGTCGTGAACTTTTTCAAAATCATGTCATTTATAATTCCACAACATGCATCAGTATATAAAATCTATACATATAAGATAAGCTGGGTTTGTCCTGTAAAAAATTGATGAAAATACAGTTTTCATTGCTTGTTTAAAACAGTTTTATTTTCATACAAATGAAGTAATATGTACTGCAAAATATTTAATAACTGTAAAATACAGGCAGTCTCCAGGTTACAAATGATTTTCCGTTGCTAGATCTGTTTGTAAGTCAGATTAGTTATGTATAATGCATATCTAGTGTCGGGTAGATATGCAACTTTGACTTGGACTAAAATACAAGAAAAAACAAAACCCCCAAAAATGTTTAATTTGAAAACAAATTGGAACTGGTAAGAAACGGTTTTTGGATAATACTGGCATAAGTTTTGAATATATATATATGTATATATATATATATATATATATATATATTCCTGTATAAAAATTATTTGTGTTAACAATGTGAAATCAGTGTAAGAATTTGCATTAGAAAATTGTAGCCTTAAATACACACAAATTTTGAAATTTTTCCTCTGAAGATGTTTGGATTAGAAACTGCTGTCTGTAACACAATTTCAAGTCTGTTTGTAAGTATAACTTGTTTGTGAGTTGGGGACTACCTGTATACGTTAATGTATTTTTTTTTTTTTTTTTTTTTTTGCAGCCAACAAACTTATGTAATATTTTTATATTGTTCATCAACAGTGTTTTCAAACTGGATTGAATGTCTCAAATTTCTTGTCTTCAATTTATCGTCACTAAAAAAGATTCATAAATGCATGTAAGAAAAAATAAAAGAATGTCACATTACCGTAAGTTATCTTGTCTGTTGCAGCAACAGGTTAATTATTACGCATCACCCTTAGATCGATACTTATGTGAAGATTTTTCAATGCTGACCTCAAGAAAAATTCTAAAATAATAATTTCAGGGCTTTGATCTTTGATTCTGGTATGAGATTTGTCCACATTGGACATCCATAGATACAGAATTTACTGTCAACATTTTAAGGATGTATTGTTAATATTTGCGGTTGACTACTGATAACTGTGGCCTTATGGTTGGCATTGGTTTGATAGGTCATAGGTTCAATCCAGATATTCTAAAAACTTCCAAGAAATGATATTCAATGCTCTCAGTACAAATAGTAGGATTGAGGAAGCCTTGAGAGGATGGGCTCTATTAGTCTATCTTGTCTAGGACAAAATTTGTGAAAACATGGTTGCCCTACTGAAAACCCTGTACTGAATTACTGGACTAGTAGCTAATTATGTCAAAGTTCATAACTTTGACATAATTGGCTTCTATATTGAACCCTATGAGAAACCAACCAAAATTGTTATCAATACTGTCAACATAGATTTCTTCAGTTTTTAAGTTAGTCTGGCTGGCTATATATGTATGATGTGTACAGACTGCACCGTTGGAGCCAGAGGGCTGAAAATTTAAATATTTACTATTTGCGTCTACAGAAAACCTTTTTATCCCCTCCAGATTTTAGTGAGGGGGGTCAATTTGCTATGTAGATTCATGCTAAATTGATCCTTCATTTGTGCCCACTTATTTTTTTGTACATGAAAATCCAGACTTCCTTTTTTCTGATGTTTCAACTAATCACCCCCCTACATGACATACTGCCGAAATGTGCTGGTCACTTGGCAGTTTCTACTGAGTGACTAACCAGACCTGTTATCATTTCTTCTTTTTACAGTGTGTTCAGAGTACAACCATGTGAGGACGTGGAGTGTGACGAGATTTCGAGGGATGATCTCAACGCAGCCTGGTTCAATGCCTCTTGCCTCCTTCAAAATCGTCTCCTTGGAAGGAGTGGATGACCAGCCGGACTGCTGCTCCAGAGGAAATAGCCATGGAAAATTGCCAGGTGAATGGACCTTAAAATTTGACCTCTTAATTTTAATCACCGCTACCCACAACTGACTGGTTTAATCACTGTTCAGTCAGTTTAGATTATTCCTGTGACCTGACTTTTATATCTATCTATCTGGCCTCATTGTTTTTAGTAGAAACTTGAAATTTCACTCACACACACTCCTCTCAATGAGTTGGGAAAATATTTCTTTGCTTACTGAAAATTTCCCTGCAGAATAAGTTTTGAATAAGGGTTCACTATGCAGTTTAAGCTGATGCTAAATTGGTCACTGTTTTGTGCCCACTTTTCTTTTTCTCTTTTCAAATTCTGACCCTTTTTTTTTTTTGTGTTCTCAGCCCAACAATAAATGAGAGAAGGAACTTGTTAATCAATCACCCCTCTTTTTTTCATTTGCTACTTCCATCCATTTTTAGCTTGGCAAAAATATTACATCGTTTATTCATGTATTTTATGTGGTCTACTCAACGAAATGTTTTGGCCGATCCATTCTTTAGTCCTTGTCTGATGTGAAACCTAATGGGGGCGAAGACAACCTTTTAATCATGTTTTTTTGTTTGTTTTTTTTCCACTCTTCTCACAGATTGTGTTCATAACACGGCATGGATAATAGATCGACCAAATCCTTTTTTTGCCCAGTTAACTTACTCTTATGGCATGTTAGATTATTGAGAGGGGACTCCTACTAATATTTTTAAAAATAAAATTAAAATCATAAAATCATTGGATTTTATATATATATATATGTATATATGTATATATATATATGTATATATATATATGTATATATTTCTGTATTTTGTAATCTGTCAGGTCCATTTGGTGAACAGGATGACCAACAAGTATTTGTGCAGAAGGTTGTACCCGATTCTGACCAGTTATTTGTCCAGCTCTCCTCCACAGGTCATCGGTGAGTCAGCTCAGTTTTGTCCCTTATTTAGTAAAAGTTGGTATAGAAGATAAACAGGATCTACCAATGGCCTTTACCCAACCATTAAGTTTTCAGCTTTGTGTGTAGAAAGAGAATTTATAAGTCGATCCCTCTTTCCGTCAGTTTTTCATTTAACCAGATCTTTTATCGTTCTGAGTGTCTATATATTAGTTTATCTGTACTAGTGGTTGTCTTATTTTCAACTACTCAGGGAACCCTTGTTAATAATCAAATTTTCTTGGGAACCTCTTCAAAAACAGGTTTTCCTTCTACATATATATATATATTGACATATGTATGTAACTATTGGATTTTGGCCTTTTTTGTGGAATTGACTGAAAGTGTATGATCCCGTATAGAAAATACACAGTCAAATGGAAAAGAAAGAACACAGCTTACTGAGTAAAAATAGTCATATGAACGACTTCCGACTGAACAGTGTCTGTATCATGTATGTAACAAGGTGTCTTTAATCAAAAAGGCAAAACGTTTTTTTCTTATTGAAGGAATCGTTAATGTGAAAAATATAAAGTAGCAAAAACACCAAATTGTAGCTCAATACTGCTAAAATGCTCTAACTTGGAGAATAAAGTAATATCCTGTCCACTGCTCTCATTCGACCATGTGTACAATCATGATCTAGCAGGTGGATGTTAGCCTGAAATTCAAGATGCACTACCATAATGTGCTTAAGGGGTTCTAACTGCCCAGCTAGGGGCAGATATAGAGTCATGCCTTTCCCAGATGCATAAGTGCAAAATGAAAAGCAACTGTGCCTTCTGAAGATTGAACTCTTTTCATCGATTCCACTCTTAGTGACTTTAGCTGTTCGACCACTTGTCTGTCCTCTCTTCCCACTCTCTCTATCTCAGTCTTTTTCTCTTCCTTCCACTTTCTCTCTTTCCACTCCCTTTTGCTTCCACTCTCTCTCTTTCCACTCCCTTTCGCTTCTTCTCTCTCTCTTTCCTCTCCCTTTCGCTTCTTCTCTCTCTCTCCCCTCCCTTTCGCCTCTTCTCTCTCTCTCTCCCCTCCCTTTCGCTTCTTCTCTCTCTCTCTCTTTCCCCTCCCTTTCGCTTCTTCTCTCTCTCTCTCTTTCCCCTCCCTTTCGCTTCTTCTCTCTCTCTCTCTCTTTCCCCTCCCTTTCGCTTCTTCTCTCTCTCTCTCCCTTTCGCTTCTTCTCTCTCTCTCTCCCTTTCGCTTCTTCTCTCTCTCTCTCCCTTTCGCTTCTTCTCTCTCTCTCTCCCTTTCGCTTCTTCTCTCTCTCTCTCCCTTTCGCTTCTTCTCTCTCTCTCTCCCTTTCGCTTCTTCTCTCTCTCTCTCCCTTTCGCTTCTTCTCTCTCTCTCTCCCTTTCGCTTCTTCTCTCTCTCTCTCCCTTTCGCTTCTTCTCTCTCTCTCTCCCTTTCGCTTCTTCTCTCTCTCTCTCTTTCCCCTCCCTTTCGCTTCTTCTCTCTCTCTCTCTCTTTCCCCTCCCTTTCGCTTCTTCTCTCTCTCTCTCCCTTTCGCTTCTTCTCTCTCTCTCTCTTTCCCCTCCCTTTCGCTTCTTCTCTCTCTCTCCCCCCCCTTTCGCTTCTTCTCTCTCTCCCCTCCCTTTCGCTTCTTCTCTCTCTCCCCTCCCTTTCGCTTCTTCTCTCTCTCTCTCTCCCCTCCCTTTCGCTTCTTCTCTCTCCCCTCCCTTTCGCTTCTTCTCTCTCTCCCCTCCCTTTCGCTTCTTCTCTCTCTCCCCTCCCTTTCGCTTCTTCTCTCTCTCCCCTCCCTTTCGCTTCTTCTCTCTCTCCCCTCCCTTTCGCTTCTTCTCTCTCTCCCCTCCCTTTCGCTTCTTCTCTCTCTCCCCTCCCTTTCGCTTCTTCTCTCTCTCCCCTCCCTTTCGCTTCTTCTCTCTCTCCCCTCCCTTTCGCTTCTTCTCTCTCTCCCCTCCCTTTCGCTTCTTCTCTCTCTCCCCTCCCTTTCGCTTCTTCTCTCTCTCCCCTCCCTTTCGCTTCTTCTCTCTCTCCCCTCCCTTTCGCTTCTTCTCTCTCTCCCCTCCCTTTCGCTTCTTCTCTCTCTCCCCTCCCTTTCGCTTCTTCTCTCTCTCCCCTCCCTTTCGCTTCTTCTCTCTCTCCCCTCCCTTTCGCTTCTTCTCTCTCTCCCTCCCTTTCGCTTCTTCTCTCTCTCCCTCCCTTTCGCTTCTTCTCTCTCTCCCTCCCTTTCGCTTCTTCTCTCTCTCTCTTTCCCCTCCCTTTCGCTTCTCCTCTCTCTCTCTTTACCCTCCCTTTCGCTTCTCCCCTCTCTCTCTCTCTCTCTCTCTTTACCCTCCCTTTCGCTTCTTCTCTCTCTCTCTCTTTCCCCTCCCTTTCGCTTTTTCTCTCTTAGACCAGGCATGGGCAACTTTTTTGATCCAGCTATGTAAAACAATACTTTTTAATTTCCAAAAATCTATTTCTTTCAAAACTATTTCTGCTCATAATCTGTATGTATTTCTGCTCCTTTCAAGGATATGTGTCATCCGCTCTGTAGATGGCAGCACCATCAGTGCCTTCTGTGTGCATGAATGTGAAGGCTCCAATCGTATGGGTTCTCGGCCTAGACGTTACTTGTTCACTGGTCACTCCAATGGTAGTATACAGGTTGGTCATTTTTTTTACCTTTTTCTTTTTCTCTTACTAATTCTCTAATTGAGGATGTATTTTTACTGGAATAATCTATTAAGTTATTGACTTTATCAAAATTGCTTATTAATATCTCTATTGATCAACGTTACCCAGTGTTTGAGTACTCACCTCAGGCTTGGAAGATCATGGTTCAATCCACTTCTGAGTTATACCAAACACCTTAAAAATAGTACTCAATGCCTCTATGCTAATCACTCTGTTCAAGGAAAGGTATTTAGGAACTTCTCCCTGAGCTTAAGGTCAAATTACGTTGATAACACAGATTCTCATGATATCTCTGAAGTTGAGCAACAGTTCCCCCTATCGGTATCTAGATTGATGATATTGGGAAATACCAGGTGCCGTCAGCAGAATGAAGCTTTGATTGGCCTGGCAAGCTGGAAGTGGGTCTTAGTTACAATTGATCTCGTGTACTTAATCCTGCAACACCCTTGATAATGGTATAGATAGAGAACAATGTTACATACATACATTAAGCTCTCTGCAACAGTCTATTCTTCAACATCAGCTTCTGTTTGATCTGTAATTAAAATGGTGAAGCCTCAATAATCTTTCTCTTCACTCAGCTAGACAGAAGTAACAAGTATGGAAGGGCAGAATTATCTATCTAAATAATCCTTTTTTTTTTTTTTTTTTTTTAGTGAGTTATGTTTCCCTAATTCCATACAACTTTTGTTCAAAATAAAAAGGATTGTATTTCTCCAAAGAAAAAAATTATTTGAAATAAATTGCAGTGCGACATGTTTTCTCAAGATATTTGGCAGTGGGACAGTCGTGGCTTCGTGCTTGTCTATATTTTCCCTAGTGTTTCCTCAATACAGACAATTATATTATTAAAAAATGGATATGATCCAACTGAATAATTATGAATGTGTTTATCATTATTATTTGAAATGACCTCCCATTAAAAGCAAGTCTATGTTAAAATGGCTACCTAATCAATTGAAGGTTGATTCCTGCAGTAGCCCTTTTTTCTTTAATTGTGTATTCTATTTATGTTGTCTAGGCCAAGTGACATATTCTCCATGTAATGATGGGAGTTTATTTCAAATAGTTTCTGATGATTTAGTGCATTCATAATCATATATATATATATATATATATATATATATATATATATACATGTGTGTGTATAATATATATTTATATAATAATGTATATAATTACTATTATTATAGAATAAATATCTAAATAGTATAGATGTATAGAAGTAATTGATAAACTATTTATTTATTTCTTTTACAGATGTGGGACTTGACCACAGCACTTGAGATGGTCTCTAAGGCTGGACAAAGTGAGTATTGTTTAGAAATGGACTCTAATCAGAAAATGTCGACGCGGGGTTTGTTCAGTTTTGAAGTTGGTCTGTCTATTTATCTATCGTGTACAGGCAGCACCAATGGAACTAGAGGGCTGAAAATCTAAACATTTACTTTTTTTGTTTAGGAAAAATGTTTCTTCTTTTTTTTGCCCCCTCCACCACTACCACACACACACACACACACACACACAAGGTGGGGGTCAGTGGTCAGTTCACAAAGTAGGTTTATGTTAAATTGCTCTCTTAGTTTGTTTCCAGCAGCATTCATGTTTAGACTTTTTTACTAATCACAGCCCAATAGAAGGTGAAAGAAGTAACTTATTTATTGATCATCCCCAACATGGTAGGTTGCCAAAAGATGTTTGTCATGTGATGGTTTCTATTGAGTGACAAACTACACAAGTTATCATCCTCATTGACCTTTCTTTTTGTAATTCTCCATCGGAAACATTCAATGAATTCACTGTGTGGAAACTATTATTTCTGGCTAAGTTGATAGGTCGGAAGTATCTTTTTTTTCTCCATAGTGCAAACCAGAAAATGTTAATATATAGAAAATAAATGGTGGTGATTTGTTATTCCAGTCAATATGGGATTGGCTGTGTGATATGTGTTGCTTTGAATGGGTTGGTCTGATCAGAGAATTTTGCATTATTTTTCTTTATCTATTCTATCATATCTGGTTTGCAATATTGAGGAAAAAAGACCTCGACCCCCTATTTCCATGCTGATTATCAACTTGAAGGAGGATTGGCTGGAACATTTTGGCAATATTAGTGGCATCAAAATGAATTGAGTTCATTAGTTCAAGAACTCTTGGAATAATTATGACCTATTTCGAAGTTTTGGGGTGTCAATTCTAACATTTTTTTTACTTCTTCTTTTCTTCATGCTTTCAGGTGGTTCTCTCGGAGGTCCTACTCCATCTGAACTTGTCCGGCTTCTTGACCAGTATGATCTGACCAATTCTCGAAGTTCGACCCCTTGTGCCAGTCCCTGCCCCTCAGTGGCTGTAAGTCACAGTCTTCAGTTACCAGTGAGCTCAAATCATCTTCGATACTCGTCTGGAAGCTTTCCTTGGCCTCCTTCATCTTCTGGGGAGGTTGTTGGGATTGATGGTAGTGCTAGTTTCAGTGGAGCTTTTGCTGGTGGGGCCACTGCTGCTATCGCTACCATTATGCCCCGGGGTGGGGAACAGAACACAGACTCAGACGGGAAAAGGTATCCCTCGGTATCAAAAGTCGTAAAAGACCAAAATCCACCAAACGGCTAATTTGGGGTTGGGGGAATGGTTAGAATTTGGATAAAAATACTAAAATCACTTTGTTGGGTTTTTTTTAATTTTCAATAGGATTATCGATTCATCGTTGATATTTTTTACATAATTTTATTTATTTCTCTAATTTTTTTGCCATTGTGATATTTCGATTATTCATCTCTAGTATTGTCTATAACTTTGAGAAGAGTCATTAATATTCCTAATTTTGTTGGGGAAAATTGAACTTCTTCGCAATTCCTTGATGTTATCATAACGTTTCGGTCAATCCATTCTGCTCTCACCCAGTGTATATTTCAAGAAGAGTTGAACTTTTCTGTAGATTATACGCCTCATGAGGGCTGAAGAATGGATCCGTCAAAATGCAAAGAAGAGATTCAGCTGTCCAAAAAAAATCTGGAATTCATCTGTTATCAGATGGTGTTCTTGTTGGTCTGGAATACTAAGAATAATCAAAGATTTAAGAAAAAAAATGTGATTCCTAGAAAAAAATTTGAAACAAAAAGAAAAGCAAGTTACAAAGATAAAGAGGCTAATTTAAAGAAACTTCTAAGACTTCAATAATGTCTCACTTTGAAAAATAAACTTTAACATCTCCCTCTGAATTCTGAGCCCTGGGGACCTTAAGGATGATTCCAGAATTGTCCATGAAAATTCCTTGAAAAAATCACTACAAATTTGTAAAGACATGTCAAAGTCTTGTTAGTGAAACAGAATTTCTAACATACTAACAAAATTTTTCAATTGTTGATATTGGAACATATCATGTTTATAAATGTAATATAAATATAGTAATTTCTATGCATTTTCTTGCTATTATCAGTTGAGTAAAAAAAATTTTTATTTTATACCTTCATTTTTAAAAATGTTTATCTACTTGCTTAAAGGCTGTTGTCAGCGATCATGAAGCTCAATGTCAATTCACTTTCTATAGAATTTATATTATAATTATTTGCTAATAAATAAATAAGGTAACTTCTTTATAATTACCCTTTAATATACCTTGAGTAATTTCCCTTGGGTAATCAGATTATCATAATATAGATTATTAGGATGAGAGCAAACATAGACCACATACAATTATTATCAATTTGCAAGGGTGTAAAAGAAAAAAGAAAGATCATGGATATTTTAAAACATCATTTGCATCTGTTGTTGATTGCACTACATATTCCAGTAATCTATTCCATAATCCCAGTAGAGACCATCAGATTGCCAAGTATTGGGACCTTTTAAATGAAAACTAGATTCCTAGAAAGTGACATTGGACCAAAAAAAAACTGAATATATATATATATATATATATATATCATAACTTGACAATTTTTAGTGTGTATATATATAGGCAGCAATTCTTCTTTAATTTAGGTCTGGTTAAATAGGACTGACAACGAAAGTCTTTTCAATCTTTTTGTGTGTGTGTGTATATATATATATATATATATATATATATATATATGAATGCTAGTCTTGTTGAACACTTTTTGCTGGTTTGATTTTTTAGTTTTTAGATTGTGTTCTTTGTAGCGGGTCTAAAAGAATACATACATTTCCCAAAATTCATGTATTTATCTTCACTAATTTTCCAAAATTAGTTTCGCCGACATTGTTCAACAGAACTTACATAAAGGAAATATTGCTGCCTAAATATACAATATATATAGGTATACACACACACACACACACACACACACACATGAGTGTAGATCCATGTCTGTAGCCTGACATGTAGTTATTAGCTGAATGTTGATAGAATTTTCACAGTAGAATATTTTTCTTAATATTCACCATTGGATTAAGTGCATTATAAAGGAAAGTAGATGTTCAAAAATGAATAAATGTTGTGGAAAATAAATGTTCTTTTCATTATTAGGCTACAGATTTATTGGTGCCAGTATGTGTGTGTGTTTATATATATATATATATATATATATATATATATATATATATATAAAAAGTATGAAAGGATAGAAATCCATCAATTTGATTAGATATAGATTTAAAAAGAATAAACATTATTAACCAGTTAATGGCAAAAGTTGGAAAGTGTGTTAGTTATTCATTGCAAGATAAAAGCTCTGACTCAGATAGAACTGAATTGCCATCAGTCACCATAGAATGGAAATTTCATTGAGTTAGCTATTAGGACTGCAATGATTGAAATGTCTGTCATCTGCCTTTCATGGAATAAGATTCAAGTGGTCTTTTAGATTGAATTTATTTGTGAAGTCTAAAATAAAAGAAAAAAATATATCCGTCCACTAAAACTTATTAACTTGGTCAAAATGAAGTACTAGATTATTTAATCAAAATTGATATTCAAGGATATTTTTGATGGCAAAGTCCTAAATTGATCCATGTATGTCTTGCTGAAAGTCCATTTATTGACTGTTGGATTAACAGGAAAACAATTCGAATAGTGTTTCTCAGCCTTTTTCACACCAATGCCTCCCCCCATTACATCAAGCTCATGTCCCCCCCCCATTAGTTCAAATAAAAAAAGTACTGAACACAAATTTTTAGAGAAGTGTGGTACCTCATCATTATAAAGAAAAACAGCATTGAGTTTATAGATTTTTATCAAGGAAAATGCTGGAGTAAATTAAGTATATCAGTGACTTTCTAAGAGGATTCTATTACTACTCAAGTCATTTGTAAATCAGAATCATAGATGTTTATGGAATGTCGACAACGCCCTCTCAAGATCCGCTGTCATCTAAACACCCACTTCAAAGGAATCAAGCCCCCTCTCCCTGGGGGGGCACTAGTGTCTATGTTGAAGACTACTGAACTAGAATTTCATAGCCTGTTCACCTTGAATTTTAATTCAAAATGGAATAAATTATAAAAATGTTGTCTGTTGAAGAATTTTAGAAAAGATGGAAGTAAGTCCCCCAAAAATGATTAAGATTTTTTTTATTTAACAACCCAAAAGCTTTAGCTAATTTCATTATGATTCTACTGTTTATCACTACAATTTAAATCTCTTTTTATATTGTTTATTCTGTTTATGTTGTCTAGGGTGAGTGATACATTAACTATGTAATGATAAGAGATCATTTCAAATAAGCTTCTATGACCATAAATTGCATTATATTATATTCTGTCAGATCATATATATCCATTTTGTATTCCATTATTGTTATGTTGAAAGAAGCAAATAGACTGAGGATAAACAAGATGAGAATTAGGTGTGAAAACTATCATTCGGGCCTTTGCATTACCAGTAGCTATTTAGCTCAATGATAAGAGCATCGCTACATTGAAGCGGCTACCTTATTGGTGGCAGGTTTGATTCCTGCAGCAGCCCCATTTCCTTTAATTTTTTATTCTATTTACGTCGTCTAGGGCAAGTGATACATTAACCGTGTAATGATGGGAGATCATTTAAAATAAGTTTCTGTATTGTATAATGCAATTTATAATCATATATATACAATTGTTTGAATACTGTGCCAGGTGAAGCAACTTAAACAGACTTCGGTCTGAAGAGAGAATTCAATCATTGTACAATAAATGATATCTTCAAGCTGATGAGAAACATTCTTGGATAAAAATGTTTTGTTTTCTCAATTGGAAAATCACCCAAAAAGTATTTTTAATTGCAAATCAAGCAGAATGAATGAACAAATTCTCAAATTTTGGATTAGAGGATAAGAAATTTATATCTAAAAAAATTTTTAAAAAATCACTTATTCCAGATAATTTATGAGACTTCAATCTTCAAGTTCAGCCATTCTCAACAGGGGCCATATGGTCCCGGCTCATTTAAAGGGGAGGGGCATTGACTGAAATACGAATATCTATTCATCTGTTTGTATTATATCCCTGTTTGGTCCCGGAGTTCAAGAAGAGCTCTCAAGGGGTCCATGGCCAAAAAAAGGTTGATAATGTCTGCTTTGGTTTTTAGATGATGTTGAGTACAGCCCTGCAAAAATGCCCCCAGTCTCTGAAAGAGAAATGTGTAAACTGAAAATATATCAGATACCTCCCTTTCTTTTTCAATGCTGTGATTCCAATTTTTTATTGAAATTTATAATGAAAAAAAAAAAACATACTATTAACAAAATTCTACAAGTTTACACTTGCTGATAAATGATATTAATTTGAAATTCAAAAAGTTTTAAATTGTGAAAATGATTATTTTTTTGTTTCTGAATTATTTTGAAACTACAAAAAGGAGTTTATTTGAGAAATGCAAGAATTTCATAAGAAAAATGATTTATTTATTTATCTCGTAACCCAGTACTGAGTCATCGGGGCACCGACAGGTGACTTTATCATGGATGGGTTTAGGGTGAAATGGTCTGATGGAGCTAATCTCTCTTCAAATTTGTTCAGAATCAGATCTACTTATTTCCTAGACTGGGCTCTTCAGCTGTGGTTGGCTACCAGTCTTCTCTACTATTTACCTGTAGGTGGGGTTAGAAGAGATGAATTCTTGCCTTTCCTCGTCTTGGCCAGAGTTTGATGTTGGCTCACCAGATCCATTCTCTGTGCTGTTAACCATTAGGCCACTCCACACTCAAAAATTAAATTAAAAATGCAATGTTAAAACCATCAGTTAAGGATCTATCGACAGCACTCTTCTTTTCTTTATAACAAGAACCCTAGGTTCAGTGATCATCCACCATTTGTGGTAGTAGGAAGGGGAGGAGGAGGGGAGGAATAAGAAGAGCAAGTAGTTTTTCTTTGAGTCAATTGATTCTTATACTCGTAAAATATTGCGATCTGGAAATATCCCAAGGGTATTATTTTCAATGAAAATCGTAAATGGCTATTTATGGCTATTTTCTAACTACAAAAATGCCAAACTCATACATTCTGTTATGACATAGAAGCAGTTGGTTGCTTGATGACATCGCTCCTTTAATGACGTCACACCTCTTTCTTCCTTCATATTTCTGTTGTTTAATGTAACTGGGATCGACCGACAGAAAAGCATTTATAGTAATGTGTGGACCCATCAAAATGAAAGATTAAGAATACTACCTGAACGATTGATTTACCAAATGTCTTTTATCAAAAGAAGCTTTGCAGGAGTAAGCAAGGAAAGAATCACCCTTGAAAACAGACTATGAATACTCGGTACTCGTTTGTCCCCATTACCTGAAAATACTCCAAACATGTCTAAATAAAATAGATAATACTACCTCTGTCCTGTGATAGTTGTTCCATTTGCATATGCATTTCATTCATTAAATGTACCTACTGTAGTACACTACTATTAGGGTGACAGGATAGTAATAAATTAGCAGCTGAAATGTTATTGAAATAAATAAGATTCATGTGACTGTGTAATATATATATATATATATATATATATATGTATGTATGGTGCAAATCATTAATACAATACCTGATGTGTAATGGGTTTATTTGAATAAGTGCTAGATACACTAAGTCAAGTTGGAGTAGAACTTAGAATGTGATCAAATAAAGGATTTGCTACACAAATACGTTTATATTCATAAATGTGATTGTGTAGCAAATCCTTTATTTCATCGTTTACACACACACACACACACACACACACACACACACACACACACACACACACATATATATATATATATATATATATATATATATATATATATATATATATATATATATATATATATATATAAAGATCTGCCAATCTTGGAAGTTGTCAGGTGAGGAGAATTGATTTTTTATTGGAGAAATGAACAAAAAAAAGGAAATTTTTGAAAAAAACATCTAGTTTAAAAAACAGAAAATGGTCTCCTGAACAAAGCTTAAAGAAAAAAATCTGAAAATAAACGTTTTTTATTTGTAAAGAAACATTGTAGTGGCATTTGTGACATAGTGTGTTGAAGATATTTTGATTTCATTGCTAGAATTGAAGATAATGTATCATCTAGCTGTTAATTTGAATGGCCATCAGTTTTGTTTTCATTTATGGGAGAAGACATTAAAATTTTGAAATTGGGAGTCTCTCAGCAAAATCGGAAGAGTTGGCAGGTTTTGTGTGTGTATATACATATATATATATATATATATATATATATATATGTATACACACACACACACACATGAATATTTTAGGCAGTTAAAATGATTGTTTTGCATTTTAATTGTAAACGTTAATTGGTATTAGTATCTTATGCTTTAAGCACACAACCATTTGTCAAATGTGCATGATATATATATATATATCTATATCTGTATATGCATTATAAACCTGGGTGCTGGTATTTATACACGCATCTACACAGGTAAAGCTCTTATTTTGCACAGATGCGTTCCGAGAAAAATGGACAACCTGGGAGCAATACCAGGTGAAGCTCCCATATCTATCGACACTAACACATTGTATGCACATGATACATACATGAATATATATATATATATATAATGTATATATAATATATATATATATGTATATACTGTGTATTTGAAGTTATCAGTTAATACGAGACCCTAATTTCAGTCTGAATTTCGGGGTTTTAGCTTATATCACAGGTATAAGATGACTTGCAAACTATTTTTGGTGAAGTGAGTACACAAGTATTTTTAATTTTTTTTTTTTCAATGGCTAACTCTGCTGTTTTCTTGCAGTCATAACAAAAATTAAACCTTTGTAGAAGATGAATTATTGCAATAGGTTTTAAGAGAACTTTCAAAAGTGCACGTAGGTAGGTAGGTAGGTAGTTATGGGTCTCAGTGCAAAATAGAAATTGTGTACACTACAAGAAAGAAGATAAGGTTAGTTTTTATATTTGCGATTTAGTAGCAAAAGATCTTAAAATGAAGACACCTGTCAAGAGAGAGGGCTTAACAACAATGGTTTTGCATACTGCATATGTTGGTATATAAGTCAACTAAGCATCGAGAATTTTCCCAAATGGATCATATTAGTCTATAACTTGACACTCTAATGGACGCAATGTTGACTTTACTGGTGAATATTAGATCAAACTTGGATTAATTACTTAGTTTTCGTATACTGTCATATATGGTAACCATCACCGATGCATTTTCTCCTTTTCAGTGCTTGGGCATGATCTTAGAGGAGGCTTCCTAACATTATCGGTAATATCAGCGCCATACATACTTGAAGCTTCAAAATTGGTTATAGGTCGGGATTTTAGAAGGTTATGAAACCAAGTTCTATTTTGAGTAAAATTATAAGGTTACTTTTTGTATCTGATCTTTTGAGAATGTTTTCTTGAGGCTTATCCACTGGAATATAGTGTGTATAAATAAATATACATTAGAAAACACTAAAAAATAGCCAGATGTTTTGCCACATGTTTTGTTTTTTCTGGAAAACTCATCAGGCTTGAATGGAATTTATTACTATGGACTTCACGCATATATCCAAAATACAATATCACATGTCTAACACTATAAAAGAAAAAGAAGTGGTGGCCTGAAATAACAATTCTTTCATATAATGGTACATTGGCAGATTTCCCTTTTTAAGGAGCTAAAAAGTGCTAACCCTTATCCTAACCCCCGAAAGAATTCTTTCAAGAGATGAACTGAAATGGAATCGTCTAATCTATTAAGTTAGATGAATTTCACATAACATTGTATTTTGGAAGTCCATTATAATAGATTTCATTTAAGCCAGAATAGTTCTTTATAAATAATGAAACGTGGCAGAACATCTGACTATATTTCTACTGTTTTGTAATATTTAGATACAGTATATACAAAATAGGAGGTTGAAGTCTGGATGTGTAATACATATATATATATATATATATTACACACACAATGCACTCTCTCTTCTGTCTGTCTCTCAGTACCCACACACATGCAAACACATTTTCAGTATTAATATCTTAGGCTCTAGTCACACAAACTTGCAAAGAATATGTGTCCATATTATATATAGTGCATTGTGTTTTAGTGGTTATGTATATGTGTGTGAATATAATATATATGTATGCACACACTTACGTACATATCCCAATATACATATCTATGCATATGATTGTATATGCTTGCATCCATCCATGTAAAATAAAAAAATATTTGATGTGTCTTTCTCTTAATAAACAATGAAATAAAGCAATAGAAACTCCCCTAATATATATATATGTTTTGCCTCACCAACCAAATTGGTGAAATTTACAAATTTTTAATGAAATAAGTCCGATTTCATTTTGATTACATAAACCTTTGATCATAAAAAATAGCTGTTTCATGTCTTAGTTTTGATTAAAAAAACTTTGATCAAATCAAAACTACATATTCATTTTTTTTTTTTGTAAGAAAAGATTAAACTAAGTCTTTTTTTTTTTTGAAAAAACTTTTTGATTCCTCTTTTTACGTAAACATTTCATTGTAAAAAAAACAAAAATAGTTATTTCATACCCTTGTTTTGATTGAAAAAATTGATCAAATTTAAATTAAGCATTTATTCATTAAAAAAAAAAAGGTTATAACTTGGCTAGTTACTCAATTTTGTTGATTTGGCATAATATATTTAGATAAGTTTTTATCCTTTATTTCATACATATATATAATTTCATCTGTTGGAAAAATATCTATATATGTTGATATGTGTGCGTGTATGTATGCATGTGTGTCCATGTTGAAGTAATGGAAATAAAATTATTTAAACACCACTCTTTGTACAGGCGTATTTATTGAAAAGGAAGTTTGTTTATAAGTGGTTGTTTTTGAGTTAAAAGAAAAAAGTATTCCTAAATTATTAAGAATGTACAAAAGATCCCAGCACTTTATTTTCTTGAAATCAGAGACTTGATACACAGTCGGAAACCGGCTTGTTGCTGGATTTTTTCACTCACACTTAATATGTCAAGTGTTGGCACTTAATCCATGTATATATATTCAGTAATAGGAGATATTTAACTTTGACAATATCTTTTTATAAATGTATCAGTATTATTTTTCCAGCCATTGGTCTTTTCAGCCAATAATTTAATGGGATCCCGTGTATGCTATGTTGTAGATATGAACAATATGGACCTGAGAAATTTTAAAATCTTGCAAAAATCAGCAGATTATTCAATTTCAATGAAATTTTCAATACTTATTTATCATTTTCTAAAAAGATTTCATTTCAATTATCGGAAAAAAGAATTTATCATGATTCTTACCTTTTTGATGATTAATCTTGTCTAAACATTTCTGTTTTAATTGATATTTACACATCTAACAGATAAATCCCTTGAGATATTAATTTTGTTTACCTTTTTAATTTTTTTCTTAAAGTGCTTCGAATAGCTGTAACTGGGAATCAAAAAACGGGAAAATTGAATAAAATAATCTGCATCTCAGCAAATTTTTTAGTTTTATTTGATCATTTATAATTTAGGAAAAAATATTTTTGCTCAACATTTTTTTCAATAAGGATCATCCATCATTTTTATCGATTTAAATCCTATTCAAGCAGTCCCTCAGCGTTTTTCTAAAAAAAAAAAAAAAGTGTAAACATAATATCTCGAGGGATTTATTTTACTTGTGTGAACATCAATGTATAGATGAAATAAATTATCAAAATAATTTAAGGTTGACGAGGATTCATGAAAAAAAATCCTTCTTTTGCATTATTTTGTATGAAAAATTCTTTCTTGTATAAATAAGAATTGAAAATTTTTATCAAAATCTGATCACATGCTGATTTTTGCCTGATTTTAAAATTCCTCAGGTGTTGATCTTCTGGTGAAAATTGTTTTCATATTGTTCATACCTCCTCTTGTACTCTGGTAGTTTCATATTTATGAATAAATTTCACAAAACCATAATTTCAAAACACACTTTAATGTCTTTGTTCTATCAAAGAAAATAATGTGCTTTTTAAAATTATGGTCTTCTGGAATACTTTCTGTTGATGTATATTTATAAAGATAAATGTGTGCATGTAGATATATATATATATATATATATATATTCAGGGTTGAGCACTCTTTAAGTGAAGTAACTCGTTCATTGTAAGCATTATGCAATGCTCTTCCATAGGGATAGGGCACTCTGGTGGATGGGGGATTTAAGCAAAAATAGAATATATCGCTTAAATTCAGCTATTGACTGGTCAGTCTCGTGGCTCAGTGGTAGGATACTGGCTTCAGGGTCTGAAGTGAAGGTTTCAATTCTGCCTCGTGGTACTGGATGGGATAATGGATAGTCTATAGCCACACTGAAGTGTAGTAATATAACGAAACAGCTGTCTGTGGATGATACAATTTTTTATTTATTATATATATATATATATATATATAATCATCCTGGCTGTTGTTAGTCTGTGTGATCCTCAAAGACTGATGGTCTCTACCAACAAATGCTAATTTAATATACTTATAAAATGAGCAATGTGACTTATTTGTTTTTTTATTTCTAACACTGGACTCTTCCACATGGGGAAAAAAATTTTGTTGATAAAAATGAATATAAGTAAAGTAAAAGATATTTGTCTTGTTTTGTATTTCGTTGCTATTTGCTTGAGGTGGGAAAGATCTCATTTATATTGATGGGCACAGTAAACTGAGCCTATGTTACATTGAATTTGATTATGATCTATAGATTTTTGTCAATTATTCATCATCAGCCTTTTAGCATCTGTCTTATGACATAGACCTTCCCCAAGATTTTCCAGTCCTTTCTATCATGGGTGTCGCAGAGCCAGTACTTTCTGAATTAATTTAGCTTGTCATGCCTTCTTACTATGTTGGCCACAGTTTCGTATATGATCTCTCCTCAGGGTCTTGAGTGAAACGGATACAATGCAGATATATAGTAATTCATTTATTATTTCCGTCTACAGCCTCCTTCATAAATTCCTGCAAATGCTGTACAATGAGTTGAATCTGAAATCAAATCTTACTTCACTTTGTGAATTAAGATCTGTTGTTGGGTAACAAGCCTTTAATCACGATATACCCATAACTTTTTGAATCATCTTGACAAACTTGTCCAAACTATATGTACATATATATAATTGTTGCAATAAGTAAATAGCAAAGGAGAAAAATAATCCAGTCTTACCTTAGTTCACAATTGTCCTTCTCCAGGTATCCCAGGGTGCATGTGAAAAGAGAATTAAAAAAATCTACTAACTGAACATAATCCTTTGACAGTCCAATTCATTACACAATTCTGATAGCCAAAAGAAGCTGTTAATTAACTCGAAGATAATGGTGAAAAGAAACCAAATACTTAATGTCCCTAAACTAGGCTTCAAGTTGCTCCAAAATGCAGTCACTCAATCTGCACACTGACTCAAAGACTAAATATCACCAAGAGAAAGAGCAGAGAGCATTCATTCAATGGAGTTGACTTTTAATCTTAACAGAAGCACCATCCTCTATTCACATGTGAATTTTATATCGGATGGCACAAAGCTACTCATGCTATGAAAGAGAACTTCAACCACAATATAAATCTAATATCTGTCAATAATTGAAAAATTTCAAGGAGTCTCACTAGTACAGAGGAAGCTGTTTATTGTGATCACTTTCTGACTGGATCTTCTAGATAAGAATAATCAGCTGATAACATTATGCAAATAATATAAAAAATGGAACAATTTATCTCTATTGATTGGAATTCGTTATGAAATTTATTGTTATAGACAACTTTACAATATAACAAATTGATGTAAAATTCATTCTCTTAAATTTACTTGGAATAGAGTTTGGGACAGACTGATCTAGATAGCAATAACCGCTTGATAACATTATCCATGATTATAATAAATGGCTCACTTTGTACTAAGATTGGGGAATAATTCTGTGGCCTTTAAGAAGCTTTTGTAAACTTACTGACTTACTGTGATACAGTTTTTATGAGTAGAAAAGACAAGAAAATTCTCATTTTAATTTTAAAACTACTTTTTCTATCTTCATTTCAATTTATACATCATCATCATCATCATCATCATCAGTCTTTTAGTGTCCGTCAGAGGATAAAGACCTTCCCGAAGATTTGCCAGACCTCTCCATCATGGATGTCTCAGAGCTAGTACTTCCTGAACTTGTCTAGTTCGTCATACCATCTTATTTTCTGTTGGCCACATTTTTGCCTATGCTAAATGTGGCCCACTCAAAAACTTTTCATGTGCCAAATTGACCTTTAAAAAGTGAGAAAAAAAAAAGTTAGCTTTTTTGTAGCCATTCGGAATAGCTAAAATTGCTAAAAATAGCTACCAAAACAAAAGAGTGCTAAATTGGCAACACAGAATATGATCTCTGAGGATCGATGTTGTGAGTTGTGATTTCTTGGGGTTGTCAGACATTCTGGTAACATGACCAGCCCATTGCCATTCGAGATCTCGAATGGTTTCCGTGATATCTTGGACTTCTGTCTTTACTCTGATATTATGTGCTGTCCTGTGATCTCTCCATGTAAGGTTGAGCATGGTTCTTTCATGTGCACGTTGCATGCTACTCAGTTTTAGGGTCAATATTTTGGTTAAGTACTATGTTTCAGCTTCATATGTGATTATCGGGAGGATGCATTGGTTGTACAATATTCTGTTCAGGACTAATGAGATCGTCTTGTTCTTGGAGTTTGAGCTTGCTGTGCCAAAGGCTTGCCATCCTAGAATGATTCTTTGTTTGATTTCTCCTTGTGATCTCTCTATATGATTTTGAGCATGAGATTCTTCTGTGCACGTAGCATAGTTTTGCTTAGACCGATTACTCGTTGGTAGTGAGGAAACAGCATTGATTGAAAAATAAAGAATAAGCTCTTGGTGAAATTTGAACCCAAACTATTTATGGATTTATACCTGCCAGCTCTACAAATTAAGCTACCAAGACTCAGACAGAAGTCAAAATGACACCGTCAGACCCATGCTTCATATAGAGTGTGGGTTCAAATCCCAACACAGGCTTACTCATAATTTTCTGATTGATGCTGTCTGGTAGAACTTTGAAAAAGGAGGGAAGAATCTGACATGGAAATGCACATGCAATAATTACAGTCCTGGTACAGCAGCTGAAAAGTAATTGGTCTGAGCAGAAGTTTCAATAGAAAACAACTAATAAATTATGATGAAGGTGAAAAGTGGTCATAAAATGAAAAATGATTCAAAATACTTCATCAAATGAAAAATGAATAAAAAATGCTTTTAAAAAAACTTTTATTTTCATTTTGTTCATTTCTGTTATTGTTGTCATTATTTTAAATAATTCCCATCTTTATGAGAGGAAGATTTTGACCCGTGTTATTTATCAACACATGGAACATCTGAAGAGGAAGTGCAAAGTTTTGAAAAAAAAAAGGTAAGAAAAAGAAAAGCCCTCAAGTTTAATGTAAGTTATAATATATAGGATGGGATTTAAGTAATTTGTAAGCTGAAAAAGATCCTCTTGGATCCAACATATGTGTTTTCCAGCAGTGTAAGTTATTGGTTTCAACAGTATATATATATATATATATGTATATATATATAGAGAGAGAGAGAGAGAGATTTACTTATATCCCAAAACAATTCATATTAAAAATATAGGTGTGCTTGTTGTCTTGCCCAGAAGTAGAGTTTTATTCATAAGCAGTGCCAAAATGCAAGTCTCATCTGAGGTCTACAACTTGAGTTTACTCTTTGCATAAAAATCTCAATGGATAGTGCATAACTCCTGAACTTGGATTACATCCTCTTAACTGGCAATTGGCAGAACTTTGAAAAAAGGGAAAAAGAGTCTGACTAGGGAATGCATACGGTATAATTACAGCCCAGGTATAGCAGGACCAGGCTATTTTCAAGTAATTAGTAACAACAACAACCATCGTCACTATTTGGATGAATTCTAGAGGGGGGGGGGAGAAAATAACTTATAAAACAAATGCAAAATTAGTACTTTTAAAACTAGTTCCAATACAATCGTGCAATATTATTCAGTATAAAAAATATTGCTCAATATTAACATCTTCAATAAATATTGGCAGTCAAAAAATTACTTTTTTTTCCAATTCATATTATTTACCTCACAAAAAATCATTCGACAAAATTATTGATTTAAAATAAAAAACACATTGTGAAATCATGTTACCTCAGAACAATATCTTAGATAATATCATTTGCTTAGAGTTCTTTCAAAAACTTCAACTTTGAAATCATGTGACTAAAATTCAGATTTAATTGACCAAGCCTATTCAGCTGACATCAAATTATTACACAACAAATAAGTCCATTGACCAAATCAAAATTCTTCTCTCTTTCAAGAATAAGTAATTTTTAAAAACCCAATTTTATATCTCTAAAACACGGCTTCACAAACTCCTTTCATTTGCAACTCTTCACAATGAGACAGAGTTTTTAGTGACTCCTCATCTACAGTTACAAAAGCAATAATAACTAATATATGTACATCTGCATCATTAAAGGTATATATATATATATATATATATATATATATATATGATATTGGTAAGATAATGTGTAAAGAAGCTTAAATTGTTTCTAAAAATGATCAACTCATTTCTCTGTTTTGCCAAGAAAGTAAGGCTTCATCAAAATGAGTAGGAATACAAACGTAACAGATACTAATAAAAAATTACCATACTAAGATGCTTACATGTAGTGAAAGTGACTATTAGACAATACCTCCCCCCACATATTAACACCTAATTATGGTAAATTTCTTATAAGTATCTGATACGTTTGTCTTTCTATTCATTCTGACGAAGCCTTGCTTTCTTGGTGAAACATGTTGATAAAATAAATTGTTAATTTTTACAAACGATTCAAGTTTCTTTCTATATTTTCATTACTTAATATCATCTTGTGGGATAAATCTTATCCAAACACTTTTATTAATATATATGTTTGTGAATGTGCTCATACATATCTGTGGTTTAGGTTGAATTTCATGAAAGCTTCTGGTGGGAAGTCAATTGAAAAATATTGATTTTGTATGGCTTGCAAAAAAATTTGGGTTTTATTAGCTACACTATGAAAACTTATTGCTAGGTACTTTGAGACCAAGTTTGGACTAACAAGAAAACAACAACAAATCAACTAGTGACTAGAACACAACATAGGTTCTATAACAATACCAAAGCCAGCAGTACCATAATTGGTACTAGTGGAATCATCATTGAGAGACAGAGTCAAAGACATACAAGAATTTACACAGCAAATCAAACATTCATATAATGAGAAAACAGTACCAATTTATACAAAAAAAAACTTTCTAAAATGACAGGGATTTAAAATATTTAAAACTGAAACCAAAGGGGTATAAACCATAATTATACAAATGGTAAGAATATATACAATGGAATAACAAAGATAAACAAAACAAAAACCCAACAGTCTCTTTTTGAGTTTTTTTATAAAAAAAAGGGACCTACATTCTAATGTTGCCATATTGATAAAGAGCCCTTTTGGAAAACAAAAATTGTTTTTTTTAACTGAGTTGTACATAATTTAAATGGAATAATTACTCAGGTCAGATGTAAGGATTACAAGAAAGGAAATTTATTGTCCTGGCCTTGAGGATGCGCTAGCCTCAAGGACGCATCCAAATTTTGACTTTCACAATTAGGAAAAAAAAAAAAAAAAAAAAAATCAACAGGTTTGGTTAATTCCTCCATAGGAACCATCACATGACCAACAACTTGTCATGTGGAGGGTGATCAATCAAAAAATAGGAAAATGGAGCAATGATGGATAAGTTACTTTTCTCGCCTTTTGTGGGATCATTGAAAAGTTTTAATTTTCAAAAAGCAAGCAGCACAAGTTGGACCAATTTAGTATTAATTTACATTGTAAATTGACCATTCCCCCAGAACCTATTTAGGGGGAATTTGAAAAAAAAAAAAAATTTTCTAGACATAAGTAAATGTTAAAATTTTTAACCCTCTAGCTCCATTGGTCTGGCCTGTACACATGGTACATACATAGCCAACCAGACCAACTTGAAAACTGAAGAAACCCATTTTTGTTGATGGTTTCTGATATGAAATGGTCTCAGCACTTTCATCTACCTAACCAAGATATTTTGCAGGTGATTCAACAAGACAAGGAGGGCAAAATTCAGATTCTTATATGATTTTCAAATAAGTAATAGCCTTTTTTTTTGTCAATTGAAATCTGTCAAGTTCAACAGGTTGATCATTAATTTTGACAAGTTTCACAACTTTGAATCAGACCATAATTCTAGAGCAACAACTAAACAGCAAATGGTTAATTACTGTCAAGAGCTTTCTCCATGCTGCAGTAGAAACACCATCAAAATTTACAAGGCATTAAGCCTTTTAAATACATTGAAAAGCTGAGTTTCTCAAACCAGGTGATATTGCCCACCAGTGGGCGATTTCAACACATGGCTAGGCAGTGAGCAACTAAGCAAAAAATGGTGGGCATTTTGAAATTCTAGAGGGTGGTATAAGATTTTGAGTGTCTAAGTCTATAATTGACAATAACAAATGAGTCAACAGCAACATTTTCTATCAATCATTTACCAAGCAATATAGTGACATCTTACATTATGTAAACCCAATGAATCTATACGAGCACATAGATTGCTTTATACACATATATATATATATATATATATATATATATATATATATATATATATATATATATATATATATAATTGGTATGTGTATGCCAAACAGTTGACGTTACTACTTTAAATTACTTTTGTTGGAGAAACAGCAAAAACCATTCATTTTTATTGCTTTTTAAAAGTTAAAATTGTTTCGGTATCCTTTAGAATATTTGTGGAAGTGGGCAGTGACAGCAAATAGGTTGAAAACTCCTTTTATAAAGTGTACCTGTATCTTGGTAATTCTGAGCAGCGACCGACAGAGGTGGCAGTGGGCCCCATCTCAAACTGATGGTAGTAATCTCCACAATAGTAAGCTAACTTGTGACTTCCCTTCACCCCCACTCACGTCTTAGAAATAACACCCCTCCAAACTTTAGGACCGGGCCATATGGCTCCCTACCTGGACCTGATACTCAGATGAAGTTACAGTCAATGAAATCAACTCTCAACTATCTTAATAAAGTAACCAAACTTCAGTTAAGGTTTTTAGCTGTTTCATACTCTTCTTGGAAAACTCTTCTCAGTTCGATTTTCCATGCACAAATGATTTGAACTTTGACACAAACACGTTTCCCCTTTTTTGCCAGTAAAAGATGAGAATTAAGAACAATAACAATAATAATCACTCATCATCTCCCCCCCTATTCCTCTCAAAACCTGGTTATTCACAAATCTTCATCATTTTTCCCCATTTGACTTCTGTTGAGAGAAACAAGTCTCTCGAAACATGTAACATAAATAAATACCATCCATTCTTCCTTTCATATCTCCATATTGATTATATCAAATTCACCATATTTTTCTTGGCAAAGGGTTGATTTGAACAAATGAATAAAAATGTAAAAGAAAAAAAAAGCTGTTCTCAGAATGGTATCACTTGAAAGGTTACAACTAGGTTAGTCAGTATCATTTTCCATGAGTGAAAAACTAACATCAATCACCAACCAAGTTTTTGATAAACAAAGATTTTTCAATAGCAAAAAAAGGTGAAAATGTCATGATATCAAAAAAATACCTATAAATAATAAAGAAATTCCTTATAGAAATTTCGATTAAAATAAAATTTATCTGTTTAAACAAGTTTGTTTTTGAAAGGGTTTTTCTTTTATAGAGACAGTTATCAAAAAAAAACTGAAGTTGTAATAAATTCAGTGAGGTGAAGAAAGAGGTCATGGCTGGTGTGATCAAAGGACTCATGATGTGATTCAATGAAAGCATAACAATGTGAATCATATGACTAAGTACACAATGTAGAATCAACCAAGTACACATCATCAGGTGTTGATGTGGTTTTGGCTAGGGAATGGGTATCAGGACAACTGCCCCTGGAACAATATGACTTTTGATAATTGCCGCCTGGGCAATTTCCCCATGGGCGTGATCATTTACATTGCCAACTACTCTATTTTGACAAATTTCAACTTTGGCTTCACAACTGCAATGCAATCGTCAAGGGGTAATTATCCATGGGGCCGTTATCCTAGAACCCAGAGAATGCATATATAAAGTGACCAGTAAGCATTTGCAAGGGAAAAGAAATCTTTTTTAATTGAACAAGGGGCCTTTGCAAAGAGGGTCTTCTTTTCGAGCACTCAGCACTTTGACCCAAGAGCTGCTGCAGCCAACAGTTGGAAGAGGTCAGACAACTCAAAATAAGGAAACTTCAAATCTACAATCTGAAATAAGGAACCCTTGTCCCTTGTTTGAGCTCTTTAACATTCCTGAATGACTTAATCCTAGCAGAATACTCATTTAGACTCTTATTTCTTTTTTACAAAGCATTTAGTATTTGTATTTACTTCTTTACATAATCAATTTCCAAGATGTCCATAAGAACAACTGCAAAGATTAATAGTTCATCTATGGGATCCAAACTGAAACCTAAAAATGCAGATTCATTAACCCTTTCGAGACATATGGGACTTAAATATCCCAAGGTTTATAGGACTGCCGGAAAATATATGTCCTGTAAATCTCTTTTAGAAATTTACTGGGATGTATGTATCACCAAAAATTACACACACAAAAAAAAACAAAACAAAAAACAAAGACTGATGGGACAAAGCATCCCATGATGAGAGGAAGAATAAAACAAAAAAGGAATTTGTGTTCATAGATAGATACCGCATATTCCAGTGGATGAGATGAGATCCTAAATTCAGTCTAGATTTCATGGTTTTAGTCACTGTTTTTGTATCCAGTCTAGAAGAGGATCCCATTTTGGGGATGCTTCAAGTGTCATCTTATCCACCAAAATATATGGAATCATATTTTATGGCATATAAGATGTGCTTTTTTTGTCTAAGTTTGGTCAAAGTGAACACCTTATCAGTTTTTAGTAAAGTTACTGTGAAATACAAGAAATGTGAACTGCCAACCACTGCGCGTTGGTAACATAGATTTGAATAAATAAGAGCAAAATAAAATAACCTGTCAGGGGTGGGGATGCTATGAAGATCAGGAAAGGGAGGGGGGCATAATTTTTTGAGAATATGCCTGCAAAAAATGCATCTTACACGCCGTAAAATATGGTGATCGGAAAAAAACAAAGTTATCTCAGCAAAAAATGATGGTGATGAGCTGTCAATGCAAGCACGGTGAGAGAGGAGAGACTGAATAAGGAGGATGAATTAAAAGTTTCAACTTCAATTATCAAACATTAATCCACAAGAATTTTACATCGTACAGTGAAATGAAAACAAACCTATAGGTATGTATTTTCATTGAAATAAATTTTTTTTTTAAGAACATTCCCAATTCTGTCTTTAATATACAATCCACCTCAGAGGTTGGCGACCTGTGCATTGTCAGCGACCTGGTACCAAATTCAACATTATATATATTAACTTGGTAACATTTCCTTCTCTTCCAAGAAACATAAAACACTTACACACACATATATATATATATATATATACATACACACTGAAGTATACCATACCTTTACGAACTAATCCATTCCTACCCATTATCAGGCTTTCAGCATCCGTCGTTGGGCATAGACCTTCCCCAGAATTTGCCACAATTCTCTATCGCAGGCGTCGCAGAGCCAGTATTTTCTAAATTTGTCTAGTTCATCTCTCTATCTTGTATTCTGTCGGCCTCAGATTCGCATGTGATCTCTAGGGATCCATGTTGTGAGTCGTGATGTCCATCGGTTGTCTGTTATTCTTGCAACATGGCCTGCCTGTTGCCATTCAAGTTTTCTAATAGATTCTATGATGTCTCTGACTCCTGTTTTCTCCCTTATATACTGTGCTGTCTTGTGATCTCTCCATGTGAGGTTGAACATGATTCTCTCAGTCACTTGGTTAGATTCCATGTTTCAGGTCTATAAGTGACCATCAGGAGAATGCATTGGTTATACACCCTTCTTTTTAGGATTATTTGGATCGACTTGATAGTTTGTAAAATGAGGTATAATACTGCGTAGAAAACAATGCATCCTTTGACGACAGACACTTATATACAAACTAATAACTGAGCTATTCACTTATAAAAAAAACAACTATTAACTGCGTTCAGATTGAACAAAATGGGATTTTATATGATTTCCATAAGGTTTGAAATTTTAATCCAAACTTCGTAAAATTGAGAATACCTGTACATACATTAACTCATACCGCTAAATGTTGAAATGGGTTATGAGTATTTTTAAATTAAAAACTTGCCCCCTTTTCCATTGTATTCAAGATAAACTATGCATTACAGCAGGCAATTCAACCATTTCAAGACTCTTGGGATATATAAATCCTAAGATTTCTATGACTGCCAGGATATATATTTTATCCGTAGATCTCTTAGAAATCTACGCAAACATTATTCACCTTTCAATGTTTATCTTGAAAGGGGTCAAAAAAGGAGAAAATTAAAGGTTAGCATTGCCTTCAACTGGGTTTCTAATCAGTTTTTTGTCAAATTCTAGTCTAAACTGGGAGTTGACTTTGTTTTTCTATCGTAACAAGAACAATCCTCACCTGATTTAGGAGAGTAAATATAATATGAACATTCCCATGATTTGAAATCACGACCAACTGATTGATTGATAGCCTTGTCTCTTACAAACTAAATTAAAAAGTCGTACATATGCACCGAAATTTGTGTTGCCAATAGGCAAGGATTTATTTCATTCAAATAAATACATTTATACTGAAAAAAAAAAATATTTATACAATTATTTACGATACAAAGTTGCAGTAATCATCTTCAGTTGGAATGGAAGTAAGAGTTTTATCGTGAAGCAGGATTTTATATATTCTAACAAAACATATTGCAGGTTGTTGATGAGTGCATTAGGCACAAAATGTTGACATTTACCAGGTATATATATCCTTGTAATTCTTTATTTTCTTTATATACATCAGCTCTACTGTGATGAAAACATCTACAACAAATAAATCTGTTTTCTATTTCTTCCTTTCTTGTATTCTTACAAATTGAAAATATAATATGAACTTATATATGTATATAAATAAAAAGGAATCGTTATATGTGATCCAACAGAATGAATTATAAATTGCATTATATTATATAGAAACTTATGTGAAATGATCTCCCATTGTTACACACTTGATATATCACTCAATTCAGACAACGTAAATAGAATAAAAGGATTATTTGGGCCTTTGTATCACCGGCGACTGTTTAGCTTCAGGGTGAGAGCAGCACTACGTTGAAGCGGCTATTCTATTGGTGGCAGTTTCTTTTCCTGCAGCAGCCCTATTTTCTTCATTTGTTTATTCTATTTATACATATATATATTACACATGAACTAGCAAATATTTGTCAAAAATGACATAGTTATTTATGTATGCATCAGCACTAAAGAACTTAAGGCTATTTAATTAAGCAATTTATTTTTGATAATTCAAAGATCATAATTTCAAGTTCTTAAAAGTCTTTTTTAAACATTTCTTTCATTCACTTACACTCATTTTTTATTTCATTTCAGTTCCAACGTCCAGCGATTCTGCGGCGTAATATTCATTGTTATGTTATAACAGCTAATCTCATTTTATTATAACCCTTTGTTATTTTTTTTTCCCCCCCGGCTATGTTCATCTATTTCACATGGACCAATTCATTATAACTGTAAGGTTAGGATAGGAATCAGACAAAAATAGAGATACATACAACAATACAATTAAACATACTTATTTGCATCTATAGCTGCAATGACCCTCTTCTAAAATATACAGCAATACGTATTTCCAAAAAATGCGCAAGAACGAACAAAAAATTCATATATACATACATATATACACGCACACACAAGGTAATACCCAAAAGTTCAGGGAATTTGAATAGTATGAACCGAATGCGTGGACTTCTGCTACCCTTTGTGAGATCGCATTATATAATAGGACGTTAGGTTTAGTAATTTTCTTTCTCATAGCCAGATCAAAAAAAAAACTTTTGCCTACCATCTCATCATGAAAAACATATGAGAAATAAATACATTTAAATAGAACTGCTTCGGTTATATTACATGGTGTGCACATATAATATACATCATATGTACAAAGAAAAAATGTGTAAATTCATCCTCCTTCATCAATATATCTCCTCGATGTGTTGCTTGACTGTAAAAAGGCCTAATATACAATATGTGTGTATGTGAGGGGAGGGACACAGAAAACATTTGAACACTTTCTTGTATTGATCTTTGGTTGGCACTGAATGATTTTACAAGTCTTTTTGAGGTGCTGCATTGATTGAAAAAAATTAGAAATCTTTTGGAAATACTGATATACCAGGATTAGTACAGTCAATCTGTTCCAAGATTTTCCATACTGTTCAAGGTCTCATTATAACATAAACATGGAAGTTGGCGGAAAAAAGTTGCCGAGACAAAACTCACAAGATATTTTTGCATTAAAAAAAATGCCCCCAAGGATCAAATAACCATACTACACCAAAACCCGCACTAATCAAGGTATTCCTATAAATATAAAGTGTAGAAATAATTTTTATTTCATTTTTCACGTGTACAGTGGTGTGTTATAAGGGGAGTGGTAACGTTAGCTGATGGCTTGGTAGGTCGCCTCCGTGATGGACAGCCCATGGGACTTGGGCGTCTCCATGACACGCCCACGATTTATTACCTATGAGGTCATACTCTTGCCATTCCATTTTCACCCATCCATTTCACTCCCCCTCTTATTACCTGAGCAATTCTGCTTCTGGCTTGCCAGACCAGTAAAGTAAAGACATCTAATGGAAATAAATATGAAATATGAGAGTCAACAAAAAAATTGCTAACTCAAATATTTTTGTGCTAGTTCGACTGCCAAAAAGTGCTAAATGATAATAATAAAAAAAAACCCCAGAACACCAAAAATGTGCTAGAAGTGGTCAGAAGATTGCCAAAATGGGTAAGCTGTTTAGGGCTAATTTAGAGATTTTGGCACTGCCAAATCTGTATTTAAGAAAGATAGAATTCCGTCAGAAGACAGATTTAACAACTATGATAAAGTACAGAGATTAACAGAAATCTTGTAATTTTTCAAGCAATGTCAAGACCATCACACGTAGGTATATTTAAAAAACATTAAAAAAACCAAAAAAAAAAAAAAACCCAATTGATTTTGACTGATAGTGGGAGATGGCAGTCGGGTTAAATCTAAAGAAAAAAAAAAGTATTTTTTTCAGCAAACCGGCATGTTCTAAAAGGTCAGGCATTTCCTGAAGAATTTTTTCAAACTACCAGTGTAACAGCTGTCACTAATTCACTCTCCTTAATCATACACTAATATCAAAGTTCAGAACTTTTTTCTAAATTAGTAAGGTTTTCCAGAAGCAAGCATCTATTTTGTTACTTAGAGTGAAAAAGAGATTTTTTCTTTCGAGAGTGGCCTGACTGAAAGCTGTGAGGTCCAAAATGAAATCAATACTTTCTTTGCGAGGTCATCTAGTAATTAAAAGTATTACAAGAGACAGATAGAATCTTATTTACTAAGTATAACTTGATTGGCACATGGTTGCAAATATGTAGTGCCCAGTGAAGATTGAACTCACTACTCAACAGTAACCGATTGCTAACCATTACACTAAGACAAGATGCTCTGTTTTTTAACAAAGCTAAGCTTAGTTTTTTTTGGCACAAGGCAATAAGTATGGGATACCCGGTGAAGATTGAACTCACTACCTAGTAATAAATTCTGAGAGTCCAACTTGCAAACCATTATCCCATGGCGAGGCTCCGTAATTATAAAAGATAAATAGGAAGACTAAGACTGCCTCACATGGATTTAAAAAAATACAAAAACAACAAAAAACAAAACAAAACACTCTGGAATTAAAAAAAGAAATAAGAAATTCTAAACAAGATCCCCAAAGAATGTCTTTTCTTAATGAGTGACAAGTCCTGTGAATTAAATGACTATCTCACTTGATAATGGGACCATGAGGAATTCCTACAAATTAGGCATTTGGTCATAGGAAAAAATGAATTTTAGTGCAATGGAGGAGTGCTCTCCGGAGTTAGCAAATTCTTTTATCTGGTGCCCATAAATCTATAAAATGTTCAATTGCTGAATCACATTTCATTAAAGCAGAACAGATGAACTCGTGCAAATATTCCATTAACCACAAAAGAAAATGCATATGCAAATAAATGATACTTCAAAATGAGGTACTTCAAAGTTATTTAGTCCTGGACAACTCCAGGTTATATTGCTAGTCTTTTATAAGCATTATTGATTTATCAACACATTCATTGCTCCAAATTGGAGAGAATTTATAGGATAATTTGGCTGTTGAAAATTATAAAATAAAAAAGTGAAATTTTTCAGCAGGTTATTGAAGATTTTTCTTCAGCAGTGTATTCAAGCAGAGCAGCGAGGATTTTCCATACAGTTGTCAAAATGACCATTTTCTGGCTAGATCTGGATGATTTTCCCCCAATTTAGCCAATAAAAACCTATGATAACCAATTGAATCTGGTAGGTTTAAAGAAAGTAACTGTACAATTCTTATCAATAATTTGTTCTGGACTCTAGGTAGAGAGTTATTCTATTTGACACTAGGGCTTCAAATGAATAAAGTCAGCTGGGAATGGAAAAATCTCGCCAATTTTAGCCATTAATAACAAGCCATACTTGGCAGCACTGATTTCCCTGCCTTTTAAATGTAAAACCCATTTTTCATTCAACACATCAAATAGTACAAATTAGCCTTTTGGTTAAATGACTGTGTATAATATTTTAAAGATACTGTTTTATTTTTTTCATAGATTAAAAAAAAAAAAAAAAAAAAAAAAAAAAAGAGAAAAGAAAGTAAAATTTAACAATAAGTGATTTCTGGTAAAAAGAAGTGATTTTTATATTTTAATCAAAAAAATGATTACTATATAGATGGTTTTCTATTTGTATATATATAAGAAAGAAAAAAAAAAAAAAAAAGACTTCTCCATTTAGAGCTGCGATTATCACTCAGGAGGCACTTGGCTTCCAGGGGAAGAATTCATTAAAGAAAGTAGGAGTTAGAAAATTGCTTGATGACAATTCAAAATTTGGGAAGAAATTGAGGAAACCTTCGAACGCAAGGGGAAGAATGTGACCTGGGTCTCTGAGAACTACTGATTCAGAACCTTACACCAATTCAATAGTTGCCCAGAAAAACCATTTTAAATCTTCCTAACAAGATATTTTATGAGTGTGATATCATAAGATAAACAAAAGCATAATGAAAAACTATAGAAATATGGTTGTTGTAAGCCAAGTTATTTGTATTTTCAGCTTTAGTTTTCATTTCAAACCTGTAAAATATAACAGTAAATAAAAGTGTTTTTACACTCTTACATTCACAATACATTTTCCAAACTCAAATAATTTTATGATATAAATTTCAGTAAAATTACCTGAAACTTCTATTACCTACAGAGATAGTACGGAAAAATGCAATATTCAATACCAATAAATAATGGCTGGGTCTTCAACTGAGAAAAAAAAAAAAGAAAAAAAACCAGGAAAGTGCCAGAGAGAGAAAGAGAGAGAGCAAGGAATAGGTTTGAACTAAAGATTTTTTGTTGAATTGAATTAAAAAGAAAAAAAAAGAATGCATTTGGATTTAAAAATGAGATACATCGACCTCAGAATCTTGATCTTCATCCATACCAAGAGCACAAGCCCCAACTTCCAAGTGCTGACTAACAGATGGTGAGAATACCCCAGACATCCTTAATCTACAACTAGCTGCCTGGAATCCATGTGGGGATATGACAGAAGGTGAGGGACTTATACAAGGAGTTGACATTCGAGAGTTGCTCAAGTCAAACTGATCGAGTAGATTGACAAGTTCAGCTGGTGTCGGGCCGCCACCAATCACTTGCTGCTCCTTGCTCATCATCTCAATTGCCGTCGTCAGATCCCACATCTGGATACTTCCATTGGTGTGTCCAGTGAAGAGGTAACGCCTAGGACGAGACCCCATGCGATTTGAACCTTCACATTCATGGACACAAAAGGCACTGATGGGGCTCAGGTCAACAGACTTGATAACACAGACCCGCTGACCATTGGATGATAATCGGACGAACAACTGGTCAGTCTCCGGCACAACACGTTGGACAAACACCTGCTGGTCATCTTGCTCGCCAAAAGGCCCCGGTAGCTTGTCGAAATCGTGTCCGCCTGGATAACTCATTTGGTTGTCCACACCCTCCAGGGAGACGATTTTGAATGAGGCTAGCGGGGTAGAACCCGGTTGGGTGGAGATCATACCTCGGAAACGAGTAACACTCCAAGTCCTTACATGATTGTACTCAGAGCAAACAGATACAAGATGTTTCTCTGATAGCATCACTTTTGTAACAGGGCTGCGATGAACTGTAAACGTTTGGAATAATTGTGGACCATGACCCACTGTCTCTGGGTGTTGCACAATAACACGAACAGTGCCTGAGCTTGTACCGTAGGCGATTTCGATCCAGTTCCCACTCAAGCTGGTCTTGGGGGTGAGGTAGACGCTGAGAGCAGTGACCATGTCATTGCTGGGATCTTTGTAGAGTTCGGTGACAAGAAGATCGTTATCTTTCATGCGTAAAGGAAATTTCTGCATATCAATGTAGTATATAGATCCATTGTTACAGCCAAGCAGTAAAAAGGAACCAGCTGTGTCATAACTTGTAATAGGGATCACATCTTGAATTTGCCAGTGTTGGGTCATTGCATGCCAAACTCCAATCTTTCCGGTCTGACTTAAGGCTACCAACTGGCTCCCGATGAAAAATAAAGAATCCACTGATACTTTAAGGTTGAATGTTCCGATCTCCCGGCTATCACCATCGTCATTCACAGACCAGAGACGGATCAAGTTCCCAGTAGAAGCTGCGACCATTTTGTTAGCATTGTCCTGGTTGGGGTTCATCACTTTGGCATTAAGAGCCACCCTATCAATAGGAAGTTCCATGTGGGGGCTAGTCCAAATAAGGTGCCACCCCGTAGAGTCCTTCATGCGAAAGCAGGTGACAAAATGCGGGTAGGCGATACAAATCCAATTGTGATGACCCCGTAGCATGGTCACCCTGAGAGGGTCGATACACAATTGGTTCGATTCGAACTTGGTGTTTTTCAGGTCCCACGAGGAATTTCGCGAGTGTCGAAGGTCGGCCGACGAATTTCGAGAATGTCCTCGGGACCTGAGTTCCACAGAAGACCGTCGGGAATGTGGGGAGGGTCGAAAATCAGCAGAAGAATTCCTTGAGTGTGAGCCACCATGTAGTTGTTGGGATGATGTCGATGATGATGATGACGATGAAGATGCCGTAGGCTGGGGATTGTTACTGTTAGCACTGTTACCGCTAGGATTGTTATTGTTATTATTAATATTATTATTTATGCTGTTATTAGGTGCAGTAGGGACCGCGGGTTCAACCCTTTGGGCCACCCCAGGTCTTCCAAGTTCAGATTCGATTAAACTCGCCAAGGAATGAGACTGTCTTAAATCCAGTGCCTCAGGTTGAGGAGGCGATGGTGGAGTGAGATAACTGTGGAAGAGGACCCCGCCACATGTTGGATGATTGAGGTCCTCACACAGAACCAGGCGTCGAATTAAGGGCGCGATTCCGTAGAATTCGGCTTCGTGTCGAAGAGTTGATAGGTCGACTTGCTTAAAATCGACCTCTTTGGTTCTAAGAAAGTGCAGGATGCGAGAAAATAGATTTGGGTCGCGGTCTATGAAGATCGCTCCAGTTTCATCTCTCAACGTAGATATTCGTCCACTGAGTAAACTGGTGAAAAAAGAATCCGGTACCCAAGTCAGTGTTTGTCGAGAAGTCGAAAAACGTCGCCCCCCGACGTTGAGGTGAATGATTTCCGACGACATTTTCAAGTGAAAGGACGACGACTCGCTAGAGGGACGTCCATTGACAGGCAGACATTTTTCTCGGTCTTCGGGGATAGTGTAAAAAGCAAAACGATCCAAGTTTTCGATATCTCGTTTGAATTTAAATTACTTTTTCTTCTCCCGAACAGATGTAAATTAATTTTTCCGAAATCATAAATTTAATCAATGAAATTATATGGCTATCTAAATGATAATTGAATATTTGGTACTTTTATCAAATCATTTCTAATCGCTGTCAGTTTCGTTTCAGCAAAGAAATGTATCATGCTCAATTCATGATTTGAAAAAACAAAAAAAAATTGTACCGTTTTTGATTGAAAAATATTTTGAAATTTACATGTAGAGTATTTTTGTTTTATAACAAAATACTTTTGATGAATAATTTCTGAATTTAATGTGTGATAATGCTCAATTTTGTATTATTTCTATTTTTAATTCAACATACAGGGAAATGTCATTTACAGGAAAGCGAACGTAAGTAATGTTGGCCAGTTCGATTTACCAATACAGATAAATAATGAATCGTTAAGATGTAAAATAAAATTTGAAAAAAAAAAAAATTATAAAGATCGAAAGTTTTGAAACAATTTCAAAGATAGTCTATTGGCTCTGGTTGGACAGTTATGTCCCTTGTATGCCAAAAAAACCCACTTGTTTTCACTCTCTTTTATTGTAACGTCCTCAAAAATTTGTTTTAATGGTATGAACTATTGTAAAATATAATCTTATAAATAAAGATAATTATCTATACTTTTAATGTCATGAAATATGGATGCATGATAACGTTTTGTTCCTACGTAGTTAATCATGTCCGGGCATATTTTCTTTTGTTTATACAAGAAAATGTACACCGGTTTCCGGTCGGGGAGGTGACACGCAGCCTACTGTGAGTCGGACAGTAATTTGTCTGATGTTATTACTTTTAAAATCGTGTTAAGGGAACAATAAGTCCCCTTTTACTTAAAAATAGATTTAGAAAGACAGAAAAAAAATCACCTTTAATATATATATATTGTAGCCGTCCCCTCAGTGGTGGCATTGTTGTTGTTATTATGTGGTCCTTCTTCGCTAGGGATCCGGCAAAGGATTTTAATTACGATCTTGGAGAACCTGTAGCAAATTTTGAAGGCAAATCCTTATGGACACTTCATCCAGGGAAGAAAAAGGTTTGTAAAGAGTGATTATATTAAACATTTTACTTGTGTAAAAGGGTTATGAGTAAACAATGGAGAATCTGTTTCGGTTTTTATTTGCATACACGTACGTAAAAATCCTGAGACGGACGATCAAATATCATTTTTTGACAATTTGTCAATTAATTCGTAACTTCCGAGTCGTTTGTGTAAAACTTTTAATAATGATTAATACTTAGAAACGAAAAGAATAAATATTTAAATGATCACATCTGACTTGAAAGTTTTTTTTTCTGTAGCAGTTGAATCGGAACTAGTGTTTTTTAAAATAAAAATAAAATAGAAAATACATAAATTATCGAAAAACAAAAACAAAACATTTTAAAAAAATCAACTTACTTCTAATCATCTGCTTTTAATTAAAATTACAATTAATTGATGACTCTTAACTACTCTTTTTGTCAACTTGACAAGTGTCAATCGCTTGTGTTTTATTTCTCTCCTCATTTTTTTTTCAATCTGGTTTTGATCTTCACAGTCCCCCATATATAAAAAAGAACTAACTCTTAATGCTGTCAAAAGTTCTGAAAAAGGCGTATTTATTAACTGGCTATTAATTTGTGAATATTTGTTATCATCTTTTGCTTACGTCGGCATTTTTATGGAAGAAGCTTCCTTTCATCATGTTAATAAAATAATTGATCATGTAATTTTTCCTCTGTAAAATAATTGCAAAAACAATGTGATGTTTAAAAAATAAAATTACGAATCCTGAAGACCTTATTTACAATTTACTTTCTGCGAATCCGTTAAAAACTAGTGGACATGGAGTTTTTAACCGTCGTTGTAAGATCATTATTTGAATGGATATGATCATGACACTTCACTTTTTTTCTCTTCGTGTGACGATTTCACGCCCGGCGTTAAAAATGGCGATTAAATAAAAAAGAAATGAGAGAACTCATAAAAGAAACGTCACGACCGACGCCGACGGTGAAGTGTCAAAATCAGTTTCATCCAATTGATCCGATAACGATGGTTAATTACAACCCTATATTATCGAAAGTGTTCGCTCTATTTTCATTTTTTTCTTTTTTTTTTTTTACTCTTTAAAAATTATTACACGTACAAATATTTTTTTCCTGTGGTTGTTCGGGATGTTTTGGGCTCAAATGAAAAGAAAGGACTGGAAAAGCATAAAACTCTATGGTTACAGCATAAACCGTACTTGCTAATTCGGACAAAACGTTCAATTTCAGGAAATAATCTTCAAATGGAAAAATTCAGGCAAATCAAACATCCCCCCCCCCCGTTATAGAAACAGTTTTCCATACGCCTTTGGGTTCCAACTTGAGCACTAAGCTCGTGAGGCAAACAGAAATAGTGTAACCACTGTGTTCTCAAATTTTTTCTCTTGCAACTTTTTTTAAGCAGACAAAATTTTTTGTGACTCCTAACTCTGTCAAAAAGCAATAGGTACAATTTCGACTAATTACATTTCATCACTAATGTAATTAACTTGTCTGAGTAGTAACAGTTAGTTGTAACTGTGACTAAACATCAGAACAAATGAAGGCAAAATATTGTCACAAATTGCAATGTACTTATAATCTACAATAAGGTTTTCATGTGTTTATGGAAAAAAATCGAAGACAGAAGATAATACTTGGAAAAAAGTGGACCACAAAAAAATTTATCTTTAAAAAAAATAAGTTAACCACAGAACAAGCTTGACTGCACTAACTTCAAACTCCCTTTCTTCATTAAAGTCTAAAAAGGAAACTATACAAAATTAATTTTTCCATTCAATATTATTCTAAAACTACTTGTCTCATTTCAACTACGTTATTATTAGTTCCTGTAAATGGGATTTACTAACTTTAGCAGAAGAAGTCAACCTGTGTTGGGAGTGAATTCATCATCATTTTTGCATACGTCACTGTTATTCATGCATTGTGTCACTCATTTTTTTCTGGTCATTGTTATTTACAAAAATAAAGTTAGAACTCAATAGTAAGGGTTTGTTGAAAAGAAAAAGCCTAATGGTTAATCTGTCACTAGCATCGAAAACAGAGAAATACGAAAAAAAAATGTTTTACGTACCCAGTTGGATCCGATCGCAAAATCAACTGACGTCTAGAAGAACACCCAGGTTCACTAAGCCACAGAAACACTACAGAAAATTGAAATTTATTTGTAATCATACGTAACATGTTCGGACGAATATCTCAAAATCACGAATGAATATCTAGTCTTTTTTTTTTAGATTGTTTAATGGTTCTATTGTTGTATCAACTGTTTTAATGACATCCTTTGTAGCAAGGTAATTTTCACCAAAAAAAAAAAAAATGAATAAAATATTTGTACTTGTTGTTGTATAAAAATGATATTTTTCATAACAGAATGTTTACAAAAAAAAATACTGAGAACTCAGAAACGCAGATTAACATGACATGACATCATGGAATCACTCTTTTTTCTCCCTCTCTTTTTCTTATTCATGTCTTAAATTCAGATATCTTAATTTCCATATCTGATTAATTACAGTAATAAAGTCAACTCTCTAAGAGTTTGACAATAATAGCATTTAGGCCTTCGAAATACGTAACTTTATTTGAGCTGGTTGAAGATATAAAAAGCAACTGGAAAATTGAGCCAAAGGTAAAAATGAGTCTCAAAAACAATACTAATGATTTATAATTCATTGAATAAAATCAAATGAAAAATATTTGACACCCAGTTATGTTGTACAACCTGGAATTGATAATACTGTTTTTATTTTATTTCAATTTTAAAACTATACAGACACATGGATTCACATTTCTGCAATATGTACCATCATGTTTTCATGGGCATCTGCCCTGTATCTAGCCAAAGATTTCAAAACAAGAAGAGGGACCAGCCTCTAAAATTTTACAAAAAAAATGATTCAAGGGGAATAACTTTTTTAGCTGCAATCATTAGACCTCAGTCTTGTGTAAGTACCTAAAATACATTTTTATATCTAATAGTAATTAAAATTTGCGTTGTATGATTGAATGCAAATTTCTCCCAGGAAATTGTAACTTACCCCAAGAAAACGTTTTGATTCGAAAGATATTTCACTGGAGCTGGTTTTGAACTATATTTCGAAAGAGTTCCATGAATCTAGAAGCAAGAAATGGATTTTTTTTCTCTTGCCCAAAACATCCATAATTTTAATGTACAGAAACCTTTTTAAAAAAAAAAAAAAAAGATCAAGTTGCAATTTCCTTTTCTCAACGACTAGCAAATACCTAGTTCTGACCAAAGGAAATATTAATTTTTGCTCACAGAATCTTCTATCATTCTTATTAAGAATGGCACAAAGATTCCCTGAAATAAAATCAGTTTTTGTAAAGACTTAGAGTGATATTTTCATCGCGTATTGCTTGGTCAATGGAACTGTAGAAGAAGTGTAACACGTACAAACGAACACCCTTACTGTTTCTTCTCTCACAGTATCAGCAGTTGTCCTGAATGAGATTTAAAAAGAAAATTTAATTGAAGTTGAATGGAGTTAGTGTACATAAAAGAGAAAAAAAATTCAAACAATCAAAACAAGAAATAAATTCAACTGTTTAAATAAATACTTTCTTATTTCTGGATCAAATATTGAGAGATTCTATTTAGGCCTTTTGCACTAAATCAGCTAGTTGAGATTTAGAAAAATCCTCTGCAATAATCTTTACGCAAACTCCACCCTTTTAAAGTACATCTGTTTTTCATTAATGAAAATGAATGATTAATCCAAATTGATCTCCAGTCATTGTTGATTGTTTTTTTGTGACTAAAAGCACTTACAACTTTGTATGACTTTTTCTTCTTTTGAAAGTTAATGTCTTGCTAAAACGTGTGTAGATTTTACCTTGAAAAAAACAAAAAACTTTTTTTGACAGCCCAAAATTATCAATGACTGCTTGGGTTTTGCCTTCTTTCTTTATTGGACAGTGTTTTTTAAAAAGCCAAATATTTAAGCTGAGCTCAGGCCACAAGTTTGATAGACCAACTTACTAATGGTCAGATGTGACTAGCTTGCTAACCATAACTAGTAAAGGCAAATTGGGTACTTGTTAACAGTGTAAGTCCCAAGAGGAATGCACTGACATCACAGCAGCTTCAACGTTTCTGCATTTCACCGACCCATTTCCGAACAAATGAAGCCTAAAGAACAAGAACCATATCTTCAGCCATTTGTCCGCCATCCTTATATCCATATCTGTGATTTCTGATTTCAGAGGTATTCTTAATTAACTAGTTGTATGGAGGGAAGTGGAGATGGTTCACCTGAAAATCTAGTTATTGAAATAAAGTTTACATTAAAGTAAATTTACAATTTTTATCAATAATTTGTTCTGTAGTCTTTGTGCATGGTTATTTTATTGGATAAGTGGGCTTTAAATTAGTATATATAACATTTTTAGCTATAAAGTTAGTTTGAAATTGGAAAGTTTAACCGATTTTAGCCACAGGTTTAGCTATTAATATCGGATGATACTTGGCAACACTGTAAAAAAAAAAACAAATGTTTGATATGCCATCTATTGATAGATGTTCTTTTAATGATATCACACATTCTCTTCCTTCCTCTTTCTGTTGTTTAGATAAATGGCACCAACCAACCAAAAATCTGTGTGTGTGTATGCACCGAGATGAATCAACAACTAGTCATTGTATGAAGTTGATATTTGCCCAAAACGTTCGTCCATGAACCAGACATTGTAGTGTCAAGTGTGAACTTGTTTGGATTTACAGTTAATTCTTGATATGAGAGGGTACTTGATTTTTGTTAAGAATGGATGTAGATCTTTGCCTGAATACACTTATACATCACCAGTGTTCATGAGTGTGGGTTTATATAGATTTGAAATGTTAGTATGGAAAGAAAGAGAGGAAGTGAAAAAAAAAGAGAGAGAATCAGGGGTTTTTTTTTTGCCAAGTTATTTCTATTGCATGAGATTATATTAAATTACAATTAGACGATGTTACAGCAGTTAAAAAAAAATCTGTTTTAATTGTTACCACCATAATATTTCTGTTTTGATTGTTCCTATTAACAACATCATAAACGAAGAACAGGATGTCAAGCACCTTTTGAACGAGCATGTCCTAGTTTTATATAAAAACAATTCCAAGCAGTAACCCTCAGCCTAACGTCGCGTTTAGATGAGATAATTCCTCTGGCTTCAGTAATATGATTGTATACATAATAACATTTTTGAGAATACATTATTTCATATTTCTCAATGGTGTATGATGACTTCAATTGTTGATTTGATTGTTTTGCATTTCTTGCTGTTTGGAATTCTCCAATTGTTTGTTCAATTGTTCTAAACTATTTTTGCGGCTTTGAATTGTTTTAAAATAAAATAACTTGAATTATTAGAAACCTTCAACCAAAACTGTCAACATTGGTTTTGTTCAGTTTTTAAGTTGGTCCAGCTGGCAGTGTGTACATAAGTATGTATTGCGTGTATAGGCTGTACCAAAGGAGCTAGTGGGCTGAAAATTTAAACATATACTCCTTAGAATGTCCAAGTTTTTTTTTGTTTTTTTTTGTTCATTTTCAAAAAAAAATCTCTTCCTCGTAAATTGTTTTTTTTAGCGGGGGTGTTTGATTTACAATGTAAGTTAATGCTAAATCATTCCCTTTAGTTTTTGTTAGGCAACACTTTTGCGATCACTGCCCAACAAAATATGCGAGAGGTAACTTATTCATGTATCCAATTTTTTAATTGATCACCCCCAGCAAGACTAAAAGATGTTAGTCATGTGACGGTTTCTATTGAGTGACGTACCAGACATGTTTATTTGCTTGTCAAAGCTTTGTAAGATATGAGATGCAAGAATAATGAAGCTGGTATCTTTGTCTGATGGCAGTAAATTTCAGAGTGACACCATTTCCCTGGGGACCTGTATGGTTAACAAGTACCACCAAATTGTCTGTGTAAACTAGTATAACAATCAGATTTTTCAAAGAGTGGGAAGGAAGTTCAAAAATTGCTTTGCAGGGTTGTTACAAAATTTCAGAACAAAACTTGTTACATGAAAGTTTTTTTTTTGTTCTTTGACAGTTTATGACACTTCTTAATATATGCCTATGTATAATACTGAAAGTCTGATTTTGTTTATCTGTATGTGACCTCCAAGTAAGAAGTGGTGTGTTGTAGCCAGAAGTATTGAATTAAGGTACCCCGAGGAGGCGTCAACTTGAAGAATGCAATTAAAATCTGGGTAATTTGCAACTTGATAATAGTAGTGTGGGGTCTGTGTTTGGACTCTCTCCTATTTATGTTAAAAAGACTGATTTGTCTGGGGAGATAACTATCAAATGCTAATTATAGAGCAGTCTACCTTATCTTTTAATTATTTGGCAAATGCGTAAAATTTCTACATCCATTTTGGTCTCATCAGATAGCTCTAATTTTCTCTCAAAGAGTGATCAGGTCATGGACAATGTTCCCTCTATCTTTTAATCAGTGTATGCAAAAATCTTATGTTGTGCAAATGTTTTCCTGTAACAAAAGTGTGTGTGCACTTCTGAATTCAACATTGTGAATCAATATTTTTTCAATAAAAGCTCAGTGAACTCTCCACAGAATTTGAAATCTTTTGTGCGCATATTAATTTCCCTTGTGTGCTGGTTGCAAAATGTGTACACACAGAGGGAACTATAGTTGCCTAGACTAATACTAGAACTCGCATTCTGTTTTTCTCCTCATATTGCTTTATATTCATAGCACTAATGTGAAACTTGAGTGATTATGATTATTACTACTACTATTAATAATACTTTTAATATGTGGACCTGTCAAAATTGACTATGGGTTTAACAGCTTTTTACTGTTACTACTATTAGTTATTCAAGGGTTAGCAGAGTGTTTAAGTGCTCACTCATCTACTATCTTTTCCATTCAGCGTGTCATGCTAGAGACAAGACCTCAAGATGTTTCATTGCGTAGCTGCATTTCTTTTACACGTACTGCATAAATCTCTAAATGTCTGAATCATAGTTGTCCAAGTGACGCAAATTAAGTCTGGATGGTTGAACAAAGATGACCAAAATCCAAGAGTGAGAAACCTGTTAGGAAGAGAGATGAAGAATCAACCTGTTGTTTTGCTTTTGGCGCTATTGATCTACAATAAAGTGCATCAGTGCAATCATTCTATAAACAACCTCAAAAGTCCTCTTGTCATAATTATTATTCTGGTTTTTTCTTATTACAGCTTTTTCCGAAAACCAGGTTACCTCATTATTTTCGTACTAATGACGCCAGACAGAATTTATAGATGGAATACTTTGCAGGCATTTACTACAAACATTAACTAGTGCATCAATTCTTTAAAATGCATAACTTCACCCTGAACCAACTGGTTACATATCAGTTAGGCTAAAAAGTCGCGAATCTGTTACTACCACTGCTATCATATTTGAATTCACAAAACGACCCTGGACCCTTCCAGACTCTATCTTTTCTTCCCTCTCACTTCCTTTCTTTCTCTCCCTCACTCTTTTCATCTCGGCTTAGCAAACAAAGTTTTCTAACTGACTAAAAACTTTTCATCCCAAACTATAAAAACTGTTGGCAATCGAATAACATGGTTCTGCGTTAAAGCATTTCAAACTACCAAACTGGGAGGTCATTGACTGTTTGTTTACAAGTTATTTCTCTAGCTCTCTTCCTGAGTATTGTCCATAGTATTGGTACTTTAATCACTTCGCAATTGTGGCATGTTGCTTGCGCCAAGGGCTTCATGTGAGAGAAACGACTAGACAAATTCTATCTCTTCACCTCTGACCTTGCAACCATGAGAAAAGTCTTGTTTTTCTAAATATCTGCCAAACACACATATGCAATATTAGGAAGTAGGTATGTATTTGTGTGTGTTCAGTGAAGTGACATGTTTTGCTGGATGTGTAAGTTAAAAGATTGCCATTGTCGAGTGATTAAGGCACCATAGACACTCTATGATGAGAGATTGAGAGATAAGTTATTAACAAGCAGTCAATCAATGTATATAGAAAGCGCCCCTATTCAAACCAACTTGGTGTGATAATTTTAATTAGAAAGCATTATAATACATAAAGAAAATATAGAAATAAAGAAAATATGGTTTTCCTTGAATTTATTTTGTTGCTGAAAATAAAAATGATTAGTGAACAAAAATAACAAGATTCAATCCCCGATGGTGAGAAGTTTACGAAGCAATGTTATTTTTTCAACTTCCTGGTAAATGAAATAAGCTATGGTGGTTTTACTTATCAGTAGCAGTAAATACTGCTCCAGTGGGCATTGGAACATTTCCGTCTTTTACCAATAGGTGGAACCACCATTTTGTTCACTTCAGTAGCTACCCTCTAATTTAGAACAGTGTAGTGAATATACAAAGATCACAATACCCTTACAAATAGCTGAAACCACCATAGGCCCTTATTTTATTCACCACAGTAGCTACCCTCTAATTTAAAACAATAATGAATGTACAGAGATCACAATTCATGGAAGAGAAAGGAAATACAATGTTTTTGCCTTATTTTGTTGCTGAGATTAAACAAATCACTCAACAAAAATAGCCAAATTTGATGTCCTGAAATTTTTATGGCTAGGTTAAGGGACTTTCTGGTTATCTATATATAAACTAGCCAGGGTATCTGGTGTTGCCTGGGGGAAAAAAAATTCGTAATCTAACTACAGTGGGAAGCAAATAATATTTTATAGAAATTTCATGAAATCAAATAAGATGGGATTGTGCTTGCCCCGATTAGGCCAGCACACACTCCTGGACAGACCCATACAGGCCAACCTGTACCCTCGGATAAGTCTCCTGATAGTAAAACCTTGAAAATTAAATTTTCTCCAAACTGAAAATTCCTGTGCTCCTAGGTCCACTGTATGTATTTACCTTGTTTCTGAACATTAGTTGCTGCCACTGATTTCTTCAGCAATAGAAATATTTTTCATGTAAGCACGAACGCAGACCCCGTAGGAAGTGGTGACTTTTTCTTTTGTTGCAAAATTTGACCCGAAAATGTGTGCTGTAGGTAAATTGTGACCAGTTGAATTCTAATATGCCTCAGGTTTCCCTCTGTGATGCATAGTTCTCAACATATGGAAGTGCAAACAGACACACATACTCTAATACTTTATAATATAAAAGAATAGAATGTATGTATGTCTGCCTGTTTGAACTGACTTGAGTAATTTTGTGAATTCATCAAATTACACAGAAGATTGGCAAACAATTTTTTGGTGTAGAATTGCATTGTAGGTCCTTTATTTGTATCTTCAAAAATATTCAAGATAAAAAACAAAATTAAGTGTGCATCTTAGATGCCAGAAATTGTCGTAATATTTTAAGATTGACACTTTTTGATTGTTTCTTGAAGAAAAAGAATTAATCATTTTTTCCTTTGCTATTTATATTTTAATTTTGGTTTAATTAGTGCTGGTCTAATTAGACTCATCTCAACAGGAGATAGTTTCCCATTGTTTTGTCTTTTACTCACTTCTAGTCAATCTGTTTCTCCTGTCATTTGGATGTGTCCATTTCACAAAAAAATAGTGAATAAGATTTTGCTGACTTTTACTACTGTAGACAATGACATGAACATAGTATGGAACCCACGCAGAAATTATTTTGCATTATGTGACTGAACAGGAGAGATACCACTATTTTTAGTTGTCTACAACATCTCTATAAGTCACTTTGTCTGCACCCCGTTAACTGACGTCATTTATTTATTTTTTTTCTTATCAAATCTTGTAATAGATATAAAATTACATCATCAGCATTCACAAGCAAGGGATCATAGATTAAAATTGTTTTTCTTGGGATTTCATATTATTTATAGTTCTTCCTCTAACAGCCCCCCTTTTCAGTGATTTCCTTTTCAGCGTTACCCCTTATTTAACGCCCCCCCCCCACCTGATCCATGGTTTTCAATTCAGTGGTACAACATTTGAGTTGCGATCTCATTTTCATTTGATTGATTGTTATGTGAAAAAGGATATAGTTAAAGAAATAAAACTTCCAATTTTATTTTATGCTCCATTTCGACGTCTAGCTTAGTCTCCACTGCAATTATTCGACAACTGGCCACTGTTCGAAGTTGACATTCCCCAGATAAATTAGGCATTGTGAAGTTAAGTTTTAATTTTTTTTGATCCGCAGTTCTTGAGAAATTTAACCAAAATAAACAAAAAAATATGTATGCATCATGTGAACAGGCCGCACCAATGTAGCTAAAGGGCTGAAAATTTAAACATTTACTCATTATGTATACTGAAAATGTCTTCTGTTTTTTTAAAAATACCTTCCCTAAATTGGTTTTTAGTGGAGTGTTCAATTTGCAATCTGAGTTTTTGCTAAATTGGTCCCTTATTCTGTGTCCACTCTTTTTTCTTATTTTTATAAAATTCAGAATTCTTAGTGATCACTGCAAAACAAAAGGTGAGAGGATTAATTTTTTCATTGATTACCTTTTTTTCCCAATTTTTTTAAAAATCCCGACAAGGTTTATCCCATGACAGTTTCTATTGAGCAACTGACCAAAGGTATCATCTGTTCATAAATTGATCGTATGCAAGTATATTCTTTTTACCAAATGAGCCACTTAGCTTTTGAACATTTTTTCTTGCAGACAAATGGAGACCCAGTATCAGTGTTTGCCTTCGATGTCAAAAATGCCAGTAGTACCCAGGTAAGATTTAAAAATAATATAGGGACAATGTAACATTTTGCATTGTCTACCTCTCTCAACGAAGTTGGTAGAGGTATATATATATATATTGTCTCATGTTTGTCTTTCTCTCCACCCAATATCTCCGAAGGTTGTCGATGTCATTTTGTTGAGGGCTTGGTCATGGGTCCTTCCAGGAATTCTTTTCAATTATCTATTTTTCATTTTGTTTCTCATATATCAATGTGTTTGCTTATGTTTGTCCTCACAGTATCTCCGAAAGTTCTGAATAAATTTCAAAGACATTTCATGGAAGGGTGGGGCCATGGGCTAAGGAAGAATTGATTGAATTATGGAGAGGATTCAAGCCTTAGTTTTTGATTGAGAGATATTTTTTCTTATGTTAGGAAGGGTTAAACAATTGTCCGTAATATGGGAAATCGGAACACAATAACCTCCTCTTCATTCTCACTACATATGAACTGATTTTCATTCAGTTTTTAGTTATTGTAGAGCTTTGAGAGAGTTAGGTGCTCTCTCAGTACTTTCTAGACAATTCAGTGTCACCTCTTTGCCTGCTATCTTTATCAGCCACAGTCAAACACGGGGTAGATTATATCTTTTATAGACAGGGTGGGAAAACGAGACGGAAAACTGTGGTTATTCCTAACTGAATTGAGAGAAGAAATTAACAAATTTTTTAAATGTTGTCGACTGCTGCTTTATCCGATATTGTGAATCATATGTATTTTATTTTATAAAAAGCATAAATTTATTTTTTTGAATTTGAAAATATTTGTCACATTTTTATAAATATGCATGGGAGGGATTTTTCGAAAACTTATTTAATTTCCATGAGATAAATGCACGGATTCTTCAAATCTTTTCATATACAATTTCTTTAAGTCTTCTAATTCTTCAAATATTCAGTTATTTTTTTTTATGGAGTGAATAAATAAATATGAAAGATGACGATTGAATTTGTTATAAACTTTGCATCTCTGCTCGTTTGGGGTTTTGGAATGCAATTTTAAACATCAAAGATATGAAAGAAAAATAGAAGTAAATCAATTTGAATTATTTTGTTATTTTTTTGAATTATATAAATTGTTACTTTTTCCTGGTAAGGTTGTGAAACTTTATAATCGGTTGAGTTTAAAACTATAAGATTAAAAAAAAAAGTTAATAAATCAATGATAAATGTGAATTGTTGATTTAGGCCGTTTAATTACACAAAATGTTACAATTAGAGATTTGATGGGGGGACTGTTAAATTGAGTATTTCATTTTTTTCTTAATTTACGTTATTTTATGTTTAAATAACACTTTCGTTAAAGATACTTTTTGTGTGGGTATATGTGAACTATATATACATACTTGGTCAAACAAGATAAAGATAGGAAAAAAGAGTAAAATACAGGGATACTGCACGACCTAAACTATTTACAGCAAGCCTTGGAAACTGCCTGGGAGGGAATGGGAATAGAGGCGGAGAATATTTGAATTATTTACAATTTATCGATGATTTTCAAAACAATAGAAGAATTACCAAACATGTTGATAGGTCTAAATAGAGAAAGTAAAAAAAAGCAGGATTAAAGATGAACAGAACAAAGACAAAAGTAATGTTCAACAATGAAGTCCCCAAAGAGACCATTAGAATAGAGGGCAAGGCCTTTGAAGAAGTTGAAGAATACATTTACCTAGGACAAATGATAAAGTTAGAGAAAGACCATGAAAGCAGAATGAAATGATGCATAATGATCGGCAGGAAAGCATTTGGTATGAATAGAGACCTATCAGAGAGCACTTAGCCAATGTGCTTGAAGCATAAAGTACATAATGAATGCCTGATATCAGCTATGACTTACAAATGCGGAACATGGAAATTGACAAAATGAACTGAGAACCATGGAAAGAGCAATGCTAGGGATAACTCCAAGAGATAGAAAAAGATCAACATGGATTAGGAAGAGGACTACCATGAAGGATATTATACAAATGATTAAGCAACAGAAATGGAGATGGGCTGGTCACTTAGCAAGAAGAGATGGCAGTAGATAGAGCAAAAGGATAACTGATTGGTATGCTTGGGCAGTAAATGCTGTAGGAAAAGACCTGACACAAGTTTCAGCAATGAGATAAAAAGGTGTGCTAGTAGGACATGGTAGAGGGTTGCCCAATCGTGGTTGTCTCCAAAATAGGCATTTGTCCAGCAGTAGACTTATAGCAGCTGATGATGATGATAATGATGGTCGATAGGATTGAGATATATTAAAAAGAAATTTCTGGTGTTTGTATAGAAATTGCCGATTTGCGCTGCTTTTCCATAGGATTAGCTTTTATTCATTAAATGTCTGTCTGTGACAATCTACTGCAGAAACCACTCTACATAACCCCATAGAATTTTCAGTGCTTACCACTGTCATCATGGGAAATGTTTACAGCAGATTATTTTTGTAAAAATCCCCCTCCTGGGAGGATTTTGATTTACAATGTAGATTCAAGCTAAAATGGACACATTTTTCATGCCTGCCTTTTTAGCTGAATCCATTGGGTGCTGATGAGAAACTAGTTAATCGCAGAGCGAGTAGAGGGGGAAGAGACATTGGTTAATTGGAAATAATTTATCTCGCTAACAGTGGGTACTTAGGTATTGTTCATTGAGAAGGACTGAGAGTTAGAGGAAGATTGACTGTTTATTTTCTATCAAGTAGTTAGTATATACATTTAACATTTTTCCGAGATCGTAAAAAACCCTCAGAAAGTCACAAATATCACCTTTTGAAAACTAAGTAAACTATCATTCAAAGGGAAATAATGAATCACCACCACCTATATATGCTGTTTTAGGGGTGATCAATTAACAAGTTGGTAGAAAAGGGGATCAATGAATAAGGTACTTCTCTTGCCTTTTGTTGGGCATTTATCTCTGAAAAAAGGTCTGAATTTTCAAAAAACAAGCGGGCATAAACTAGTGACCAATTTAGCATAAACATAGATTACATATTGAACCCCCACTGTAAACCTATTTTGGAGGGGAATTTTCCAAAAACAAAAAAATCTTTTTCCCTACTCATTGAGAAGAGAGTTTGTGCAAAACGTCAAGTTTCTATATGCAGTAAGGGTTGGTGAAGTCCGGATAGATAGATAGATACATACATACATATGAATTTCTATGAATAACCTTAACCCAGCAACTGTGATTAAACCGATTTGTTGTTGGTAGCAGCGATTAATTAAATACTGTCTAATTTCGATCTATTTATATATTTTATTTTGACATTAATCTATTCCGCCCATTATTCTGCTCATTTTCCTCAATTCACATCCGAAAGTCAGGTTTTTTCTTTTTTCGAACAAAATTTGTCCCATATTGTATGATAGACACAGATGTTTGTCTGTAGTGAAGATAATTTTTTTTGAATAAAAGATCAATGTCCAAATAACAGTATTATTCTGTATTTAAAGGCCAAACTAATAAATTGATACTAAAGGCTGTCTAAATGAAATAAAAGAAAAAGGTTAACCCGAAGAGATATTGCTGTATTGAAATATATGGCCAACTAAGTTGGTCTGCTTTTAGCAATTGCTACAAGAAGGCTTGATTCAGCTTGAGCATAAATTGTTCATAACATCCATGTTTATGAAATATAGTTTAGAAAGCTTTACAGCCTCAAACACTAAAGATATAAAAGAATTTTTTCAAACTGAAACAGAATTGAATTGTTGTATCTCTGATAATCATTGACTCACCCTCATATGTAGTGTTATGCATAATTGCACTAAAAAAGCAAGAGCTTATATTTCAGTGAAATGTAAACTAAATGCATCAGTATTAAACATAAATGTGAATGCCGTTAACTCACATGGGAATCAATGATGCAGTAATATCAGGGAGCATTTTATAATAGATATCATTTATAAATGATAGATTAACGGTTAGATAAACTTTAGTTAATAGATGTTCACTGTTTGATAATGATTAATAATCGTTTGTAAACCATCTATAAACATAATCTGGATTAAGTTGTAACTGCCATTATCAATGAAGTTGAAATACCTATCAATTTACTATGTATTGATGATGGTTGAAACTTTATAATAGCCATCCAAATGTCTATTGATAGTTGTTTACTGTTATTTTCAATGGTTGATAATTGTTTGTAAACTGTCAATTTACCATATATTGATGATGGTTGAAACTTTACAATAGCCATCCAAGTAATGTTTATTGGTAGTTTACAAACAATTATCAACTGTTAAAAAAACTGTAAATAACTATCAACTAAAGTTTAATTAACTATCAATTTGCCATCTACTATTGATGATTGAGGGGGTGGAAAAAGTAGACCACTAAATCTACCTAGGACAACGAATTTCCATGAGATCCTCAAAAGAAGAGGAAATCAAGCGAAGAATCACCCAAGGATGGCAAGCCTTCAGCACAGCAAGCTCAACTTTCAAAACCAGACCATCCCAATAATCCCCAAAAGAAGAGTATACAACCAATGCATTCTCCCAATAGTCACTTATGGAGCTGAAACCTAACCAAGAGACAGACCCACGAACTGAGAAGCATGCAACATGTGCATGAGAGAATCATGCTCAACCACACATGGAGAAATCACAAGACAGCACAGTATATCAGGAAGAAAATGGGAGTCAGAGACATCATAGAATCTATTTAAAAAACTTAAATGGTAATGGGCAGGCCATGTTGCAAGAATGGCAGACAACTTACAACATGGATCCTAAGAGATCACATATGAAACCGAGGCCGGCAGAATACAAGATGGAAGGATGAGCTTGACAAATTCAGAAAATACTGGTTCCGCATCACCCATCATAGAGAAATAGGGCAGATCCTGGAGAAGGTCTATGTCCAATGGCGGATGTTAAAAGACTGATGATGATGATTGTTATGAGGTGTTACCAAATAGCTTGATGCAGCTCATTGAAAAAAAACAACAAAAAACGACCAAAATGAATGTCAAGTAATTCATTTTTGAGATTGTGAACTATGAACATGAACTAGTTCATTTTAATCTGTGTGAACTGAACTATGAGTTAGTTCTTCTGAAGTGTGAACTTTCGCAACATTGTATGCGGGTAAGTAAATAATTTTTAGAGGTGCAACAATTTGCTGATGTATGGTGATATTTTTCACTTTGGCTGTACATTGATACTTAACATATCCTGAACAATACCAACAATTTTTTTTGCTTTTTTGAAAAATTTCAAATGTTGTTCTGAACTTTTTGTTCATTTTTGCTAGAAGGAAAAAGACCAAATTTTTGTCTAAAAAAATAAAAACAAATTTTTCTCCATGAATTACAACATAATGCTGACTGTTTTAAAGATTTTTTTTCCTGTTTTATGGTGAATAACAAACATAGCCGTTCTATGTGTTGACATATTGAAAATTGGACAGTAGTCACTTGTAATCCTCTCTCAGTACAGAAAGGGTGGGAAGGGAAAGGTTGTAATGTGGTCAATTATACATCTTATGGACTAATGTCTGTTGCTTCCGGACATCTGTACATTTCACTCTACTGAGAATAATTAATAGAAAATACAGTGGGTTTTCAATTTTTTTATATTGAATAAGAACAACAAAAAATAACGAAGAGATAAGTAAACTTTGAAGACACTTCTAAGATTTCTCTAATGTTGTGCAAAAGTTGCTGGGGACTTTTGCATCAAGCTAATAATGGGTTATTTTCAAAATAATTTAAGAGTGGAATTTTTTTCCTTACATTTCTGGGACGTTCTTGTCCGTGATCTGTTTACCTCTGCTAACGAAGTAGGCGAGTTATATGTGTCTGCTATCAGTCTGTCCACACAATATCTCTAAAAGTTCTCAATGAATTTCAATGAAATTTTGTGTAAGGGTGGATGGTGGCCTATGGAAAAAGATTGACTGTTTGGGTGAATCCACAGTTACTTCCTCTATGTCTGAGCTATGTCCCCTCTACATTAGCGAGCGACAATGGTTGGTGGAAGTATGCACTCTCTGAGTTCTTTCTAGTTTATACAATGTGACTGACACACTGACATATTTTAAAATATTTTTTTCTTTTATTTTCAAAGCTCCAGACAGCTCAATCAGCCTTTAAGAGAATGCGAACGTTACGACACCCAAATATTCTTCCGTACATTGATGGACTGGAGGTTTGTAACTGTTTTTCATTTGATTGATTCTTTTTCTACTTTATAAGAAAACTTTGCTTTGCGGATCATTATTTAAAAAAGATAAAAACTAGACTGTCTGCTGGCAGAGTCAAAATCCTCTCCTTCTATTCAGACTGATGATGATTACTGCAAATTTTATATTGTGTGTGTGTATCTATCTATCTATCTATATATCTATCTATCTATATATCTATCTATCTATATATCTATCTATATATCTATCTATATATCTATCTATATATATATCTATCTATATATCTATCTATATCTATATCTATATCTATCTATCTATCTATCTATCTATCTATCTATCTATCTATCTATATATATATATATATATATATATATAATAAATGAAAAATTATAAGACAGTGTATTTTTTGTATGAATGTATATATTAGAATGAAACAAGCCTTTGGTTATCTATATGACCAATTTTCGCTTGTCATTCAAGCTCAGTCGGTATATGAATTTTTCAAATCAGTTTACACCCCTAATTTTGGTGAGGATTGTTCTTGTTACGATAGTAAGTCTACTCCAGCTTGGATGTTTGACAAAATAAAAACACCCACTGACTGGCATCTACTTTAATCTCTGAACAGATTATTCCTGGTATATTTGTTTTTGTATTTTATGCCCTCTCAGAGCATTGTGTGTTAAGGCAGGCATAAAAAAGAAATTTAGTCTAGGGATAGAAATAGAAATCTTTGTCCCCCTGTAGCAGAGCTTTCCAAACTTTTTGCAGTGGTGTCACACATTTTAAGATAAGAATTTTCTCGCAATAAATAAGTTTTGTTAGCCAAGCCAGATTTCCAGAATGTTTCTCCCAGTAGAAAAATAATCAGACTTTACTTGATTTTGTGACACACCTATAATGTCGCAACACAGTTTGGAAAGACCTGCCCTAGAGTATTTTTATACATGTAATTGTACGTGTATTGTTTGTACATTGTACGCCTGACCGCAACAATTAACGAATAAAAATAGATGATGATTATGTTTATTTGATCACCGTAGCCCCACAAATGGCCCGACCAACCAGCCAAGTGGGCTACAGATTCTTCTCTCTTTGAGTGTCTGTGCTTATTCGTGTGTGTCTCTTGGCTTTTTTGGTCACATATTTGGGGCTACAACCTTGAAAATTTGCATGAGTACACCACTAGACACCATCTAAAACTGCCCCCCCCCCCAAAGTGCTTTTTCTTTTGGTCTCTTATTCAGGTGATTTATTTATGCGAAGTACGGATCTTACAAATCATGATAATCAATTTTTGACCGCTATTGACTGTCTGTTCATTTTTCATTTTTATTTGGACTCTACTCAATCCTTCGCAGTGTGTACTAATTGGTCAGTGCAAAAAATACAAAATTAGTAAGGAAGTACCTAGAACATTTTAGCCACTTTTAGCATATTTTGCTTGTTTTTTAGCCATTTTAGCATTTTTTTCCTATTTTTTTAATCTAGTGCTTTTCAGAAATGAAATTGGTGCCAAAATATTTTTTGGGGTTGGCAACACTGAGTTTCTTGGGCAAACAGGAGAACTGAGGTATTATAAGTATATTAGAGTTACAGTCAGCCCTCCAATTTTGTTGGGGCTGGACACTGACCCCTCGAGATATTCCAATTTTACTAATAACTGTTCTCCCCACCCATTTTTTAGTCCTATCACTCTACACGTAATATTCTATGCTTTTATGATTCACTTGATATTTTGGTTTTGTCTATATATCACTCAGATGTCCACAGTTTTTCACAGTGTGCTGCATACACAAAGAAAAATATATTCTTATGATAAATTTTGTATTGTATGCAGTATCATAAGGGATTTATAGTAAAAAATTGATCAGTAGAACCATAAGTTTAACGACATTTCCACCATCTGTGATTCCCAATTTCGAAGGGATTCAAAACGAAGTAGTTGTTGCCTTATTAGTTGTGATAGAGGAAAGTGATGATGGTTCTCCCAAAAATCTGACTATTAAAAAAAACGATTTGTAAGTTTTAATTAAAGTGTGCAATTTCTGCCAATACTTTGTTCTGGAGTTTTAGACTATGGTTATTTTATTGGATAAGTGGGCTTTAAAATAGGTATATATAATATCTTTAGCTGTAAAATTAGCTGGAAATTGAAAAGTTTAGCCAATTTTAGCAATTTTTACAGACAGTTTTAGCTATGAATAACAAATGATTCTTAGCAACACTGTATTAGTGACATCACACCTCTTCTGACATAATAGTAGCCGGTGAATTAAACACGTAACCCCATCCTTCTCATTACTGTTGTTTAACATAAGTGGGACCGACAGACAGACTGACTAAAAAGTATCTTTTAGAGATGTGTGGACACATTTAAAAAAAATGGGCGTATTATAAGTTTCTATCATTTCTGAACATTTTTATCTCTCTCTAGATTTTCTAGCCCGCGAGTGTTGTCTGCATTTTTTTGCAGCAGGCCTCAAAACGAAGAAAAATTCCTCATTGAAATTAGCAAATAATCGAATCAGTAACACAAAAACCTGTGACATTGGAAGTTTGATTATACATTGCTCATGATTTCACCACTACAATACATTACGAATCAGGAAATGGGTTGTTGATGATCAAGGATTCGTAAAGAATTGTGGTGTTGTATTTATAATGAAAAGTTTTTAGTTTCTCTAGCCCAGAGCTTTCCAAACTATTTACGTTGGTAACACACCTTTTAAAAATAAAAATTGTCCGACGCATCTCTTGAGTTTTGCTAGCCAACCCGAATGGCATCCGAGCAATTCACCTGACTCAGGAAAAGTATATTTTTTGAAAGATATACAAAATTATACTTGATTTTCATAACGTAGAAATCATCATCTGCACACTTAAGAGTTGCAACACGTAGTTTGGAAAGCTCTGCTGTAGTCCATGTAATTGTCACTCAGCATGTAATCTTAGTGCCCTGTGTAAATAAAATGTCTAATACTACTGTCAATGCACTTTGTATAAATATCATGATATTGACCGGTTATAACAGCTGTTGCCTGTTTTATACATAAGAGGAAGAGAGTGAGAAAAATCTTTTCTTTTTGATTTCCCCTTCCAAGTTCTGCTTTCTCTTTTCTTTTTATTTTACCCATTGAATGTTTTTCTGAAAAAACTCTGTCGGCTCTGACGACACAGGAACCAGCTTGTTTCTCAGCCTGAGTCCCACAATAGGAAGTACAAAAAACAAAAAACAAACTTTATTTTTCTTCCCATTCCCTCTGAACTGGTAATTGAGTGGAGAGTCAAGTCTCAGTAAGGTCAATATTAGAAACCATCAACCAAAACTGTCACGCTCTGGCTATGCCAATCGAGCTAGAGGTCTAAGATTTCATTATTATGTCTTGTAAAACCCTTTTGTTTTCTCAAAATTTCCCCACAAATACTTTTTTTTTGAGAGCGTTGTTAAGTTCACAATGTAAATTTATGCTAAATCGATAACTCAGTCTGTCTACTGAATTTTTGAAAATTCTTCTTAGTGATCACTGCCCTGTGGGACTTCACCTATGGTGATGGCCTCACAAACTATACTAAACCAGCCGTGGTTCTGGGTTAGTAAAAGAAGGCAACAAGTCGGAATTTCATTTAAATGTTTTATATAGAATATTGATTATCAATATCATAGCCCCAGTAAGGAGGGTAGCAGGAAGACGATAGAAAATGGGAGACACACACACATACACACGTATATATATATATATATATATATATATATATATATATATATATTGCTCTTCAAGTTGAAGCGGGCTACCATATCAGTTGCAGGTTTAGTTTCTGCAGCAGCTCCATTTTCTTTAATTGTTTATTTGATTTACGTTGTCTAGGCCAAGTGATACATTCTCCGTGTTATAGTGGGAGATCATTTCAAATATGGGTATCAATATGATATAACACAATTTACGATCATTCGGTTGGATTATATATCTGTTTGCTAATAATATAAATGTCATGTTGAAAGAAACAAATAGAGCAGATATAAACTAAGAGTTAACAAAACGAGAATTTGGAGTGAAAACAGTTATTTAGGCCTTTGCTGTTTAGCTCAATGGTAGGAGCAAAACTACATTGAAATGACAGCTCTATTGGTGACAATTTGATTCCCTGCTGCAGCTGCATTTTCTTTAATTGTTTATTTCATTTATGTTGTGTTGGCCAAGTGATACATTCTGTATGTGATAACAGTAGATCATCTCAAATAAGAGTTTCAATATGATATAATGCAGTTTATAATCAAATATATACATGTAAAAGTCAAATCATCGACAGACCTCGTAAATCTTGTTGGGTCCTTTGTGTTATTTCTCAGGACAATAAGGGGGTTACTCTCTAACTAACGGGCTACAGATTGTGCTGAATTGCAGAATACTAGCAAGTAGGAACAATCCTCCAACCTATTGGGAGAGGTGGCTTCATGCCTTCCTTGAAGACATTTGAACAAAATAAATACAGATCACCTCAACAAGAATCTGAACTTGGTTCATCAATTTCATTTTTTGTGCTGTTAACCTTTAGGCAAACTCTCTTCATATACTAGCTGAATATCTCTCCTCAAAGGCATAACAAGGGCTCTCTGTACCTAGGAGAAGTTGCCCGATATCCCAGGGAAGGGTATAATCATTAACAATCATTATAGGCCAGAGGAGATTTTTAGCCCATTCACCCCAGCCCCTGGATGTGACTGCCCCCTACCTTCTTACTATGTCTTTATAGCCCTGTAATACCCATATTCTCTCCGGTGAATGACAGGTATCTGTTTATTTTACCAAGAGACGTATCACTTGAAAGACAAAGTTCTTTTTACATTTCTTGTCTGTGTCTTACTCTGTATCAAAGGATTCCAATCAACTCAAAGTGTCCGACTGCTTTGACTTCTTACCTGTGTCAATGTTTCCTCATATCTTGATTGACTTCTCAGTGTTGAACTCCAATCATGTGACATATGCTCAATTTCACACCTAAGAAAGAGGTCAAGGTTGTAAAGCCATTCCTTTCTGGTATATATTAGAGAAAACTATTTAAAAAAAAACAAAAAAACCCTGAACAGCCTGATGAATAATTAATATCTGTATTCTTCTTCTTCTTCTCATGATCTGCATCTGCCACATTGATTGGTCAATTTGTCAAACTATCCTATTGCAAGAGAGAATTTTAGATTGAAAAAATTTGAATAAAGCTTATTTTCTTTATGTTATGGATTTATGAATTAGGTTAAGATTTGATTTCACAAACTAGACTAATTTTTCTTTTTGAATGTCACTATTACTACAACTCACTCCAGGAGATATTTGACAAGGTGATCATAATGGAACCTTCATAACTGGGACTCTCTCTGATATCAATAAATATCATCAGTGAAGTGATATCTTGGGAAAGAGGAAACCTGATGTTTTACAATGAATTCAACTTATATTTATAACTAACATAAACTTATGAGAAATGATGGTTATTTATCAATGAATTGGCACTGAAAAGCCTTGAGATATTTTATTAGATAATTCATTTTTAATAATTCCAGTATCCTAATTTGAAAAAGTCTCAACTCAAAAACTGTTTTAAAGTGTGATCAGACATAAAATCTTAAATCTAGTTTATCTGACATAACTTTCATTGTTATGACACAAAAGACAGTTGTGTATTTTTACAACCCTTTTAATCGATCTATCAGCTATGATATTCTAGTCCACATGGACCAGTCCATAGTAAGTTTTAGGTTATCACAACAATCAGACTGGACCCAATTATATGATTAAACGTACTAATTTGCATATGTGGTGACTGTACTGGTAGATGGTTTCTGTCTCTGTACTGAAATACATCTGCATAGTTGTAATCATAGCCTTTGATTGCAGCACTCAAGATAATTCCCCCCCCCACTTTAGTTTCCTTCTACATTCAATACCTTCATTTTTATTTTTAGTTTAACTCTAGTCCCAGTTGCTGGCTATACTTGATTTTGTTTTTCTACCGTAAAAACAAGAACAGCCCTTGCCTAATTCAGAGGAGTAAACTCTTCACTGTTTGTCCCGTCATGTGGAATCAAATGGATTTATAAAAATGACCCCCCCCCCACTGTGATTTGAATTCAAGACTAAGTGATCAGTACGTGGTTTTCTTACTGACTGAGCCAAACCGACAAGTCTTGTGTATCCATGAAAATTTATCTTAGAAATATGCTTGGGCTTATTTCATTTTGGTAGATTAGTTACATTTATACTGAAAAATATTTATTTTCTCGATGAATTTTGATTTATGATGTATGAAATTCAAAAGTTGTTATAATCTTCAGTCGGAATAGATGTAGGAGAGGAATTTGATCCTGTAGCAGTCAGGCATGTTTCCCTTTGGTCTTTCCCTTGGTCTTTCTTTTTAATATTGAAAATGTTCCGTTTCAGAATTCGAACAACTTGAAATTTTGCCTTTTTTGTTTATTAAATCCAATAATTGTTACCTTTAACTATTTTCTTTGGAGTCCTCTTCTTATCCTTATTTTCAGTTTATCTGAAGTAGTACAGGAAATGGGTTTTGGGAACTAGGTGTACGTTAAGGCTGTATCTAGGATTTAGGCTCAGGGCCCACAGAGGCATCCAATTAGGTATGAATGAAGTTGACCCGTGCAGCTGGAAAGGAATTTTTCTTTGTTATGCCGGTTGTTTTGTTTCCTATCAAGAAGACCTACGTTTATATTTATTTGTCGTTAGTGTTAATCAATACATGATTGTTGCACAGCTGTTGGCTTGTGGAATGGAACATATGTCGGCTCTAACTCCGTTTCATTATTAGCCAAGTTCGATTAGCAATAAATCACAAGATTGAAGAAAATAAAGCTGCTGTATCTGAACCCATCGTTTCACTGGATTTGCCCATGCTATTTAGAACTATGGCAGTTTTTTTGCTGAATTTTGTGAAGAGTTTGTTACTGATTTTCCTAAATGCATAAGATATCTGGAAATTTTTGTTTTAAAGATTGATAATGCCAAATGAAGCCAAAATAAAGCTGTTTCTTGTAGATATATGCTAAGGAGAATATTTATTTATTAATCTGATTTGAATGTTGCAAACTTCAAGATTTTGTCTTTATTTTATTCAATTCCCACTCAATCTGAAATGATTCATTCAATGAAGTCACTTATAAGTGAAAAAAAGTTAATTTTAGTTGCTCAGTTAGTAGAGCAGATGCAGTCTTTCCGAGGTAAAAAGAATATTTCTGATCTAGGTTGTTTATTCACTGCTATGGACTGACAGTCATTGTGATAAAATGCCAATGAGTTTAAGATGAAAGGAAATATCAAATAAAGAATAATGGTTAACAATGCTTTATCTAAAAAAATAAATCAAGATAATACCCATTCCAAGTGTTCTGTAGACTAGCAGTTTTGACACAGGTTTGTCCAGTTTTCAAGTTGGTCTGGCTAACTATATATGTATTACATATGCAAGTAACACTAATGGAGCCAGAGGGCTGAAAAATTTCAACATGTACTCCCTATTATGTCTGGAAAAAATGTTTTATTTGTTTTTTGAAGATTATCTCCATAAATAGGTTTTTAGTGAGGGGGTTCAATTTGCAATGTAAGTTTTTGTTAAATTGTTCCCTTACTTTGTGTCTAGCATCATTCATGCTTATTTTTTTTAAAATTCAGACATTTTTAGTGATCACTGCCCAACAAAAGGTTAGAGAAAATAACTTCTTCATTGATCAGCCCATTTTCCAATTTTCTAATTTCCTAATTGATCTCCCTAACATGGCTTCCTGCCAAAAGACGTTGGTCACTAATCAGATGTGCTCAACTCCATCTCCTTTTGTTGCTTCTGTTGTTACTACAATATTTCAGCTGATCCATTCTATAGCCTTCTTCAGGTTGATGAAAGAAAGAAGGGGGTCTCCTTATCCAGAAAATGATTGAAAACAAAAAACAGGTCCAGATCTTCGCTTATCAAGAACAATCATCACTAAAAAGTCTGAATTTTCAAAAAATACAACCACCCCCTCATTTTCTTGATATAATGAGGAATGAAAATTTAATACTTCAGTCTATTAGCTCCATTGGTATAGCTGGTACACATGATACAACCATAGATAGATAGCCAGCTTGGTTGAACCATTTGAAAAATGGAGGAACTTTTGTTGACTGGTTGACAGTTTTTGATTACTGGCATATGTACTGATTGGATCAACTGTTTCCAACAAAATTTGATTTTTGTCTTCACAAAATATGTAATGAATTTTTTATCATGTGATCAAGGTCCTCATTCTAGTTATAACATTGGAATGACTTTTTTCAATTTAAAAAAATTGATCCTATTTCTTTCTAGTTATAAACATACAAATATTTCAAAAGTGATTCAAGATTTGAAGCATCTTGATATATTTTGATATAGTTTTAATGCAATTCTGTTTCACTGCATTTTCTCCTTAAAAAAAAAAAAAAAATGGATAAATTTGACATATCTTATCATTTCCAAGTGTTGTTTAGACTATAGATGTAATCGATTCTGTTGCCTTTGTTCTTGGCTTGACATTTTGGCGACCCCCTTCTCCAGCCTTCTTCTGGTGTAGATTCCATTTGGAAGATACATTCTATTACATTTTGGCAGATCACTGTATGGTCTTTAGGCATACAATTTCCAATGGAAGAAGGCAGCAGCTTGGATGTCTCTTTTTTTCAATATTGCCAACCAAAAAATGATAGCCATCTTCCATCGCAAAATAAGACAATTAGTCCAAACAACTGTTATATACATATGTAATTTAGATAAATGTAAGTAAACCACGTATTGATAAAGAATGTATACCATACAAGGATGAATCAAAGAGTATTGCTGTTAGTGTTGCTGTTCATACATGAATGAGGATATTCCTAACAAAATGGGTTTAAACATATCTTTGGGATATGTTCATGGCTGAAGATATGTTTTCCTTTCAATACACTTATCTTTGTCTAGTTAGGGTGCATTCATAGAAAGGATACTTTTTACATCATAGAAGAAAATAATTTTGAGGTCAGAGCTAAATCAATTTTTCAACAAAACAAAAGTGGATATCTTTCCTAATCATTAAAACTTCGCCATCGGTCAGAACAAGAGTTGTTTGATGGATCCAACATTTTGAGGAAGGACGGAAACACTCTGAAGATGAGCCAAGAGAGGGGAAACTTGTTGACCTTGACGTTGAAACTGTGGCTGAGCAGAAATCTGGTGGAAGAAGACCATTAAATTTCCATTGTTGTGTTCAGCTACTGAAGTTGGGATCTAATATGGTTCAGCATTTTCAATTTTAAGCCAACTATTGGGCCCCTGGAAACTTTTGGGTTGATGGGTGCCAAAAGCATTGCACAAACTTTCTTTGATTATGATAATGCATCCATTCATTTTTTGAGTGTACCAACAGCTGTGCTATGAGATTTTTTGGTGGTAAACCTCAATCCATTTATCCTAGAGCTCTGATTTTGACCCTTCAGACTTTATGTTCCCAAGATCCTTCTCATAGTCAGTTGTTCCGAGTATATGCTCCTTTCATATACATATTTCTAATACTTTTTTTCCTTCTTCCAGAGTGAACGCGTAATTTACATAGTGACTGAACCTGTGATACCATTGTCCACATATTTAACTGATTATGAAGCTGAAGGTAGCAAAAATGAATTGGCCATATCGTGGGGGATTCATCAAATAGTGGTAAGTACTAAACATTATTGAAAGATTTTGTCAAAAATGCTGGGAACTTTTGCTCCAACCTAATATTTAAAACGAAAAAAAGTCTTGATAAAAACCTTCAAAAATTGTTGTTATGCAAGCGGTTTCCAGGCTTTTCTGAATCATGGCAGCCTTAGTGTATAACAGATGGTCAAACCACGGCTTATGAGCCAGATGCACAGGAAAAAATAATAACATCTTCCTCCTGGAGAATGTAGATGTTATTACCACCGCAAAACATCTAAAAGAAACCTTTCAGTTCTAGAGAATACTGATGCTATTATTAAACTCATTAAAATAAAGCCCCTGAAAGGTCAAAAAAGCTTTTCTTAGAAGAAAACAAAAAACCCAAACATTTTGAGAAGGTGTTTAGTAGAATACCAATGTCAATTTTCAAGTCTACTGAAAAAATAGTATGACCAGGAGCATTTGAACACACACATACACACACACACACACACACACACACACATATAAGGAGGGATAGAACTCTTTTCCATCATTGGTGGCTATGGTTGTTCAATTTCATTACTAGATAATTGAATATTTTTTTATGAAAGAAAAAGGATGACCATATTTGACAAATCTGTCATCTTTAAAGAGCATTTACGCACTAATTCCTTTTTCTGTAATTTTTGTTCCAAATGTTCTGCATTTTTGTGATGTTTTCATTAATAGCCTCATTTTCATGTCAAAACAATCTCATTTCATTACAACCCTATACTTGTTTTTATCAGCTCTGTTAATCTATTTCACATGGACCGATTCATTATGATTTTAGCTCATAACAGGAATCAGACAAAACAAACAACCAACCAATTAAAAATTAAACTTACTATTTTGCATACATAGCTTTTATATTGTTAGATGAATAGACTTTGTACCAGCAATCTTTTTGAAATATATGCTGGAGTTGTTGAGCAACATGGAATGTCTCAGTGTTGTGTATCTCATTTGGTTGTCACTTTCTGGAGCTGACAAAATATCACTGGGTGTCAGTATATATTCATAATCATCATCATCAATCTCTTAATGTTGTTGGACATAGACCAAGTACCTTCTGAATTAGTCTTGTTCATCTCTACATTTAGTACTCTGCCAGCCTTGGTAGTGCATGTGATCCCTGGGGATTCATGTCAGCCTACACATGAACTTCAGCAACACAAAGATTATGTGCAAACACTCACGTTGGAAATGAGAGCACAACGATCAAAATCTAAGACGCAGGAACAGAGAAACTAGAGCACTACATCTACCTTGGACAATGAACCTCCATGAGACCCTTTGAAGAAAAAGAACTCAAATGAAGAATCATTCTAGAATGGCAAGCCTTCGGCACAGTAAGCTCAACCTTCAAAAACATATACAATCAATGCATCCTCCCAATTGTCACTTATGGAGCTGAAACATGGACCCTAACCAAGAGACAGACCTGCAAACTGAGAACTATGCAATGTGCTCATGAAAGAATTATGCTCAACCTCATGTAGAGAGACCACAAAACAGCACAATATATCTGGGAGAAAACAGGAGTCGAAGATAGCTTAAAATCTATTAAAAATCTCAAATGGCAATGGGCTGGCTGTGTTTCAAGAATGGCAGACAGTATATATTACTACATGATGAATTATTGTGTATATGTTCATTCTCATACAGACGGCACATTAACCAGAGTCTACAGTATTAAGTTATGCCAGAGACTGTCCATGATGTTGTCTTTTATCATTGTCTATTTGGGAATTTGATATTTATAGATTTGTTGAAAAAATATTTAAAAAAGAACGCTATAGCAAACCAAGGCTAAACTGTTTTGTACGAATTCAGAGTTTGGAATCTTATGTAAGGGAGGTAACTTCGTTGGATGATTCACTTCGAGAATTGAAGAAAAAAAATCATAGAACAATGTTGTATTCATACGTGGATAAATATCTTTTACTTTTAGAAAACGTCAACGAAAACTGTCACCCTAAGTTTCTCCAGTTTTTCAGTTAGTTTGGCTGGCTATGTATGGATCACGCATATAAGCCACACCAATGGAACTAGAGGGCTAAAAATTTAAACATTTACTTACATATGTCTAGAAAAAAAAACGTTTTTGAAGAAGTTAAAATTCTCCCCTTTATGTCTTTGGTGTGTATGTGTTGGGGGGTTTCAATTTACAATATAAATTATGTTAAATTACTCCCTGGGTGTCTGGTAGCATTCTTGCTTGTTTTTTTGTTTTTTGTTTTCTTTTAAACTCCCAATTTTTTTAGTGATCATTGTTCAACAAAAGGCGAGAGAAGTAACATATTCATTGATCATCCTTTTTTTTTCTTCCCCAGTTTTTTGATCGATCACCCCCAACACGTCATGCTGCCAAAAAAAGACCCTGATCACATAACTGTTCCTACTGAGTGACTAACCGACCTATCTCTATCTGTTTCAGAAAGGATTATCATTTTTAAATAATGACTGCAGTCTTCTTCATAACAATGTGTGTATATGGTCAGTATTCGTGGACCAAGCTGGAGAGTGGAAATTGGGTGGTGTTGACTACCTGCACCATTCTCAAGATCCGGCCCCAGCAAGGGGTTTACCTTCCTTGAAGGTTTACGATCCTCCAGAAAAGTCTAATGGTGCTAGTGGAAATAAATGGTCAGTTTTTTTTTTAAATTTTACATTATGAATAATGTTTTTGATATTTAGATGCCAAAACGTTATTAACTGAGAAAATTTTAGCTCTCAGACTGTAAGGTTATCCCACATGGAATGGCAGTTTTTTTTTGCTTTTGTCTTTATGATTGTGATTTTTTTCAAATTCTGATGCAGAAGATTTGGGTGTACATATTTGACTGATTGTTTGACATTGGCTGTCTTTTAAATTTTCAACTTATGATCCATCTTATCAGTTTTTATAAGGTAATACATCTTGCTTGTAGTTGCTATTCTCAAAGAAAATCAGACTATTGATTTTTGTATGAGCTTGAACCTGGAAAAAATACCGTTCATGCTCGTAAGAACTTGAATTTCACTCTTGGAAAGAACAGTTAGATGTTGGATTCACAAATCTCGGTCTGGAAATATGAACCTGGATAAATGACTCATGTAGACACCCTTAGTCAATTGTTGTTGATGATGAGAACTTAAGAGATGTTGTTGAAACTGATACAGGGTCAATAGTTTGAGCTCTCGCTCAAAATGTATATATTTCCAAAACAATTGTAGGGTGTCATCTAGCATATTTTCCCTTTCATAAATGGCCATTTCATGCGGGATAATCTAATATTTTTGAATATAAAAGATAAAAAAGAAGACACAAGTCAAATATTAATAATAACAACATATTGCTCTGAACCACTTCAAATGATGTGTCTTTAATCACTATGTATGTTATTAATTTACATGCATATTAACCAATTATTTCTTTGTAGACAACAGTTTTTGTCAGTTTCCTTTCTCTCCTCCTTATGACATCTACGCATTCAGGTTTTATAATCTGAAATGAGGGCCTCTTTAAGAGAAGAAAATTAGTGCAATCTGATATAACCAGAATCGACTCAGATTTTTTTACACAATTGCAAACAAATAAAAAAAGGAGAAATTCAAGTGTCATCTTCCTTGATAATTTTTATTTTAAAAGTGTGACAGATGGACAGATACCAGACTTATAAGATAGACTAGAAGAAAATGATGTATCCTAATGGTTGCATATATCATATTTATCCAATATCCATACTGGGAGATCCATTGAGAATTGAATCCACTACCAACAGCTAACAGGATTGGCTTGCTTCAGTTGAATTTTACTAAACTTTTTCCCTTCGAAAATTATGGACTAATCCAGTACGTCTGCCCTATGAACATGAAAATACTAATATCATTGTAATTTTTCAAGTCAAATAAAGCCATTGTTTATGGCAAAGATTTTGATTTCATTCGCAACAATCATTATTACTGGTTTCCCTTGGTTTTTGGAAGCTGTGTGTCCCTATGGAACCTTTTGTAAGCCCAAATAAAGCAATTACGAGAAAGATTTTAAAGTATTCCCAGATAATTAAAAGGATCTTCTTCTATGTCTGCTTGTTTTACACTATGTATAATACCCTTACAAGATCTTTCAAGGCTTTTCTCATACCATAGGAACCATTTTGTGTATGGAAACGTGAAATAAATTGAGACAAAGCACAGATGCTCACAGACACAGTTCAAAGCTGTACTTACTTGTCTTTCATAAAAATGTGGCTTAAAGAAAACTTTTGTAAAGTGAAGGATACTTGTATTTTATTTGAAACCCTCACCAAATCTATCAACAAAGGTTTTTTCAGTTTTCAAGTTGGTCTGGCTGGCTAGGTGGCCTTGTATGTATCATACATACAGACTGCACCAATGGAGCTAGAAGGCTGAAAATTTCAGCATTTATTCATTATTTTGAGAAAAAAAAATTGATCATTCCTTTTCCAATTTTTCAACTGATCACCCCATTTCCCAGTTTTCTTAATTGTTCATCCCCAACATGGCATTCTGCCAAAAGACATTCATCATGTGATGATTTCTATTTAGGGACTAGCTAGACCTGTTTTTATTTTATTTTTTTTTGTTTTGTTTCCAGGTCGACAGATATTTGGGGCTTGGGTTGTCTTATATGGGAAGTATTCAATGGTCCATTAGCGCAGGCATCATCTTTGAAATCTCTTGGTAAAGTAAGTATTAAGCAATTATCTTTTTTCATGAAGGAATATTGAATTGTTGATTGTTGAACAGCAGAACAAGAAAGTTCACAATATGAAAAATCTTTAACAAAAGTCTCTTAGACATAATGAGCTGGAAATGATTGACAAAACATATCTATAAACACACAGTAATGATGATTGTATATACCTCACATAAAGAATCATAGTAGGACGCGTGTGTAATAAAAAAAGATCTTTTATCTAAAATAATTCTCCCCCCCCCCAAAATATCAGCATAAAATTTGGGTGTTCTTTGTCAAAAATGATCATAGCAGCCCCGAAAAGCACTTTTTTGAGAAAACAAAAAAGTGGTGTAATTTTCAAGGTTGTAGCCTGAAAAATGTGACCACAAGCGCCCAAGACACACAGATGAGCCGAAAGGGAAGAATCTATAGCTCACTTAGCTGGTGTGTCAGGCGGGCCATTTGTGAGGCTATGGTGATTTGATAGATTGCCATTGGTCAGGAAAGGGCTATTATATATGTATAAAGTAAATGCATTGCTAATGATTTTACTATTGTCATGCATTAAAAATGAGGAAGGAAGGTATTGTCAATGGTCAAGAATTAAAGCAAGTGATTCTGACTGAAGAAAGTTAATGTAAAATACATGGTTAATGATTTTACTTCAAGAAAGCATTTAAATTTGGAAAATCTTAGACTTGATGTTGACAGAATAAAAAAATGAAGCGTCGTAGCTATTAAGTATGATCGCTGGTGACGCAGTCCCAGTTTCTGTTGCATGTGTCAGTTTAGTGATCTTTGCAAGCCTTGAGTCTGATTGAGACCAGGACTTTATACCTACAAGTTTTTATATCCTCCCTCTTGGTAGGAAGCAAGTCTATTGAGGGGATACCTCCACCCTAATCATACTGTTTAGAGGATACTCAATTAGTTGCTGTGTGCGCAGATTTATCCCAATGAAGAGTTTTTTTATACTCTTTGCCCATAGTAGGAATTGAATCCAGGAATTTCTGTGTGTGAAGCAGACGTGTTAACCATTACACTGACAGAATAGAGCGATTTTCATTATTTACGAGTGCAAACTATTACATAATTTTAGTTTAGATATGCATGGAAAATCAGGAAGAGAGGGATTGTCTGTGGTCAGGAATTAAAGCAAACATTATCAACAGAATAGGGCTATTATATGTATAATGAAAGCTATTTTTACTTTTTTGATCTATTCTTGATCATCTCTGTAGCTATCTTATACACCTGCATTTATACACATCTAATTACTATTGAAGAAATCTGTGTCTCTGTATGTATGTATGTATGTATGTATGTATATACTGCAGTTACTTGACAACTGGCTATTGTACGTGGTTGACATTCGGCAGAGATATCAGTCAGCATACAAGGCATTGCAATGTTCAGATTGAAGTTATTTGGGTCAGCAGTTCTTGAAGAATCTTATAAAGATAAACTTAAAAAAATTGATGACTCTGGATCTTTCCTCAGTTTCTACGAATTATCTCCCTTGACTTTCACTCTTGAGAAATATCTGAATTGACTACACTGAAGAGACATAACTGAAATTCTTTGAAGCTGAAGTTTTGTATGATGAAAGGAAGATTATTTTGCGTGACAATTATGGCTGGCTCCTCTGTACACCACAAAGCCTGGTATGATCCAAACATGCAAACTTTTGATGGATATGGCATTAGTACTTTCAATTATTATAAACCATTTTCTATGTATATTAATCTTTTTAGTTTGATTTAAAGAAATTATCAAATATCAACTCAAACCTGACACCTCTGCCAAAAAAATAAGGGGCCAAAATATATGAATGAAGGGAAACACATTTCCCAAGCTCCTCAATGGTTGCTGTCGTTTTCTGTTAACATAGGTCACTTCTAAATTACATTATATTTATTCATGTATGAAGATATAAGAAATGGTGGTACGTGGCACTCTCAAATCTCGTAATGGTGAGTGGGGGGATGCTGGACCTCTGGGGGAGCTCTTTATATCGGGGGGGGGTGCACATTATATCTGAGGGCCCCTGAAAAATACGAATAACCCTTAAAAAAAACTTAGCAGTGAGCCCAGCCTGACCTGGTGCTGGTGCTGCCACTGGAAATGGCAAGCATTTTGTCAGCTCTGGCTCATGAAAAGTTAGCACTTCCCTTCTTTCTATCAATAATTATGGGTAATTTACAAGAAAAATCATGAAATTGTGAGTTTTGAGGTTTGAAACTGACAGTCACATATGTGCATGCATACACCCCTCACCACAAGTTTTCAAAAACTTACAATGCCATACATTGATATTTCTGAACTAGTGTTCTTATCTTGGTTGCTATAGTCACAACATTTCGCCTGTTGTACCCTCCTATTTTCTCTGAACATCTGACATTGTGAGTATTCTTCTGAGAGTTTCAACCTGAACCTTGGTGTATCCAATCCACAGTGATAGATTGTTCTCATTCTGCTGTCCATGCTGGAGGATATCTCATAACTGTTGATTCTTTCAACTTAATTTGTCATTATGATGTTGCTTGTCTGCCTCTTCCACTGAACCAGAGTATATGACTTTTTGTTCTACCCAATGCAAGAATTGAACCCATCACCACCTGGTTACTCAATATGCTTAATCAAGACGAGGACTCCAATCTGAGTAAATCTGAGTGTAATAATGATAATTTGTCATCTCTGAAATTCAGACAATTATAAAAATGTCATTGTTTTCTTTTTCAGATTCCCAAGCTTCTTGTCCCACGTTATTGTGAATTGGTTAGTGCCAACCCTAAATCTCGACCAAATCCAGCCAATGTTTTACAGACTTGTCTTGAAACTGGTGGCTATATGGACAACAGTTTTGTGAAGACAGTATTGTTCTTAGAAGAAATACAAGTAAGGACTTTAAAGAAAAGAATCTTATTTTAGTATCAGTTCCAAATGATCACCAAGTTTTAACTTGTAATAATAAGACTATCAGCAAATAATATTTTTGTTTTTTTTCTTTCAACCACCATTACAAACTGAAATAAAGAAATGTGGATTCGTAGTAACCTTTCCTATGTTCAGTAGTTTTGCACTGCTCAGCAGTAACTTTAGTGAGTCATTCTAGAATACTTTCTGGTATTTTCTGTACTCTCCAGAATTCAATGTTGTGTATGTTCTAGGTTTATCAACCCCTTCACTGCCAAGTATATTTTTCAATGTTGTAGCTCCTGTAGTAGGTTTTTAAACAATTTTTTTAGTAAAAACTTTGATAAGAATAGTCTTCATTGCATGTTTAAAACGTTTCATTAACCAACTAATATGTACAACAGAAAATCTAATAAATTTACATAAATGTGCTAAATTGAAACATTTTCTGTAATTTGAGTACAAAATATCTTAAAAACATGGAAACACGCATAAGGCCAATTTACATTCAGTGCATTTGTATCTACTCTCTTGCAATTAAACCTACTTTATGTATATAAATATATATATACATATATATATATATAATATATGTGTGTGTATGTATGTGTGAAGGCATAAATTAAAATATAGGGGTACCTCACTGTAAGATGATAATCTGTTCATAAAACAACATCTTGGAGATTTTCTTATATTCAGATAAAATATAATTCTTTTTCGTTCCATTCCTATATTTTATAATTCTATTATACTTGTATTTCTTGAAATGATTTAAAATATACTTTTTAGGCTCAAAATTTTTGTTGGCCCTAGGCATATTATGGTTAATTCATAGTACAGCCCTACTGTGGGTAAAATATTTGCTCAATCGTCTGCATTTGGAAAAGTTTTTCCAGTATTTTAATGGTAGATACAAATAATGTTTATAACATGCGAGGAAAATCAGTGGAATTGGAAGTCAGCTAAAAAAGTAGTATGAAAAAGTATTGTTTGTTTCCACGACCAACATTTTCTATTTTCTGATTTTTCCCTCTTCAGATCCAAGACCAAGCAGCTAAAAACAAATTCTTCAATGCCTTAACGCCTGCCATCGATTCCTTCCCAAAGCAATTCTGTAGACACAAAATTCTTCCACAGTTGCTGGATGCTTTCCAATATGGTAATGCCGGCTCTGCAGTTTTGGCACCCCTCTTCAAGGTAAGAGAAACCTTCCTTTAGCCTCTGTTGCTGATCAGAAGGGATTATAATTTGGAAATTTTCATTTCATTCAAGTAAACTTTCATAGTGATATCCATTCCTTGCATAAGTGAATCACCATAACCCATGCATGTATCAAAACTAATCTGAAAAATATGTTCAAGTTCTTGGTTGGCAATTTCTAAAATAATGGTCTGGGTGTGTACCAGAATGATCGTCTAAAAAATCATCTAAAGAAAATAGATCTTTTATCTAAAAAATATCAAAAAAAAAAAATTATCAAAAAAAAAAATTTTAGGTCTAAAACTAGCTAAAAAATGGATATTACTGAAATTATCTAAAAAAAAATAGACCTTTTATCTAAAATTATCTAAAAAATAGATCTTATATCGAAAATTATTTAGAAAAATACCAGCATATGATTTGTGCATTGTTTGTCCCAAAATGACCATAGTGACCCAAAGAAGAACTTTATTTCAGAGAAAACAACTGAAAAAAACATTTCTAGATGGTGCTTAGGAGTGTACTCATACAAATTTTCACAGTTGTAGCCCCCAAAATATTACCAGGAGTATACAGAGACAAACACAGATAGGCACTCAAATAGAGAAAAGTCTGTAGCCCACTTGGTTGGTTGGTCAGGTTATTTGTGGGGCTACAGTGATTCAAATTATATTCTAAAAATGTTTTAGCATTTTATTATTAATTTCTCTGACTAGTTTATCTCTCATCTTATTTTTGTTGCTTTTTATCACTACACTTAGATTATTCTGCATTGTATGATAATGAGAGTTGCAATGAGAAATAAACTACAGGTACATAATCTCTTATCAGAAATTCTGAAAACCAAAAAGTATACATTCTTTCCATTTATGATGTCTGCTCACCAAAGCTTGCATTCAGTCCTTAACATGAGCCACACTCAACCGCCATCATCTTGAAAGTCTTATAGAGTACAGCGGAAGTTATAATTTTGTGACAATGGCTCAATCCATGCCAAACAGTAGTATCGGTACTCCTACTGGTTAGACATACCTCTCCTGCTCACAAAATATTTTGTTTATTAGAAACTCACCAAATAAGAGTATACAATACATGGAAACTAACCAAGAGATAGGTCTACATACTGAGAAGTATGCAACATACGCATGAGAGAATTATGCTCTACCTTACGTGGAGAGATTGCAAGACAGCACAGTACATAAGGAAAAAAACGTGAGTCTGAGACATCATAGAAACTATTAAAAAACTCAAATGGCAATGGGCAGGCCATTTTGCAAGAATGAGAGACAACCGATGGACATCATGACTCACAACATGGATCCCCAGAGATTATATAAGAAACCAAGGCTGACAAAACATAAAATGGAGAGATGAACTAGACAGATGCAGGGAAAACTGGCTCTGCAACACCCATGATAGAGAATTGTGGCGAATCTTGGGGAAGGTCTATTTCCAACGACGGATGTTGAAAGACTGATGATGATGATGATGATGATGATGATGATGAAATGTTTCTTTAGTTTTCAAGTTGGTCCGACTGGCTGACTATTATTGCAGGAAATTTCTAAAAGATTAAACTCGCCTGAGAAAATTGTGTGTGAATATAGATTTCCTGAGTTGATGTGCGTCATGAATTATTGAAGATGTCTCTAAAAGTGACCAAACACGTCACTAGTAGAAAAGACCTTTATCTGAGTTTATCAACTGTGTGACGTCTGTTTTGCTTTCTATTTTCATGATTTCTTCTTCTCATTCTGGTGGAAATGGGCAGATGTATATGAGAAACCATCAACCAAAACTGTCAAGATAGGTCTCTTCAGTTTTCAAGTTGGTCTGGTTGGTTGGCTGGCTATGTATGTATCCTGTATACAGCCTGCAGTAATGGAGCTAGAGGGCTGGAAATTTCAACATTCACTCCTTATTATGTCTAGAGAAAACTTTTTTTGTTTTTTGAAAATTCACAAGCTTGATAGGGTTTTTGGTGGGAGCGTTCAATACGCAATGTAAGTTTCTGCTAAATTTGTTTTGTTATTGTCTGCTTGTTTTAGTGATCATAGCTGAACAAAAAGCATGAGAAGTACCTTATTCATTGATTGCCCCCTCTTTTAAATTTTTCAAATGATAACTCCCCTGTAGCCAAAAAACGATGGTCACATGATCAGTTGATTGACTAACCAGACTTGTTTTGTTTGGAGGGGGTTGAGTTTGTGGAAAAGAGCAACAGATCCCCTTTATAGATAACAGAGATGCTAAAAAGAAATCATTGACATCAAATTCTGACTGTAAGTGATCGTGTGCCTGTTGTCCGCTAATGATTAATGGAAGTGCATTAGGTCTATCAATTATTCATCAATTGTAACCATTATACAATGATTCTTTGAAACGGGTTTCTTGTCTTTATCGCAAGATTCTGGCTATTGTACCTGTTGAGTTGTAAGAGTTCCCAGTGCCTGGGGGCAAAAAAGGCCCCTGGGATCAAAGATAGTGCTTGGGGAGGGCATAATTGATAATTGACAGGCATTATAGGCCTGAGGAAATCTTGTACCCCTTCATACCTGTGGCTGGGGGCATCTGCCCTTTTTTGCCCCTCTCTTGCTTTACCTCTGTATTGTACTCTCTGACTTTATTTTTTTGTTGTTGATTTAAGTATGACATTTTAATTGCTGTATATCCTACTGCCTTCTATCTGAATTTTTTAGACGAGGTGTTGTTATTATCTACATTGCTTTGATTAAACCACTTCTCTTGTCTACGAGAATGTTTTAAATCAACGTAGAATAAATGACCCCTCTTGGAAATCTAAACAAAAAGGTTTAAGATTTATTCCTCAATAAGTACACACCAGCTTTGTTATATTATCTTAAGGAGGTCCTTTTTCTTTTTTATTCATAAAGGTTGGCAAATTGCTTGACTCAGAAGAATATCAGAAAAGGATCGTCCCTTGTGTTGTGAAACTTTTTTCTTCTCCTGATCGAGCAACTCGGGTGAAACTTCTTCAGCAAGTAAGTTCTTCAAATTTTATGAACAGATCCTGTACAAACTCTCTAGTTGTGACTGGATAAAATCCACTTACCAATCAAATATTACAAGCTAGAAGATTTGTCACAACCAATTAATAACATATCACAAAATCCTTAGCAGAGACACACCAGCGGACATCAAAGACATCACCCCTATTTGTGTTAGACAATCATAAGTCCATTATGGTTAATGACAACAGGCAAGATACATTGAATTTCGGATACTATACCACATCAACTTGATATAAATTTTTATGTGAGGATTATTTCTCCAGTGCAGGTATACTGTGATTGATTTGTTTCAATAATTTCCATGGTGTTCGAAACCGCACTGATCCTATAATTAAAATTTTTTTCAACTTATACTTAGTTATATTAATTTGTACAGTAATACCTTAACCGTGCTACATCAAAACCTGCATTAATTAAAACCACACTATTCAAGGTATTCATGTATATCAATTAATGCTGTAACTTATAGCTTCCCTTCTCAACCATGTACAATAAATATGTTCATGAAGTTATATGTTCAACACCAAAGGATGTTAACTATGTAACACCCCCTTTTTGAAATTTGCACCATGTCTTTATTTTGTCCTTCACACACTGCTGTGACCAGTACCTGCTTCTAAGCAAGACTATTCAGTCTCTAGAGAATCCTCTTTGTTCCTTACTTGACCTATAAATCTAAATGGAAAAAAAACCCTGAACTGTAAAGTTAAAGACAACTTATATTTAATGTTATCTGAATCATTTTAACAAAATTTCTTGTTTTGTATTTCAGATAGAATTTTTTGTGGAGCATTTACAGACGAGCACGGTGAATGAACAGATCTTTCCTCATGTCATCCAAGGTTTTTTGGATACGAACCCAATTGTCCGAGAAAGTACAATCAAAGTTAGTCTCCATATTTACCTTGAATCTAAAAATTGATAACTGGACATCTGAATCTTTATTTGGTTATGTAACAGATAAGACTTATATTTATTGATTTGAAAAAAAAAAATATACTATGTATGTTAGCATGTAAGTTGACTTTTGAGACATAAGAATAGCAAGCAACAATCCAATCTCTTCACATCTTTGATGTTGACACATTCTGACCAATTCATTCTATTGTCTTCTTCGGGTGCAATATGCATAAAAAAAGTCTCTGAAAAAGTCAATAGAAATAATTGTCCAAAACATTGAAGATGTGGAGAAGAGATTCAATTGTCTAGAAAAAAAGTTTGTTAATGTTAATGACTCTTCTCAAAGTTATAGACGAGTGTGAGCAACACCTCAGAAAACAAGTCAAATCAGTCCATTTAGAGTTATGGATTATTACAATTTTTTCTCATTTTCCTTTCTCATTTCTGTTTTCTTTATGTTTATTGATACTTCTTTTCCTTTTCCTTACCTCCCTTTTATCTCCCATTTTCACTCCTTTTCCTTTTCTTTTTTTCTCATCCTTATTACTTCTTTTTTTTTGGCCCCCCCCCGTTCTCTTTTCTCCCTCTTGTCTTTTTCCCTCTGTCTTCTCTCTTGCTGAGTGACTGCTTTCCATTATACCTAACATACACTGATGTATGTTTGTGCTGAATGCTTTCACAGATTTTATTTTCTGTCTCTCTCACTCTCTCCGTCTCTCTCTCTCTATCCATCTTTAATTCCTCTCCTTTAAATGTTTTTCTCTGATTTCTAATGGCAACTGACTTGTAATCCGTTAAATGAATTTAGCGTTGTTTCTTGTATAAAGTGATAGGTCATCCCATGTCTCGTTCATTTCAGTTTTTAACCCTATTTGATGCTGTTATAAGTCCCCTCTCTTTCTTTCAGCAGGGAATATTAAGAAAAAAAATATGCATTTCCCCAAAACCCTTTCATTTATTGCCAAATTTCTCCTCAAGTTCTCTACAATTTGGGCTTGAACAATAAAGATTACATTTACTTTTTGAGATATTTAAAAAAGCATGCTGTAAGTAAAGATTAATCTTGAAAAAAATTATTTTTTGGATAATTGTAATAAGTTGTCTTTTGCTGAGTTTTTGGTTCTTGCGGAATTCAATTTATTGTACACATTTTTTTTTTCTTTTGTGCAGGCTATGCTTCATTTAGCTGCAAAGTTGAACTATAAAAATCTCAACGAAGAATTAATGAAACATTTTGCTCGTCTACAGTCCAAAGATGATCAGGTAAGGTTCCAAAATTTTGATAAATTCAAGGAATTGTACGCTCTTTCAATGGAATCATTTTTATGAATGCTAAAAAATTGATTTCCTCATTATTTCTGCTGAGCAAGAAAAGATTTGCTCTTAAATTATTGAACCACTTGATGCCACTCCCTAAATGACAGTGGAACTCTTCTATGGTCAGGATAAAAAATAATGTAATTCCATTGTGAATTGAATAAAAATTAGCATTCCAAGGGAAATTATTAATCACCGCCTTCCATATATTCGGCTTTTTACCTCATAAATTAAGCAATGGTGGTGGTAAAATCAAGTTACCTTGATGAAAATACTACCAGTACGGTTTGAACCATAAATTCATGGGAAAAAAAAATGGAGACAAACTAAGGAACCAATTTAGCATGAACTTGGGTTATCAATTAACCCCCTCCCCCATAAGAACTTATTTAGGGGTGGAATTTTAAGAAAAAAAAAAGAAAAACAATCTTAGTGAGGGAGGAGTGCGTGCCCAATTTTGAGTTTCTGCTATGAACAGTTACGGCTGGATGAAGTCCAAATAGATAGATAGGTAGATTGATACATAGATAGATAGATAGAAAATATAAATGTCAGAACACATGAATAACCTAGCTCAGTTAGTAAGATAGCTTCCTGGCAATCAGTTGGTTGTGAATTTTATGTATCAGGTTACACCCTCAATTTCGGTGAGAATTGTTCTTGTCTATCTTGTTATTCTTGTTACAGTAAAAAAACAAAGTTAACTTTAGTTTCAGAGTTTGACAAAAATTGACTTTGAAAATAAATGTGAACTGTACATTTTGAAAGAGGAAACTGCTAGAGTATTTATTACTGTTGCTATCTCTCTTATCAAACCAATGCAGACTACCACAGGAAAAGCATTGATACATTTGATTATAACCATTTTTTATTTACCTGGGTTTCATTTTTTTTTTTTTTCCAAGATAGGTCAACACATCTGTATTAAACACTTTTTGGTCTGACAGTCAGTTCCACTTTTGGTTGGTCAGTCCCACTCAAGTTAAAAAACGGAAATAGGAAAGAAGGAAGAGATGTGATATCGGCAATGCTATCATGAAATAATAGAATGTATAAGGCATTATACTATACTATGATTTTTTATTTTATTCTTTTTATTGAAAATGATACTCTCAGAATATTTCCATACCACAATATTTTACAAGTATGAGAATCAATTGACTCAAAGAAAGACTACTTGTTCTTCTTCCTCCCACTCCTACTGAAAAAGAGCTGCAGTGTAGGGACTGACAGTGGATTCAACTGAAAAAGTAGGCCCTAAAATGTCCATTCTAGCATGGAAGTCAGCATTTTAGAAGGTGATTTCAAAAAATTAATATGCTAAAAACCTTTCTTTGGGTCATATTGGTACTCATTGAAAATTTCCTGGGGTTATTTTATTTGGTTTTTATGGTAAGTTGGCTCCTATGGACAAGCAGACTTTTGGTGAATTATATGAAGATGTTTAGATGATTATAACAACTAGCTGAAAAGAATGCCTTAAATATCATTGATTTAATCAGCACATTGACATAATTTAAAAAATGTATCTAAAATTATCTTTTCAATTCAGACAAGAATCGATTCTATTCATTTTATTCCTTCATTTTACATTATATTCTCTTTTTACAACCATGAATAATTATTTGATGATCTATGTTACTGTCAATGTTGTTTAAATCCTTTTTTTTTTTCCTTCATCCAGGGTGGAATCCGAACAAACACAACAGTCTGTCTTGGAAAGATTGCAGGTTACCTCAATCCTCAGGTGAGTTGTTTTCACATTCTAAAATCTTTATTTTTATCAATTTTATTTGTTGCATCATCATGTTATTGGGTTAGCCGAATCAAACAGTGTCAAGTCTTCAGAAAGCAACTTCTTGGGGAAGTGGTGCATCTGAGAAAAAATGCTGGGGACTATGAAACGCTTTGTGTGGATATGTAATTTGTCTTATAACCTCGCTGGAACAGCAAAGCAAACATGATCTTTATGAAAAATATTTTGCACTTTTTGTGTTGACCAAGAGAGAGACTTTCTTTATTTGAAAAAACAGGAAACGGTGCTGGAGCGAACAGTAGGAAAAGGCATTGATGACCAGCTTACCCCAAGGTGGATCTTGCTTTGATCTGGCACTCTTCATCCTCTCTATATCTCTTCTATGCTGGTCTCTTCTGCTGTCTTTGGGCTTGTCTGCCCAAATAAATAGTGTTCCCCTCTTTATCCTGTCAGTCTCAATTTAGTCTTCCCATTCATCTGAGGACTCTGACTGATCGAAGGCCATGGAGGACACCTACATTATTGTTCCATCCAATTTCTTGTTACATTTTATCATCTAAAAAAAAGCAAACAAATGCTAACTATTTTCTTCTCACCTGATTAGGTACGTCAAAAGATAATCTGTTCAGCATTCCTACGAGCTCTGAAAGACCCATTCCCTCCTGCACGACAAGCTGGTATTTTGGCCATGGCAGCAACCCAAAATTATTACACTCTCTCTGAAGTGGCGACAAGACTACTACCTGCACTTTCTCTGATGACAATGGATCCAGATAAAGGTGTTAGAGAACAGGTGAGTTAATTGATTAACCTCACACTCAGTCTCAGGGATAAAATATCCAATTGAATCCAAACCATAACTTATACTTACCTGTTAAATCTTATGATTCACCTGCATTGAGGGAGGAATATACACCTAATAGATCCCTTTGTCTTAGCTACTTGTAATTTTCTCATTTGTTTCTATCATGTTTAATTACCTTGAGAACCAATTTTTATTGATCTTGGTTGTTGATTTTAATTTTGGAAAAAAAACTTTTTTTGTAATTTTTGGATATTTTTGTGTTGGCATATTTGGAAGCTTGGTAAAAGATATCTATTTGAAATATGACTATATTATTCAGGCGTATATGTAGACTATTTTTCTGGTCAGTTTTTTGGAAAAGCTAAAAAGATTTGGAGAGATAAGAAGATAAATGAACATCGAAATCTGAGTTTATTCAAAAATATTGTTAGATAAAAAATATTTAAAAAAGTACCTTTTGAAATGTCGTGCCTATACATTTCCGAGCAAATTGGTGTCTGTTTCATGAGAATCACGAAAATCAGTTCATAAATAAGGGGAAGGAGCTCGCTTAAATCTAAAAAATATAATTTTGAAAAAATCAAGGTGAAAGATTTTGTGATCAAAAAAAATCTCATATGATGTTACATTAATTTATTCTACATTATACACAATGTTAACATTATTCATATTTTGCACACAATACATCTCATACAAATATATTAAACCATGTTTATGTAATATAAACAATTTTTTTAATAAAAATATTAGATGCCAGCGTCTGCTTGTGTTTCACTATATGGTCATACCTTATATATAAACTGTGCCACACATAAGATCTCTTCCTCAAATGTCTTATATACCATTAGAAAAGAATACTTCATTCTAAAAAAACTATTAGGTGTGAATTTCCTCTTTTTGACCGTCCTCCATTTTTCATCCCTCTTTCAATGAGTTTACTAAGTGTGTTGGGATAAGATAACTTCATTGATATCATTAAATTTTGATTACACAGAATAGTTGAGTGATTGCACATGATAAGTGCCCAACGCTCCATTTTTAGAAAGTTGATTACTTTTGTTATTCACAATGCTCCGTTTTTGTTTTTTTTAAATTTTTTTTTCATAGCCTGAACACTCAGTATTATGGTTCTGATGTGTGATAGCTGACTCGATTATGATTGCAAATGGTGGGGGAAGGATTGAGATCATTTTTGCAATGTGTGGTGTGTTGGGTACTTATCATGTATAGCCACTCAATTTATATTCAAAATGAGTTTCTAATTTCATGGACTGAGATTGATTGTCAGCTAAATCTTGAACTCTTTAGAAACATAATACAGGTTGGCCTCTGATTTTGTGGCACCCTCCATTCAAGAGCTGTGCTGGATTTTCCATTATGTTGGAATAGCTGAGGTTGCATTATAATGATTCAATAATACATCTCCAATCAACTAATTATGCTCATCTCACATCTCTAAAGCTTTAGAACTGCTTGAAAATAGAATCACCTTTTGATTTTATAAACTGCTCCTTATTGACAGCGGAGCTCTTCTGTGGTGGAAACAAAGTTCATGGAATGAAAAATAAATAGAAAATATAACCCAGAGTCGAAAGGGAGGTAACTTCGTTCAATAGCTGCTTGTTGTTATGAGCAGATCATTTAAATTTTTCTTTAAAATTAAGTTCTGAATGAATTGACTGGTTACATGCTATTCATTTTATAAATGATGCAGTTAAATAATATAAAGGAAATAATGTGGGAGCCACAAGACAATCAAGTGTCCATTTGTAATTTTGTCTGGATCAAAAGAAGTACTGGACCATCCATTGCTGGAAAATCAATGTTGTATCTAAATTAGAAAAAAACTAAGCACTCATCAGAACACTACTTGTATGATTTAATGCATAATGGCTGTTTTCTCTTCCTTAACAGTGTTTTAAAGCAATACGTGGCTTCCTTGCTAAATTAGAGCAAGTATCAGAGAACCCTGAGCTTCTTACAGAATATGGTAAGTAATCAAGGCTGCTTCATTACAGTGACAACTAAATTAAAGATTTCTTTCTGAATACTTGATTGCTATCCAAAAGACCTAGGGACAGCAAAGATAACTGCTAATTTCTATCATATGAATTTAGCTTTCATTCATTTTTTTTTTTTTGCTCTGAAACCCTTAAAAACTGATCTATAGAGCTGAAATTATAATCTATTTCAGTTTGAACACAGCTTTCCTAAATGGTATACGGTATAGCATGCCATTATAAGGATCAAAGTGTACATAATTAATTAAATGAACCAATGAAATTAAACTTTATTCAAAGCTCTGTGTTCAAGTTACAACATAATGAAATTCCAGCTCTATAGGTCTGTTTTTAAGGTTCATAGAGCAGAAATAAAACAAAGCTAAATTCAGATAATAGAAACTTAGTGGTTATCTTTGCTTCTACTAAATTTTTAGAGCTTTGTAAGATTAGTGTTCTCATTAGCTGTGCCAACCTTTGAACCAAATGATTAATTTGGATAAGAACTGATTCCAATTAGATCAAATAAAGACAGCAATTCATGAAAAACATCCAGAATTAGGTAAGAGAAAGGGTGTAATATATCTTTCAGGTAATGCCACGCCATGTTTCTTTGCTGACCAGGCAAAATTGTTCAAGCTTAGCTTGGAAATTCCCATTCATCCGCTGTATTCAATAGATATCGCATTGTCAAATTATCATTTATTTTATACTTGATGAAAAAAATTTCAATTCCCTGGAAGACTGCAAAAGTCATGTTGAGAACGATAAATAGTTCTCAGAGGCTAGCAATATTAAGTTACATGAAAGATGGCTGAATACTGTAAAACCAAATAGTAAATATGCATATGCTGTTTAATAAAGCTAATTTTAGAAAAAAAAAAAAAAATTTTTACTTGATAAATTGAAGGATCTTTTTGGCCATCTTTTTCATCAAGTTTCAAGTAGTGGTTACTGATTTATTCACTTATTACCTTTCATAGCTGCAATATTTACCGTTTTTCTACCAGTTTCTTTGATATACAATCATTGTTTTGTACTTCTTAGTAATGGAAATTTGACTTGATTAGTTGAAGCAATTTTTGTCCTTGAAGATTGTGTTTTATCCCAAGAGTACAGTTTAGTGCTTTAGGATCTTCACTGGGATAAGTTTTAAATTATATATCCATGAATCTGGAAGCAAAATAAGATTAGGGGGGGGGGGGTCTGAGCAAAAACATTCATGATTTCAAAGTATGGTAGCTTAAAAATGATTGAAAAAAAAAAAGAAAAAATCAGAAGAAACAGTAGTAGTAATGTAAATGCAAACACCTATCCTGTTTTCTCTCAGAGTATCAGCAGCCAGCTTGTCCTGAATGAGATTTTGATATTTTTTTCCAATGAAGTTGAAGTACATGAAAAAAAAGACATGTTTGATACAATCAAAGCAAGAAATAAATTTCAATTGTTTAAGCAAATTAATCTTTTCTTCAGAAATCAAATATTAGTATGCCCCATTTAGGCTTCTTGCTGGAAACAGACTTGATAGGGCAGGTTTTCAGCTAGCTAGTTTAATGCTTCAAGTAGCAACAGAGATAATTTTTTTTCTTTTTCTTTTCTGTTGACTTGTATAGTAATTGATATGTCATGGAATCACATTCATTGTTTTACCCCTGGTCATTGTTTCAGAGAAAGACGTCTTTGCAGGAGGGTCGACTGCTGGAGACACGGCCAGTTGGGCCGGTTGGGCAGTGACTGGTGTGACGTCACTGACGGCCAAGCTCTACAAATCTGGTGCGGCATCGGGGGCACCGGCACATGGCGTCGCCACGACTTCCAATGTGTCGGAATCACGCAAATCTCCTCCAAAATCCACAGCTAATGGTGACTATTTTAATTATGTCTGCTTCATTTGTTTCTTTAATTGTTTATTCTATTTATGTTGTCTCGGCTAAATGATACCGTTACTGTGTAATAACGGGAGATCATATTACTTTGAAATCCACAGAAGAAGAAGAAATCAAGTAAAGAATCACTTTGGGATGGCAAGCTTTTGGGAGAGCAAGCTCAAACGTCAAAAACAAGACAATCCCAATAATCCTAAAAAGAAGAGTATACAACCAATGCATCCTTCCAATACACTTATGAAGCTGAAACATGGAACCTAACCAAGAGACAGACACGCAAACTGAGAAGCATGCAGCGTGCGCATGAGAGAATCATGCTCAACCTCACATGGAGAGATCGCAAGACAACACAGTATATCAGGGGGAAAACGGGGGTCAGAGACATCATAGAATCCATTATAGAACTTGAATGGCAATGGGCTGGTCATGTTGCGAGAATGAAAGACAACCGATGGACATCACGACTCACAACATGGATCTTCAGAGACCAGATGCAAAACCGAGGCTGACAAAAAACAAGATGGAGAGATAAACTCGACAAATTCAGAAAATACTGGCTCTGCGATGTCCATGGTAGAGAAATGTGACGGATCCTGGGGAAGGTTTATGTCCAACGATGGATGTCAAAAGACTGTTGATGATGATGATGATGATGATTTTAAATAGTTCCAATGTAATGTAACGTAATTTAGAATCATTCTGTCAGATCATATATATCCGTTTCTCAATAACATGTGTATATATGAACATATATATGTGGAATGTTACCCAAAAGTTGGATGAATTTGACAGCATGCACAAACCTAATGTATTTCCCAACCACTCTTTGTGAGCAGTACCCCAACACTTAGTCATCAGCATCTCTTTCAGAGTAGTGCTCCAAATGAGATGGTGGAATGAAATAATAAAAAATGCATGAAAATGAATAAAGATGAAATTTGAAAAATGATTGAAATTCTCAATAAAGATTTCTGTACTTTTTGCAGGACAACCTCTCATGACGTACGTACCGTGTGAAAATATTCCCCGAAAAACTGAGACGTCCGTTGCGGAGGAACCAAGCGAGGAAAATAACTCTGGTGCTGATGCTTGGGAAGTGGAGAATTGGGGAGATATGGAGGTAAGCATTGGCATATGGTGCTCTGTGACTAGGGTGTGCTGTGGGCTACAGAAGCGTAAGAACGTGAAAGCATTTTAGTTTAAGAAGCAGTTGACTATTTGGCATCATGTATGTAAAGTGGTCCCAATCGTAGAAATTGAGAATTAATGGGAAATAGAAATTTGGATTAGATATTGTTATCAACGTATAATAGAGTCCAATCCAAAGTTAGTTTTTGTCTAATTAATTCTCTTATTTCTTGTTGGGAAGGTGGTCTCGATTGTAGATTGGGAAATTTCACACCCTCGTTCATTCCAAGTCACAAACGGCAAATTGGTGACATTAGATGAATGAGGTTGTTGAATTTCCCAATTTACAATTGAGACCACCTTCCCTCCATTGTAACAAAAAGGCTTTTACTTTTTGTTGCTTTTTAAAGACACGAAAATATTGTTGTTCATCCGTAGCAGAGGCACACCCAAGGTACAAAGCACCATAAGTCACTGAAACATTGGAATTTGTAATTGCCAGGGGGAGGGGTAAATAAACTGGGGTTGGAAAATCTGTCACTATTTAATAAGTTGATGCCAGTGAGAAGTTGGAAATTATGGCCACCAACACTATTTAGGAAGATCTGAAGAAAACAAAGTTGTTTAATGAAGATTTGAGGATGGGATAGGCACATGGGAAGTAAAAACGTACAGTATTGACTGGAACTAAACAATTCTTTTATCTTTGAAACTGTAACTGAAATATCTTTTGGTGGTACAAAATTTTAAAATCACTGGAATTAGCAGATACAATCAAAATTGTCTAATCAAGTTCTCCCCCTTGCATTCTTTGATATTTGTCTTTTGATTGGGAAAATTCTGACAAATCTGTTGTTGCCCTCCTCTCCTTCCCCAAACTATTGAGAAGAGAGTAGTGGGGTAGAGGGTGTTGCAATTAGGCACCTAAGAGTAATCTTTGAATCATACATTATATATATATATATATTCAGACCACTTTGATTCACAGACACTGCTATACAAGTGACCAGGGTTACCAGATTGGGCTACAATGAGAGATAATCAAAGACACTTACTTGACTCTGGCATTGGAATAGCATTCAATTTTGAAATCAAGCCAATCTGGAGGCATAGGTTTAATACCGGCCTAATCAGGCTGGCCTGCCTCAAAACTTGTATTGGATTTCTGCCTCCAAACTTGCTAGATTTCCAAATCTGACACTATTCCTATGCTTGTGCTGGATAAGTCTCGGAGATAAAGCATAGATTATGTCCTTCTGAACCCAATCTAGCCATCCCAGCAGTGACTTGTTCTGTGGAATGAGTCTTCTAATCATCATGCTATGGTAGGCGTGAGTGTGTGTGCATGTGTATCAAACTAGATTTAAAATGCATAAATGGTTTCATTAGTCTCTCTATATAAAAAAAAACAAACTTTCAATTGTAGTGATATTTTTTAAACATCATTTTCTAATTTTGTATTCCTTTGCCAATGAATATCAGGATTTGGCATTAGATGATGTTCCCTCCGATGCACAAGCAACTTCTGACCCGTCTGCTGCTTCAGCTACTTCTGCTGACCTTGATGGCTGGGAGGACACTGACCAATGGGGAAGCCTAGAAGACCCTCCGGTAAGATTCATAGGTTTTGCATGCATGCTTGAGTTCATGCTGAGCTTAAATTATTTAAGAATTTTATGTAAATCTGGTTTCCGGTGATGGACCCTTCTTTTTAATGTTATCAACAGGAAGGTGGTGGCGGCAGTGGTGGTGGCAACACTGTCACAGAAAAAGGTGGCACTGAAGGCTGGGGTGATTGGGGAGACTCGGACTTCACACCTACCCTTGACAACCCAGGTGTTGCACCAGCCAGTGCCTACGCTTGGGATAGCAACAATTGCTCAGAATCTGACTTTTTCTCTTCAATCAGCAATCCAACAGAGAAGGTGAGAAACGGAATTTTTCAAAACTTTTCAACTGCACAGGAAAAAATAATTGTTTTTGGTTCAGTTACGTATCCTTAACGAAATATCTGTAGAAAAAATGAATTACTTCCCTTAGATTTTTTTCCTTAATGAATTAAACTGCGTTTTGGAAGCCATTTTTCAATTTATTTCTGGTGCAATAGTTACCTAGATATTTAATTGAATATGATTTAAGGGAGAGAAATTTATTTTTAAAACAAAAATAATTAATCAAACGAAGCAGGACCTGACTATTTTCGATTTGAAAAGTCTTGCATTAGAAATATGATGAAAAATGGCATCTAGAATACAATTTGATTTATTTCATTTATATTATAACTATGAGTTAACCCACATCAAACATGAGACAGAAAAATAATCATTGCATCAGAAATAAAACGAAATATAGCTTCTAAAATACATTATAATTCATTAAGAAATGATGTAATTCAGTATTTGGAATGTGGTATTTCTTAAAGGATACTCAACTGAGCCCAAGCCAAAGAATGTTACCTTCTTTTTCCTTCAAATCTTCAATTTGTCCTCAAGGTATTGAGGGGTGGTGGAAACAGCGGTCACATTATTCTGTCTATTTTTATTTCCTTTATATTTTATGAGCAATTTATTTTAATCTACTTCCGGCTGGCTAGGCCCTTCAAGAGCTTCACTAGAGCCCTGTTAACCATATATTTTGGGAAAAATTCCTTATTCTGTCCATTGCCAGCCTCTTAGAACACTAGATTAGTGGTAGGACTTGACCGGTTTGAATCAAGTGATATCCATCTCCTAGACTGGATGCCAATCAGGACTGAAGAGCATAATCTGCCCTGCTATTTACCCATACCCCGAGAGAGAGAGATAGATTCATGCCCTTCCTAAGGACAAGTGAGAATTGAATGCTCTTCCAGTGCTCTCAAGGAGGATGGGTAGCACCCACTTTGGTAATCGCTGGCATAGTGAGGATCAAGTCACTACAGTACTATCCTGCTAACCACTGCTCCAAGGCAAGGTAGTCTTTGAGCTTAAGTTATTGGACTGGTATGTAACATTTTATCTTTTAATTTAAAATTTTTTTTCCCAGATGTATCCTACACATCTCTATAAGATACTTTCATTTATGTAAACAACAGAGTGAGGGAGGAAGGTAATGTGTGACATCAATAAAAGAACATCTATTCTGACAAATAGATGATGTATCAAGGGTTTTTTTTCTACTGTGTTGCCAAGTATCATTTGTTATTGATAGCTAAAACTCTCTTCAAAAATAGGTAAAAGCAGTTCTACTTTTTTATTTTCAGCTAAATTCATAGCTTAAAATGTTATATATCTAAAGCTCACTCATCAAATTAAATAACCATACCTTCCACTTCTTGCTACTACAATCACAATTAGTAATGCTTACACCACTCTGTTAAGAATCCCTTTGAAATTGGAAATCACAGATATGGACGTAAGGATGATGGATGCATCATTGAACTCATGGTTCTTGTTTTTTTTCTCCTTGCTGCCTTACACTGTTTAATGCCTTTTTCTCTTTCAGACATCGACTGCCCGTAAAAAAAGTCCCCAATCCCAGACAGTTGTTTCTACGAAAGAACCGAAATCAGAACCACCAAAAACGGAATCTTGGCAAGAAGAAACCTGGGAGAGTACCAAGGATTGGGGATCTGGTAAGGGTATGTATCAAAATTTCAATGAGCATTTTGCTTTTGTGCGTACACGTTTTGCAACCAGCACACTATGGATATTGATTTATGCAAAGAAAGGCTAGTAACCTAAAATAATATAGTGATTAATAATTATATACATGATTAAAAGTATATAATGACTGTATATGCTAATTTTTCTGTTTGTTCTTTTATTTATTTGTTTGTGCTCAAATGGGATGATCACATTAGTTGATTTACTTTCCTATTATGACATGATAAATATTGTCATAGAAACTCTTAAGAATTCATGTCTGATCATCACACAATAAAACAGCTTGAGATGAGTTGAGACTTGAAGAAAAATTAAAACATGGATACTTGACTTATCAAAGACAAATTACCTAATAAAATGGCTCTTAGCCAATTTTTGCCAGTTTGTTGCATTTGGTACACAAATGACCAATCACACTAAACAGCAAACATCTTTTATGCAACTATGAAAGATGAAACAAAGCAGAGTTTGCTTTTTAATTCATGAAAAACTCAAGGACAATGTTAGTAGATTCAAAGCCATCCCAGACTGTGTAGCCAGTGTTTCTGTACAACTCTCAAAGAAGTACAAACTGAACATCATTCAAGTTTATGCTTCCACTTCATTATCAACTGACAAGGAGGTGAACAACTCTGATGACTTGAATTCCATACTCCAAGAAACCAAAAAAATATTTCAACATCATCATGGGAAACTTCAAAGCACAAATAGGACATGGTAATGAAAAGTGCATCGGCAAATATGGATACAAAATACACAATGAAAGAGAGGAAGATCTTGTCAATTTTGTAGCAGCGTATGGGTTCAAAATCATGAGCATTTCCTTTGAAAAGAAAGCCAACAGAAAGTGGACTTGGACGAGCCCCAATCATGAAACTAAGAATGAAATAGACTACATCCTCCTCCTATATTCTAGCAGACAAAAACAACACTGTTGAAGATATGCAGGTCTTGAATCAAGTCAATGTAGGAAGTGACCACAGAATGATGAGATACAAAATTCAAATTAACACCAAGATAGAGCTTGGGAAAATGTTCATCACCAAACTGCAACCACTTGCCGTTCAAAAAGAACTCACTCAATCATTCAAACTGGAACTGAAGAACAGATACGAACTCCTCACCGAACGAGAAGGGAATATCGACAAGCTTAGCAACAAATAACAACCTCCCTAATGGAAGTTGCCAGTATATTTAAGCTAAACTGCTCAAAAGCCATAAGCAAACTCTCAGAAGAAACCAAAAATCTTATGAAAAAATGCAGGAACCTCAAACCATCAACAACAATAGAAAAGATTGAGGGGCTGAGCAAAACCATCCAAAAGAAGATACATAACAACAGTCATTGAAAGCATTCTTGAAAAAGGTTGGGGATTCACACCCATTTGGAAATCTTTTAATACAGGGAGGAAGTTAATAACTAGTGTGCTTGAAACAAATGGAAAACTGACAGCAGATGGGGACCAAATTGTTGAACGTGCCCAGGAATTTTACAAAGACCTCTATTCTACCAAACGAAGGACGCAGAAACATGAACATGAGCCGAGAGTAATCAATATGAGAATTTCCTAGAAGTTACTCTGTAGGAAGTAAAGCAAGACATCAAACAAAGAAAGAAAGGGAAGTCCCCTGGACCTGATAACATCACCATTGACCTACTCAAAAAAGCTGGAAAAGTCATCACCAGGAAACTGATGCCTCAAACAAAGTAAAGTCCCAGAAGAGTGGAACGCTGCAATTCTAGTACTGCTATACATAAAAAAGAAACGTGGGAGACCTCAACAACTGTAAGCCAATAAGCATACTCAACTGCATCTACAAACTCTTCCCTAAAGTGATCTCCAACAGAATCGCCAAAATGCTAGATGAAAACCAATCATGGGAACCACCAGCTGGCTTCAGAAAAAGCTACTCAACCATTGACTATCTCCATTCAATAAATCAACTAAAAGAGAAAGCAGCAGAATATAAAATGCCAATAGCTGTAGCATTTGTCGACTTTAAAAAGGCCTTTGATTCAATGGAAATCTCCGATGTCTCTGACATAATGATACAACGAGGTGTAGACCCTGTATTTGTGAATAAGGATAGATGGCGAATACCGAGTAACCTCAGATTTGCTGAGGACATCATCCTCTTTGCCAAGAAGCTTCAAGATCTCCAAATAATGTTACACAAACCGAATGAAGTGGGCAAATAGTTGGCCTCCACATGAACCTCAGCAAAACAAATGTCATTTTACAACAAACTTATAAGGAACAAAGACACAACGATCGAAATAAAAAATTCAGACCTGGAGAAAGTAGACCGTGACATCTACCTAGAACAGCAAATCTCTATGAAGTCATCAAAAGAAGAAGAAATAAAGCAAAGAATCACACTAGGTTTCTTTTGGTAGAGCAAACTTGATTTCCAAGAACAAAAATTCTTATTAGTCCTTGAAAGAAGTGTTTACAACCAATGTATCCTACAGATAGTCACCTATGGAGCTGAAATATAGAACCTAACCAGAAGGTTGACCCTCAAAGTGAGAACCATGCAATGTGCACATGACAGAATCATACTCAACCTTACATGGGAAGATCACAAGACAGCATAGTATATCAGAGAAAAGACAGAAGTGCTAGACATCATAGAAACTGTTAGAAAACTCAAAAGGGCAATGGACTGAACATATTGCAAGAAAGGCAGGCAATCTCTGGATATCACATCTCAAAATGTGAATCCCTAGAGATCATATGCGAACTGTGGTTGACAGAAAGTAAGTTGGCCTGACCTGTTAGATAATTTCAGGAAGTACTTGCTCTGCAATACCCTTGATAGAGAGGTCTGAGAATCTTAGGGAATGTCTATGTCCAATGACAGATGCTAAGAGGCTAATAATGATGAGTGACCGATTTCCGCTGGTTCACTGTTTCAGGTATTCATAGTGATCAATTTTCACTAGTTCACAGCATTTAGTATACATAGTGATCAACTTTTGCTGGTTAACGGCATTAAGTATGCATAGTGACGAATTTTGGCTGCTTTACAGCATTAGGTATACAGAGTGACTGATATTTGCTTGTTCATAGAATTAGGTATACATAGTGTCCAATTTTCGCTGGTTCACTACATAAGGTATACATAGCTACTAATTATCACTGGTTCACTGCATTAAATGTACATTGTGACCGATTGTCACTGGTTCATTCTGTTTGGTTGTGACCAATTTTTGTTGGTTCACTGCATTTGATGTATATAGAGTGACCAATATCCGCTAGTTCATGGCATTAAATGTATATAGTGACCAATCTTCACTGGTTCACATCATTTACTATACAGTGTGATCAATTTTTGCTTGTTCAGTGTATTAGGAATACCTAGTGGCCCATTTTTGTGTATATCCTGCATTAGGTATACCTAGTGACCAATTTTTGCATTTCACAGCATTAGGTATACAATTATTTCAACTCTAATTTCTTTTTACTGAGTTTTTATTACAAAAAATTTTTTTTACTGTGTCGAAACTGAAAAGGGCACACCTACATTTGTTACTGGAAAACATTTGCACAATGTAAGATTTTCTTGATCACTGTTTACAAAAATCAGAATTGCTATTGGGACTTTGTAAACCAGCCCCATCTGCTTTTCTTTGTGTTGGCCATTTTCTATTGGCCTAATCCTGACTTTCTGATTTTTCTATTTGTATCCATAATGTCTCGGGTGGTTTCACAAGGTCATTAAGTACTTCTGCTTACTTTGACCGTAACTTCAGTTCTACTAATCTATCAATACAAACTGTTGGCGTTCACTTCTGATTACAATTTATTGCTCTCTCATATGACCACTGTTTGTGACACATGTGTTGCTCCACCTGAGTAATTAACAATTTTTGTTTTTTAAGAGGTTTTGGCCTTTTTCTGGAAATTCTTGCCATGCATAGTCAAAGGGGATAATTTCTAGGAAAAATTTTTCTAGTTCGCCATATTTTGGTAATTCTTGGAAAAATGTATAGCTTTTGGTGAATTCTCAGGTACGTATCTGTTTCCAAATTCATTTATTGTCTTACCAGGTAAGAAGACAAATGAGAGAAAGAAAGTGAGAAAGAAAGAGTGTATATGTGTATGTTAAAGTTATATTTTATTTCAATGAAATCTTTTTCTTTTTTTTGCAAAAAACAATTTTCTGATTGAATCGTGATATATCATTGTATGGTATTACGTATAACCAAAGTCTACTGCATTGAAACTTTGTTTCCAAAAATATGAATTGGTTGATGTCCAAAAATGAGTGCACGCCTACAGAAAAATATTTTTGGCAACAATTTCAATGCTGTAGAGTTTAGTCATGTATAGTACCTGATTATATCCATTTTGATTGGGTAATATTCAACCGGAAATAATGAAATCCTGCTGTTTGATTTGAAAGAAAATTAGCTTTGTATATATACATGTATGTATGTCTATGCTGATATGTGTATATTCGTATATGTGTGTGTGTGTGTTTGTGTATATATATAAATATGTATGTTTGTGTATATATATAAATATGTATGTGTGTGTGTGTATATGTGTCTGTATACTTGTATGTATATATATATATATATATATATATATATATATACATGTGTGTGTATATTTGTGTATATACATGTGTGTGTGTGTATATTTGTGTATATACATGTGTGTGTGTGTGTATATATACATGTGTGTGTGTGTGCATATTTGTGTATATATATATATATATGTGTGTGTGTGAAGCAATTATATATATATATATATGTATATATATATATGTGTGTGTATGTATATGTGAAGCAAGTATCATGGTGGCTATTCCTTTTCAGATTTAACATTCACTCTTTTGTTGACATTGTCAATAATTGGGATTGAATGATTTTTCCTACAAATGATATTGATACAATTACCTGTATATTTGTTTGTCTATCTCTTAGATACTTTTGATTCCGATCAAGCAGAACACATCATGGACTTTGTTCTCTATAAGTGCTTATTTCCTTTCAAAAGATTGTAAAAAAAAGATGAAGTATTCTACATAATTGATTCTGTTCTTGCTTACTAAGTTGCTATTCCTTGTAACTGATGATTAACTAGAAGCCACTATATATAAATATATTGATACAGAGAGAAAATCAGGGAATCAATAATTAAATATACCACAAACCTGTATATATGTATTAAGTAGATCTTGGTTAAAGAGAAGAAAAAAAGAAAAGGGGCTTACTACCATTAATTATCATCATCATCATTAGCCTCTTAGCATCTGCTGCTGGATATAGATTTTCTCCAAGATTTGCTGGACCTCTCTATCATGGGCGTCACAGAGCCAGTACTTTTTGAAATCATGTTGCTCGTTGCACCATCTTACTTTCTGTCAGCCACAATTTCACGTATGATCTCTGGGAGTCCACACAGTGAGTCCAGATGTCCAGCGGTTGTCTGACATTCTTGCAACATGACCAGCCCACTGCCATTTGAATTTTCTATGATATCTTGGACGCCTATCTTTTTTTTGATATACTGTGTTGTCTTATGATCTCTCTATATGAGGTTGAGCATGGTTCTCTCAGGTGCACATTGTATGCTTCTCAGGAGCCATTATAAAATGAGCAAAAATACTTTTTTTATTTACAATAGCTCATTACAGATTGTAAATTCTGTTTCACTTTTCATTTGAAAATATCCTGAAAGAGGACAATGCGAATATTTCTGTGTTTAGTTTTTGGCATGAGCAGGAGGGGAGGTGTTTTTATCTGTGTAATTGAGGGTGGCATGAGATGGGTCTATGGGAGGTGGGGTCAGGGGGTGTATGTCTCCAGTCTCAGTGAGTATTTCACATTCTCCTCTTCAGCATCAAAATGTAAACAGCATATTTTCCTCTGTGAATCGCCGTGAATGTTTTTCTCTGAAAAAGATGGTTGGATGCTGTTAGAATGCATCAAAATATGCCCATGGAATAATCGAAAATTTTGAAATATAACACCTGTCTCTTGAGTTTTTCTCTTCACCTTCCAATCGTCAATTTCATCTACATTCTGTTGGATCACTTCATATCCACTATACAAATATATATATATATATATATATATATATATATATATATATATATATATATATAATGTGTATATATATATATATATATATATATATATATATATATATATATATATATATATCCACACATAGCTATTAGACACTGTCAACCAAAACTGTCAACATTGGCTTTTTTTCAGTTTTCAAGTTCTGGTTGGTTATGTATGTAGCTCTAGTGCAGGTAGCATCAATGGAGCTAGATGGCTGAAAATTTCAACAAAATTTCAAACTTTTTGTCTGTTTCTTCCAAATTATCCCTGATATATTTTTTTAAAGGTGGTTTGCAATGTGAGTTCTTATAAAATCGATCCCTTAGTTTATGTCTGCTTATTTTTTGAAAAATCAGACTTTTTTTAGTGATCATCAGACAACAAAAGTCTAGAGAAGTAAGTTATTCGTTGATCACCCACTTTTTTTTAACTTATTACCATAAATGAGGCATGCTGCCAAGAGACGTTGGTTGTATAATGGTATCTGTTGTTTAACTTATTGGACATCTATAGGTATAATATATAATCAGATATATGGATGATTCTGGAGTTAAGTGGTTTGCATCTGCAACTGCTTAGGCTAGCATTTTAAAGTGAGAGTGGTTTGGTCAAAGTATCTCTGTTAACTGTAATGGCATGTCAATAATGATACATTTCATTCAGATATTGAACGGAACATTAGAAGTAAAATGGATCTTTGCTTTATCCTAAGATATTGAAGAAAAGAGAACAAAAAACATTTCTATTGGCTTCACTGAGTCTATTTTCCTTTCTAGGAATCAGTTGGTACTTACACTATTGTACCTTTCTCTCTCTCTGCCATGCCTTCTTCTCTCTCATATTCCTCTCTCTGTGTCTCTCATATTCCTCTCTCTGTGTCTCTCATATTCCTCTCTCTGTGTCTCTCATATTCCTCTCTCTGTGTCTCTCATATTCCTCTCTCTGTGTCTCTCATATTCCTCTCTCTGTGTCTCTCATATTCCTCTCTCTATGTCTCTCATATCTCTTTCTGTACCTACTGTATCACTCTCTCTCAACCGTATCTCTGTTGGTCTCTACTGTATCACTCTCTCTTTCCCCGATATCTCTATCTTTCTCTCTCTCTCTCTTGTATCTCTATCTTTCTCTTTCTCGTATCTCTATCTTTCTCTTTCTCTCTCTTGTATCTCTATCTGTCTTTCTCTCTTTCGTATCTCTATCTGTCTCTCTCTCTTGTATCTCTATCTGTCTCTCCCTCCCTCTCGTGTCTCTCTCCCTCCCTCTCGTGTCCCTCTCCCTCCCTCCCTCCCTTTCGTGTCTCTCTCCCTCCCCCCTCTCGTGTCTCTCTCCGTCCCTCCCTCCCTCTCGTGTCTCTCTCCGTCCCTCCCTCCCTCTCGTGTCTCTCTCCCTCCCTCTCGTGTCTCTCTCCCTCCCTCCCTCTCGTGTCTCTCTCCCTCCCTCCCTCTTGTGTCTCTCTCCCTCCCTCCCTCTTGTGTCTCTCTCTCTATTGACCGTGTCTCTTTTGTATCTATATCTCTCCTTTTCATATCTCTCTCCCTCTTTATCATATCTCTCTCCCTCTTTATCATATCTTTCTCCCTCTTTATCATATCTTTCTCCCTCTTTATCATATCTCTTTCCCTCTTTATCATATCTCTTTCCCTCTTTATCATATCTCTTTCCCTCTTTATCATATCTCTCACTCTCAATCTATCATGTCTGTCACTCCCATCTTTATCTTTTTCTCATATTTATCTCTCTTTTAATGTATATTTCTCTCAGATCTCTCTCCCTCTTTCATCCCTCTCTCACATATCTATCTAGCATTCTTTCATCTCTCACATATCTATCTATCCCTCTTTTATCTCTCTCTCACATATCTATCTATCCTTCTTTTATCACTCTCTCACATATCTATTTAGCCCTCTTTTATCTCTCTCTCATGTATCTATCCCTCTTTCATCTCTCTCAACATATTATCATTTTATATTTCTTCGTCACATTTCTATCCCTATTTTATCGCTCTCTTACGTATCATCTCTCTTTTATCTCTCTCGCTCATGTATCTATCCCTCTTTTATCTCTCTCTCTCTCATGTATTTATCCCCCTTTAATCTCTCTATCATGTATCTATCCCTCTTTTATCTCTCACGTATATATCCCCTTTATCTCTCTCTTTAACGTATCTATCCTTCTTTTATCTCTCTCACATATCTATCCTTCTTTTATCTCTCTCTCTCATGTATCTATCCTTTTATCTCTCTCTCTCATGTATCTATCCCTCTTTTATCTCTCTCACATATCTATCTATCCCTCTTTTATCTCTCTCTCACGTATCTATCTATTTATCCCTCTTTGATCTTTCTTTCTCTCTATATATACATTTATATATATCTGTTGATATCTATTTATTCATCTCTATTAATATCTATTCATCTATCTCTGTTAATATCTATCTGGACACACACTTGTATTGATGTTTTTATGGAAAATTATGATTTGATGCAATAATTCCAAATGGTTTCCAATAACTTTTTCTTTGCAGCCAATGATGATGCCATACGTAGGAAGAAGGAGCGAGAAGAACGTAAATTACAAAGACAGAAAGAATTGCAAGAGAAGCGAGAACAGAGAAAGACAGCTGGTGCCATGAAGTTGGGGGTGAAAAAACTCAATCGTGATTGAATCCCCTGACAGAATTACTCATTGTTCTTGACAAAAGAAGAAAACTAGGTGTGTTCAGAAGAACCTTTGAGAAGATGGTGAAATAGTGATTGCTGTGAGGCTCTACAGAAAGATATGTGTATTGTGGCCGGTGGCATTGAAGGGAATGTGCTGAAAATTCTGATTGATCAGTTGATATTACAGGCTGTACCTTGAATCCATCAAATCTCCAAAAATGTGTACGCACTTTATCAAATATTTTGAACAATCGAAATCCAGCTTTATTTTTCCTTTCAGCATGAAATTAGTGATGTTTTTATCAATGAAATGATAAAAAAAAAAAAATCATGTTTCAGTTATTAACAACGAAAGTGTATATACATTTTTGGTAACACTCAGTGTGTGTGTGTGTGTGTATATATATATATATATATATATATATATATATGTATATATATATATTTATAATGTGTGTGTGTATATATATATATGTGAGGTTGGATCAGTGAGTCTGTAGCCTAAGACTGTTATTAGCTCAATCTTCATCTGAAATTCTCACTATATAATGTTTGATCTGTGGCAGCGGTATTCAAACATCGTTCTGCAGAACGACAGGGGGCTCGCAAAAGTGACATTTTTGCAATATACATTTTTATTCTTCACGACATGAACGATTCCTCTCCTGCTTTTACCTGTTAGAATTTTATTTCTTTTACACGAACGGTACTTTTTTATACAATAAAAAATGAATGATATTTTACCTGTTCAATTAAAAATGTCTTGGTTATTTACATGATTTGGACTCTGTTCTGTCAGTAGTCAGTTATATGTCTATTTCCCTCAAGAGCTTCGTTTTCACTTTTCAATTTGAATAAGTATTTTCTATTTGGGTCTTTACATATTAGGATAATTCCATTACAAGGTCAAAATTCAGGACTTACGCATATAAAAGGGAAAGTTGTTTTTTGAAGGCATCCGCTAGAAAATTGAAAAGGGTTCCCTGAGTATTTGAAGTTTAAAGGTCACTGATCTATGGGATCAATAGAGAAATGTGAGGTGCATTGGCAGGGGAGGAGATTATGTTGAAAAATTGATATAGTGTAAAATAAATGCTTTTCTTCATCATTTGGCTACAGACTTATTCTCAAACCAACACATATATATATGTGTTTGTGTATATGTATATATATAAAGAAAAGGATTTATGATTTGACAGAATGATTATAAATTGCATTTTATTATATTGAAACTCCTCTATTTTAAATAATCTCTTGTCATTGCAAGTTTAATCTAGGCCAAATGATGTATCAACCATGTGATGACGGGAGATTGTTTCAAATAAGAGTTTCAATATAACGCAATTCATAATTACATAAAAAGTCGAAACATTTTTCCGACAATGTGTAATTTATTAATTTAACTATTTTGGATAACAGATTTATAGAATTTTTCCGTATATTTTCTTTTTCCAATTAACGCATTTTGTTATCCGTCGCATTGTCAGATCTGATTTGACGATGCTACTGATTGCGAAATGCATTATCAGAAATAAAAAATGTATGAAAAATTCAACTATTTTTCTTTCTTCCAAATCGTCCAAATAATGAATTACATATAATCTCTCTATCTATCTATAACAGGAATACATTGAATAGTGTGGGTTTTAATGTAGTACAGTCAAGATATTGCTGTACAAATTAATCTAATCTATAAGCTAAAAAGCATACACACATAAAATTATAATGAAACCTTGAACAGTGCAGTTTTGGATAATTCAGAGAATTTCAAACAGAAAACAAATCAACCACATTAATCAAGGTATACTTATGCAAAATACATACATATATATATATATATATATATATGTATATATATATATATGTACCAAATTGTTCTAAAAATGTATTGACTGTTTTTTGATAAGCCTCAAGTTTCTGAAGTCAGAAAAGATCTAAGTAGAGTCTGTGTAAATAAGTCTTAATACTGTAGACTTAATTTATGTTTTCCAATACTACTTCAGCACAAATATGTCATTAGTCAATCCTATATCTGTTATCCTATACTCGTAAGTGCTCTTTTCCATGGATGGAAAGACATTACATTGCAATATTATGGACTGATAGTATGCATACATTTTTTAGTTGGGAAACCCTTTATTCTACTGTCAACAACTTATGAGATTTGCTAAAGATAGAGGTGGAGGAGTTATGTGGTGTTGTGGGGAAGTTAGTTATCCAGTACTGTTTACAGAAGGTGAATGTTCGTTACTGTTTTCGAGTCTGACCCCTATTTCCTATGTTTTTTTGTTGGGTCCACCTGTTGAGTCCCTATTTTCTGTGTTTTTTTTGTTTTTTTTGAGTCCTGTCTCTGTTTCCTGTGTTTTTTGTTGTTCAGCTCATTGTGATTATCAACCTCACATTGAGACAGCGCTGGGTCCAGCCGTTCCTTTGGCGCTCCCTTCAAAGTGCGATATTAAAACAGTCTAACAAAACTGTCAATGTAGGTTTCTTTGGTTTTTAAGTTGCTCTGGCTGGCTGTGAGAGTATCATGTGCTTATTCTGCACTAATGAAACTGATGATCTGAAAATTTAAACCTTTACCCCTTATTATGTCTTTTAGCTTTCGAAAATTCACCTCTTAAGTTGGTATTTGGTGGGGTTTCAATTTGCAATGTAAGTTTATGATGAATTGGTCTCCTAGTTTGTGTTTGGCTGTATTTTATACTTGTTTCTTTTAAAAAAAATTGAACTTTTTTAGTGATCACTACCCAACAAAAGGTGAGAGAAGTAACTCATTCATTGATCGCCATTTTTTCCCAATTTTTTGACTATCATCAATGCATTGTGCTGTCAGGAGACATTGGTTGTATGATGCTTTCTATTGTGCGACTAACCAGACCAGGTTCAATGAATATTACAGATTTATTTCTAAAACAAAGGAAGTGTCCATTTACTATATGGACTAATAAGTATCATCTTGACATTTTTTTTAATCACTAAATAAGAAAAGAAAAATATGTGCATCAAGTTACATGATCTAAATTCATATGTTTCTTACAAGAATTTTTGAAACCTTTTTTTTTTTTTTCAATTTATTCATTTCCCAGTTTTTCCATTTGTATTTAGAAAGCCCTACATACACATGAAAGGTGCCTCCCTAGCATTAGGCTCTCTGATTGATGGTACTTAGAGCTGGTCCCTGTCTACTTTTTAATCAACGACCTTGGTTGGTTTATGGAAGTTGAAACCAATTGGCTAAGGATCGGTTGAGTTCATATTTCACAACATTCTCTTTTGTTTCAGGACCAATGTCATAACTGAACTTAATACAAACACTCCACGGATTCTCTGGCACTCCAGGTTACAGAACTGTTCAAGATTATCCGTTTTGCTGCCCCAACAGATTACATGTAATAGTAATTCAATGATACATCTCTGACCCACTTATTATACGCATCTCATATCTGTAAAGTATTAGACCTGCCAGAAACAGGAATTGAACAAATATCAAATTTGAATTAAATGGTTGAATGCAATGATATAGTTTATTGATATGAATGAAACTGGTCCAGGTATATTGATCAAGCAAATGCAGTATTATATGTGTAAAAGATTTTGGAGCAATAACAATCCTGATATGACAAATTGTATGATTTTTCTTGTACTATACTATTGATTAGAAAAGTGTGAAAAAATACAAACTAGTGTTTGCTCTTTATACCACTAGTAAGTAATTACTAGGTAAATGTAAAAAAATTAGAATATCCCCTGTGGCCACCCAGTAAATTAGTATGAGAGCTAGAAGAAATTCAAGTGCCTCTAATAGATAATAGCTGATGAGGATGAAAGATTCATGCATTTAAAATGCTGCATTTTCCATATTGCTTCTTACCCGGACAATATGTAATATTCAGTTAAAGTCAGCCATTTTTCTGAGAGAAGCAAAATTCTCCGGATACTCCTGGAGACTAACTCTCTTCAACCCAACTTCTACTCTAAAATCAGTCTCTATCTCAATCTAAATCCTTGAGTTGATGCATGCACACACATGCCTCCACCCACAATATACACACACATACACGTGCATAAGTCCACATACTTTCTCTGGTCTCTTAATATCCCTGTCATTACTAATCCCTAAATTGTCTCTTCACTGGCCAGCTATCTTGAGGAAGAGGTCAGCTGCTCTTGACCTCTGGCTCCATTCATCTTCTCATGTGAAAAGGATGGGAGCGAAAACAACAGCAACACACACACACACACACACAGCCATTTTATCATAGACACACATACACACTTAGTTTCAATGTACAACCTTGTTCTCGAATTGCTAACTTTTTGCCTCACATGCACTTATTGCATAATATCTGCTCATGATTTTATCCACATTAAAATAGGTATCTGTTTTAGACTTTTTTTATCCATTATTTTGTCATGCTAATAACATAACAAAAATGGGTAATTTGTGGTCTGACAGATGTAAAATCTGAGAGTTACATGCAGAATACAAAGACTCCAAAAAGTATAACTACACAACATATTGATCAAACATTAATGCAATAACAAAGTTAAAAGCTATTAATTTTTTCTTCATCTGAATATTGCTTGTCTCATATTTGTTTAGGTGTGATGGAAACTGTGCAGCTGACTTGCAAACAGTCATTGTATTTTCTTCTTGAGACGCTTTCATAGTCTGATAAAAAACAAATTGAATCACTTTTGACTTCTTTATTTTTGTAATCTCTGATCAATAGTATGTTTAGTTATACTTATTGGAATCTTTGTTTGGCTTTTTGGAGTCTTTGTATAATGTGTTTGACTACCATATTTTACATCTGTAAACCAAGGATTACCACAAAATTTTAAAAGTCTGTGAGGATATCTAGTCATTAATGTTGATGTCAACCATTTTTATAATGCCTTGATTTGATAACTGGCTTCAGGATTATTTAGTTTATTATTCATATTTTCTCTACTTCCACCTTCCTCTTCATATGGTCTATAGGCCTCTGACAAGAGATCTCGGCTGAGTTGCTTGTTGATTTGTCAACTTCTCCTTTTCCTCCTCCAACATCCAGGCTTGATGGAATTACATAATGTACTTTTAGTATTCATGTATCTTGATTCGAAGACTGGCTTTAGAATTAGGTAATATTTGTTCTATATGGCATGGAAAAGCTAGCCAATAAATAATGAATGTTTTTGTAGTATGGCTTTATCTGAAGCTTAAACCTTTTCTTCAAAGACAATATGTATACGACAACTCTCCCATTATCTTGTTTCATTCAGCATTGTATGGTTAGAACGTTGAGAGAGAAAAGATATGAATATACAGTTGAAGTGAGTGATTTAAAAAAAATTTCAGTTATAAGAGGATGCTTTGTAAAAAACAAATAAGAGGAAGGAAATAAAGGTTCTAAATTTGTTTTTAAAATAAATCTTCAAAAATTCTTTTCACCTGACGCTCAACAGAGGATGATCTATCAGAAAATGTTGAGACATACTGTGTAGAAATGATTTGAACAAATTCGAAAAAATGTTTTTTTTTAACGGCAAACAAGCATATTGGAGCTAATTACTGGAACTTTAAAATTTCACCACACTTGAAGACTTCTATGTGATTTTTCTGACAGGATATAAGTTAGATTAAGTTTCACTGGTACTTGTATCGAAATTGTTTCACTCAACGTTGTTTCAGTTGAAATCGTGGTTTTGAGAGACGGTAATGGGAGAATTTGTGTAATTGTAATGTAAGTATGTATATACCGTAATAATATTACAGATTAAGATGGTCAATTTGTGTTCCCTCTTGTTTTTGTTTTTTTTCCTCACAAACTTAAGAGGGTTTTTCCTGAAAATCTCATCAGGGAAAAAAAAAATGATAAAGAACAAAGTTACCATATTTGCTGGCATATAAGACACACTTCATATAAATAAAAAAAAATCCAATATTCTGCAGTGTCCAATGCACTGGTATTATAACCAGAGGACTGTTCACTGATGCTCAAAATAGACAGCTATGGACTTGGATGACTTACAGGGAATGGTAGTCCCCCTGATATCCTTATAAGCCATGTGTCTTTGAGGCTTGCAAAAATGGTAATCAGAACATTTATTTTTATTCTTTTTAAATTGTAAGTTTTGTTTCTTCCAAGTTTTTCTGTCTCATATTGATTTTTATTTCAGATTGGGTTGATCCATATTAAAATAAAAACAAATAAATTGTGTTCATATTTAAAAAGGCCACAGTTTACCACATGAAATCACAGTGTATCATAATTGTAAATAAACCACGATTCACCCAAAAAGTTGTTTTTTCCATTTTTCATTTCTAACTTTTTTTTTGAGATTCATCGACACATCTCCCTGAAAAAAAAAACTTTTGGGTCGGTCCCAAATATATCCAATATCAATTTCCCAAATCGTATCATGTTTGATTGACATGAAACTTCGTCCGGACTTTCAACATCCTCCAACTATTAATACCACATCAACTTTCTCAATTGTATCATGTTGGATTGAAATGAAACTTGGTCAAGTTCGGATGAACCACCATTATCTTCCTCTTCCGCCTACTACTACTTCCAGAACTAGTAATACTACTACTACCACTGCTCCGTTTGGAATCCATTTGAAATAAGAATGTAATGATGGTGATTGCAACATTGAACTTATGGTTCTTGTTTTTCAGCCTCTCTCTTGCATTCCAGGTATCGTAAGGAGTTTGAAATGGCGGTTACGTTGTTTCATCCATTCTTTCATTTTCCTGTATTTCACTTGAGCAATTTGTTATAATTCATTTCTGATTTGCTAGGCCTGTCAAAGTTTAACCAGAGACCTGTTGACCGTACATTTTGGGAACACTTTCCCCAACTCCGTCCGTTGCCAGTGTCTTAAAGCTGGATGAGAAACTGGAATCTCACTGTTCAGAATCAGAGTTGTCCATCTACACTGGTTGCCTACCAAGTCTGAAAAGATCAGACTGCCCTATTATTTTACTCATCTGGGGGCAGGATGTGATTTTGTGCTTTATAACGCAGAATTCTGACCAAATGTGCCTGCCTAATCCATAAGTATTCTATGCTTTGTACTCGCCGTCAACCGAACAGTAAGTTTGTTTGAATGAATTTTTGTCTTGCCTCCTCTGTAGGACAGAAACATTCGATTTAAACCTTTGAACTCCCTTTTCACACTATCTGCCACAACATATTAAAATTTCAGTTCTATAAGTCTATTTTTTAAGGGTTTTAGAATAAAAGATCAAAGACAAAAAAAGAGCTGGATCTAAATTCATATAGTGAAGATTATTGATTGTCTTTGCTTCTGCTAATTTTTTTAGCAGTTCATTAGCTTAGCGTTTTCGTTAGTTATGCCCAATGCAAAAAAATTCTCAGGAGCTATTATTCTCAACTGCATCAGAATAAAAACGTGATATTCATAAAATTATGATGTTTGATTTAACCTAATGTCCTTCATGGATCGAAAATCCATCTCTGCATAATATGATGAATCGTCAAACAAACCTTAAAGAAGATAGGTCGCAACCAAAGGGGGTGCGGGAAAAACCTGCACAGTTTGGTGCAAGAAGTCACTTTAGAAGCAGCCAATATAGTTATTACAGATTCACAGCGCACTTGTCACTCATCATCATCAGTCTTTTAACGTCCGTCGTTGGACGTAGACCTTCCCCAGGATCTACCACATTTCTCTATCATGGGCGTCGCAGAGCCAGTATTTTCTGAATTTGTCTAGTTCATATCTCCATCTTGTATTCTGTCGGCCTCAGTTTCTCGTGTGATCTCTGGGGATCCATGTTGTGAGTCGTAATGTCCACCAGTTTTCTACCGTTCCTGCGACCTGATCTGCCCATTGCCATTTGATTATTTTTTTCAATAGATTCTATGAGGCCACAGACTCATGTTTTCTTCCTGATATATTGTGCTGTCTTGTGATCTCTCCATGTAAGGTTGAGCATGATTTTCTCATGTGCACGTTGCATGCTTCTCAGTTTTCGGGTCTGTCTCTCGGCTAGGTTCCATGTTTCATCTCCATAAGTGACTATCAGGAGGATGTATTGGTTGTATACTCTTCTTTTCAGGATTATTGGGATCGTCTTGTTTTTGAAGGTTGAGCTTGCTCTGCTGAAGGCTTGCCGTTCGAGGATGATTCTTCGCTTGATTTTATTCTTCCTTTGTGGGTTTCTAAGAGATTTATCGCCCTAGGTAGATGTAGTGGGCCACTTTCCCGAGTTTTCCATCGTCGATTTTGACAGTTATGTCACTACTTTTCAATTATAGCTTCGCTCGTTTTATCGGCACAAAATAAAAAGTATCTTACATATGCACCCAAGGTTAGGCAACGCATGCATATTGTGCTTGCCCTCGAAAAACAACTCTGCCTTTATAGTAAATACATTAGGTGGTTTAGGAATATCTTGAGGGTCCCCACCAACAGGACCTGTGTGACATGACAGACGCCTACTGTGATCTTATCTGGCCATGTGGGTGATCACATCCAGTACAATGTTTCTTGTGGATTGAAAGTACACGTTGTGTGCGATTACGCATTATGGAATTTTATTAATTCATATTTGAAAGGCTACATTGTTTTCTAACAAACACCCCGCTATAAACTGAGGTAATAGGGAAAGATGATAAGTGAGGCTCTTCTTTATAATAGGGGTGGGAGCACGCCTGGTTGCTGGGACAGTTCTGGGTCCAATTGACTCCAGGATTACTTAGCAGTAATACCAAATCTCGGTTAGCTATGTTCAGTCAACCAAAATCCCCATAGAGGCCCTCGCAACAAAAGGTGATACTTTTTGACCAATAACACCTCAGGTCAAATTCTTGGACAACCACCAGCTTCCCAGGAATTGGTTACATGACAAACCCGCGTAGAATATTAAAGAAAATCAAATATTTATTTTTCTCTCTTCTTTCTCAACTCACTGAAAATATTTCTCTCTTAGAAGGGCCCCTTTACACATTTTACCAAAATAGAATTAATACTTATAAAATCTTGCTTACACTGGGCAGCATAATGATTCTAGTGAAATCCTTGGTAATCTAGAAGAAGGCTTCTATCAACGAATCAGTCCATCAAATGGACGACTATAAACTATAGCAAAAAGTGAATGGCCCACAATGAGCTTGCAACAGACAGCGGAAAGTAATCTCTGATTGGTCAGTAGAAACTGAAACGACGTCACCAGATTGGCTGAAAATCGTACACAGGAGCTCGCCTTGACTGCTTCAGGTATCGTACGTGCAACTGAATCTGGGTCATTTGCACATAGACTTCGTTTTACTTTACAACACTACCTGGAAACCGACTTGGAAATTATTGTTACTTCTAATGTATAAAATGTATGTTTTCCAACATTTGACCTTTATTGAACAAGTTCTTGTAATAACGAGTACTTTGTATTGACGTATATATCTCGGCTTGACATGCCATTTTTAACGTACGCAGTAGACTAATTTTATACAATTTTTGAATATGTATAATTATCATCATCATCATCATCATCATCATCATCATCAGTCTTTTAACGTCCGTCGTAGGACATAGACCTTCCCACAATTCTCTATCATGGGCGTCGCAGAGCCAGTATTTCCTGAATCTGTCTAGTTCATCTCTCCATCTTGTGTTCTGTTGGGCTCGGTTTCTTGTGTGATCTCTGGGGATCCATGTTGTGAGACATGATGTCCATCGGTTGTCATGCATTTTTGCAACATGGCCTGCCCATTGCCATTTGAGTTTTTTTTAATAGTTTCTATGATGTCACGGACACCTGTTTTCTTCCTTAGTCATACTTTTTATTGCCTTCTGGCCTTCGAGATCTCATTTCGGGAGTTCCCTTCTACTCGCACAAGGGAGATAACTTAGTTGATCAATTGATTAAAATTTTCATTTAATTCTATTCGAAGTATTTATAATAAAACATTATCATTTAGATTTATAACTACTTTTTTTTGTTGTTAAAACTTGTTCTAAAATATTGCTTCATTTAAAACTATATTTCATTACTCGAATTAAATATTAGCACAAGTTAAATCATAATGTACGCACTACAGTGCTGACATGATGCCTTTTAACCGAACACAATAGTAACTAAAAGTAGTCTGTAATTACACTGTTGTCCTTTCGGTTTATGCCTTTTGACCAGGATGATAATTTCAAATTACTTTTTCACTAGGCCTGGTGGATTGAATAAGAAAAAAGTAAGGAATTTCTCCCAGTGGCGTAGCAAGGGTCCTTAGTGCCCGGGGGCATAGATATTTTGATGATTTATTCTGTGACTCATTAGTATACCCACTAAATGACAATTAGTGGAATAAATGATTATATACCACATCAAAACGTAATTCAGAATTCAAGTTTCGTTTTTTTGGCCGTAGTTTTTGATATAATTGCATAAAGTTAGTCGTAAAATGAAGAAAGAAAATAAGTTTTTACTTACTCAAGGATAATTTAAAAGCCTCAGACCGTGTTCAAGTTTTTGAATATGGCAAGCTCTCGGCAGAGCAAGCTAAACCTTCAAAAACAAGACGATCCCAATAATCCTAGAAAGAAGAGTATACAACGAATGCATTCTCCTGATAGTCACTTATAGAGATGAAATATGGAGCCTAACCAACACAACTCGCAAACTAAGAAGCATGCAATGCGTGCATGAGAGAATCATGCTTAAACTCACATGGAGAGATCACAAGACAGCATAGTATATTAGGAAGAAAACAGGAGTCAGAGATATCATAGAATATATTAGGAAACCTAAATGGCAATGGGCAGGTTATATTGTAAGAATGACAGACAACCGATGGACATCGCGACTCACAACATGGATCTCCAGAGATCACGTGCAAAACTGGGGCCGACAGAACATAAGATGGAAAGATGAACTAGACAAATTCAGAAAATACTGGCTCTGCGACGCCCATGATAGAAAAATGTGGCAGATCTTGGAGAAAGTCTTTATCCAACGACAGACGTTAAAAAACTGATGATGATGATGATGATGATTTCTTTTGGTATCGTTGATGCATTGCAATCTAAAAAATCATTCAAAAGTAAAATTCACCTGAGAAAAATCTGTTTCGAAGAAAATTAATTAAACTTATAATAATTGATTGGACTTTGCAAAATTACTGCTCACTTAGAGAAATATAGTGGAGAAAGAGTTTTTCTTATCGGAGGGATCGTGTATCAGTGAAGTGAAGTAGTGACTTTTCTTCCTGTTACGTTTTTTAGACAGCTACTTAGTGAATTCTCGTTCCATAACTTTTATTCTGGGATTCCTTAAAATAAATTATAGACTTTTTAGATGTGCAAAAAAATTATTTTTTCAAAAATTTATTTTCAAGAGATTTTATTTAAAAAAAATATCAATCGGAATATTTTCAAATTCTTCTTTTTCCGTTGTTACTTCTGAAACGGTGGATCTATATAAAAGTAAGACTGGATTTAATTCAAGAAAGCTTTCAGAA
>OY735234.1:27428303-27515803 GCA_963457665.1 Thysanoteuthis rhombus | reverse complement strand
GAAAGTGCGAAATTTTGCCTCCATTTTTCTTGAAACAACGCTAAAAAGAATTCAGCGAAAGGAGGGAATTTTTAGAACAGATAAATCCCTAACGGGTGAAAAATAATTCATTTACACCCCCCCCCCAGCCCCGTCTGCATTATTTAAAAAAAATCATTTGTTGAGGATTTTTTTTATCTTATTTTAGCTTTCTTCAAATTATATTCTAGCCATTTTTCAGATGAGATTTTAGTTTTTTCAGGGTTTAGTCCTGGCGGCATATATTCTGTTTGAACTCTTGTATGGGCGTAGGATGTCGATTAAATTTAACCAAGGTTGTTATATTCACTGGTAAGACATTAAAAAGTCAGTAAAATTCATTTTTTCATTTGACTTGGATGCCGAAAGAAATAATAAGATTCTCATGTATTGAGATGACCAAGGAACCCGAAGAGATGAAAAAATTCATTTTCTATTGGGCTTTGGTCACTGAAAGTAAAGTGGAAGTTGAAGGGAAGGTTCTCATGTGTTGAGAAAACCAAAATTTGGAAGAACCCCACAGGAAATTTCCAAGGGATGATAAGATTAATGTTTTACCAGAAGTGAAAAAGGAGATTGCCGAGATGAAGAAGAAGGCCCTCAAAAAACAATAATAAAAATTCACAGAAAAAATTTACAGAAAATTCCGAGGGTTTTCCAGAAACCCCTGAGAGCCCCCTTAAAATCAAACCCATTGGCTGATTTTACGCTAGTTTTGAATATACATATCTATGTGTTTTGACTTGTCACATCACTCCCAACAAATGGAGTTGACTGATTTTATACAAGTTTTGGAAGGAGAAAGTTCTTTGTTGGTTCAATTTATTTATTTTTCGACGTCAACAATGGATGCTGATTAAATTTGGATGCATTTTTTCCGCAAGTATTCATAACTTATCTCCAATTTTTTTCCCATCTGCTTGTTAGCGAAACACCAACAGCCATATTGAATTATATGTAAATGTGACAACGTTGGTTGGTCGCCACTAAAGGCTTGTCACGTCTCTCTCAACTTTCAGTGAGGATTGATTTCACGCAAGCTCTGAGTGCCATATTCATATTCGGCTTGTCACGACACTTTCAACGAATACAGTAGACTGATTTGACAGAAGTTTTCAGTATACATAACTATATATTTAAGCTTTTCACGTTACTTTCAATAAATACACATACATTGACTGATTTTACACATGTTTTTGAATAAGAAAGTTCATTGTTTCTTTAATTTATTTACTTTTTGACATCAACAATGGTTGCTGATTAAATTTGGATGCATTTTTCTGCAAGTATTCATAACTTATCTCCAATTCTTTGTCCATCTGCTTGTTAGCAAAACACCAGCTGCCATATTGAATCATATGTAAGTATAACAATGTTGGTTGGTCGCCACTCCAGGCCTGTCACGTCCCTTTCAACGAAAAGTGAAGGTTGATTTCCCACAAGTTTTGAGTATGCATATTTATATATTTTGGCTTTTCACGGCATTTTCAATGAATATAATAGACTGATTTGACTCAAGTTTTGAGTATGTGTATTTGTATATTTTGGCTTGCAATGTCACTTTCAACGAATAGAGTTGACTGATTTTACACAAGTTTTGGAATAAGAAAATCATTGTTTCTTCAGTTTATTTATTTTTTTGACGTCAACAATGGATACTGATTAAATTTGGATACATTTTTTTTGCAAGTATTCCCAATTTTTTTTTTTTTACTTCCTCTTGTTAGCAAAACACTAACTGCCATTTTTGAATTATTTATAGGTGTGGCAATGTTGGTTGACCGCCTACACTGACATCAAAATGTCTTAATTGGTTACCGATGCTTCTAAAAAAAGAAGAAGAAATTTTTACCTTCAGTAAAGAAACGCCCCCTTTAAATCGAATATCTAAAACTTTTATTAAATCAATTCGATCGTAAATAAATATTGGATATGTGGACAACTTCTGCGATTATCATTTCCTTGACTGGAAAAAATGCATTTCGTTGTTCGGGAAGAAATGTCACATTTCTGAAGATTATAGAAATTCACTGAACTATGAGAAATGGATAAATTGATTTATCTGTTGAGAGCATAATCATTATTGTTTTATTGAAATTCATTGAAAATAAAGTTGATACGTCGTTTGGAGATATCAGGTAGGCAGACAGTGAGGGTCTTTGGGGATATTTGTGGTTGTGGACAGTTAGCTAAGATACAGGAGAGATAGTTGTCCATGGATTATCCAAAGATAAGCTGACATCTTTCATAGTTTATTGCATACCCTCCCACGAAATTCCATTGAAATTACTTCAGAAGTTTTAGTGATATCGTATAGACAAACAGTACAGGTTTTTCTGTATCCCCAAAAGTTCTCAATGGATTTCAATGAAATTTTGTGAGAACGTGAGTAATGACCTACGAAAGAAGTCAGGATATTTTGTGGTAGATCCACTAACAATTACCCCCTTACGTTCAAGTTAACTCTCCACGACCACAAAATATCTCCAAAAATTATCTGTCCACACGATATCTGTAGGAGTTCCCAAGGACTAATTGAATAACAATCAATAAAAGAATGATCAACTGTAGCCATCGAAGATGGCCATGGGTTCTATCCTTGAAAATATTTGTGTGTGTTTAAGTGTTTCTGCGCCCCTGGCCATACCGGTTCGTCTACAGGTTTGAAAATTGGCATCATTACTTTCCTTGACCTCTTATTTTCTTTTTATCTTATTTTTAAGATGTTTTTTTTAAGACTCTCTTTTCAGATATTTCCAGTGGAATTCCTCTGTAATGCAATAATTAGAATCTGACCATATCTATTCACCGATAGAATCTTTCTTGCATGACTTCAAATTTTGACGCTACGGTTGTTCAGTTATTGACTCTGATGGCGAGACTGATTTACTTTTATTTTGTATTTCCCCCTTTCTTTGTTATATCGGTCTAATAAATAAGTAGATGATACTGATATAATGATTATTAAATTTTACATTTTTATTGGAAACCGTCAACCAAAACTGCCTCAAAAACTGTCAATGTAGGGCTCTTTAGTGCCTGCCTGTTTGGCAATGTATGCGTTACGCACAAAGCCTGTGCCAATGCAGCTAGAAGCATGACAATTAAACATTTACTTACTATATTGTGATTTTGATTTACAATGTAAATTTATGCAAAGTGGGCCTCTTTGTTAGTGTCTGGTAGCGTTTAGGCATGTTCTTATTGGTTGAAAGATCGGACTTTTTAGCGATCCAACAAAAGGCAACAGAAGTAACATGTCATGCACGAATAACACAATGACGTACGCAAAAAAGTTGACGAAATCCCAACCACTTGTAAAGCCCTACTCAGGTTGACTTGTGTTGCTTAAGTTTGCAAATCACATTGACAGGAACTAATAATAAAGGTGTTGGAATGGGATACGTCATTTTTCGAATATTATTGAATGGTAAATTGAATTCTGTTTGGTTTACCTTTTTGATTCTAATGAAGTGAGGGAGTCTGACCCAGAAGTCAAACTTGTTTTTATTGCTCTTGCCCCCTCCTAACTTGACAAAATCATTAGCTGCTTGATTGATTCCATCAATTGAATACGTTCTCAAAATAGAATACCGAAGATTTCTTAAAGGTTGTGTATATACGCTTACTTTTTGAATCTGCGATCGGCATAATGCCCAAACCAACGATGCAATAGATTCATCAAGTAATCAATAGAAATAATGATTCGACAGATTTGATTACGTGCATGGTGGTGATTATTAGATGTTGGAGAAGTGTCAAACACAAGTCTGCTTAGCCAGTAATCGAATTATTTATATCATAGCAGAATGCAATAATCTATTAATACATCTAATAACATATTTTGAACAATCGTGAACGGACTAATTGCTAATCTGGTTCCCAGGCAGAATCTTGTAGATTCTGCAATTTTGCTCTAATGTGAGATTAAGATTGGTTAATAATTGCATAATCAATTTCAAATTGATTTATCTTCAATTTCATATTTTGCTTTATTCTTATCTCCTTTTTTATCTACAGAAAGTTAGGAGATTCACTTTCTGGTCCTCATTTGTTAAGGGCCTGAATTGAGAGTAAATATGTTCGCCAAAATTGCCGTAATTTGGTCGAAAGAAACTTTTTATTCTTCTAAATCACAATGAAAGCCAACCCCCAGAAACTAAAGAGAAGATCAAATCAATAAGATAACAGTGATCCTTTACTTTATTTAAAGTCACTTTGTCAAATGCCAAATTTTCTAAAGCCAGTTTGTCAAAAGCTAGTTTGCTCGATACCAAATTGTCTAAAGCCAGATTGACTAAGCTAAGAACGTTTCGAAACTTCGAATTAAATCTAATTTTCTCAATGATTTTGTGCAAAAATATTGGAATTTGAAGAAATAATCATTAAAGAATACCCTGAATATCAATATTCGTATGATTGTCTAAAGTCAGTCTATCTAAACAATCTGGCACTAGACAAATTAACGTTGGTCAATCTAGCAATAGAAATCTAACATTAGACAATCTAGCATAAGACAATCCGGCATTAAACAAACTGCACATGAACATGGATGGCAATTCAAGCCCACACTCAGTAAAATAAACTCAGAAGATCAAAACTCAAGTTTGGGAACCACTGCCTCAATGTCCTCATTAGATTTAAAATCTTCGAATTTCCATTTTGACAGGGGTCAGCGAGCTCGTACAGTGTAACCATGCAGAATTCGTGTTTCCATCGAGGCACAATAAATAGAGGAGAAGCCATTTGCATTGTGGCGCATGTGCTGGTCCGATGAGAAGCTTTTCTGAATTAAACTGTTTATTAAAGTCTCCAGAAGAGCTTCCTACAAACAAAGAATGAAAACAGGACGCAAACAAAAGCCGGACAAAGATTTGAGAGGGGGGTGGGGAATGAAGTCTTCAAACTAGACGGACGCAGAAAGGAGAATTTCTACAACAGCCTTCAGGGATTAGCATCACGGAGACACTAACCCACTAGCTACTTCATCTAGTTCCTCAACAGGTGATAGCTGGGAGAGATGCGTTTCACTTCCGACTAGTCTCGGTCGCTGACTTGATAGCTTGTCTATCTACAACTCCCCCACACCCTGACTAGCCGGGATCTTGAGAGAGAAGTAACTCCTCAAGTGTCTTTACTCCAGCTGCCCGACTATAATTCATATTCTCTGCTGCTCCCGCTATCAACATGGCATCTTTGTTTGAAAAGTCAACCAATGAAAAGAGAGAGCTCCCTATAAACTGTACACTGATCGATTGGGCAAGTCAGAATCATTCGTAAGGGCGACTGTGATTGGCGAGCCGATCCTGCAACTAATGATCACTTTAACCGATGGCCTTTTCTCCCTTTGTTTGATGAACATGTGTTTCAATATTTTTGTTTAGTAATAGACCATTATTAATGCGTAGGGATTTTGCTTTTTTCTATATAAGTTAAGCTAAGCCCACAAAAAACCTATATCTTATAAACAATGGCAATATAACATTACCTCCGAGCAGTCTGACAAACCGTACAGATATAAGAATTTAATAGGTTGGATTGGTTACATCATTCGTACATATCGTCCTAGGAGCAAAATCCAGCCTGCTCCTAAAGTTTCAGGGTTGGGTGATTAATTTGTTTAATTTGCTAGTCAAGGGGTTTATGGGCTTAATCGAATCTCTGTGTTTACGACGATTAACAGTGATCGCTTGCTTATATTCATTCAATGAAACTCGTTAAACAGTATTAATCTCCCTCTTTAAAGGGAAGGGGTGCAACATTACCAAAATTAACTCCAGAAAAGTGAGTTAATTTTTCTCAAACTACTAACCATATACAGTGTTTGCACTGATATTTTCCCGAAAGATTTTATCTAAATCTATAAAATCATTTAAAAAAATATATATGTAAGGTGACTATGATATTGGCATAATTTAGTTGACACCCAATATATTCTTTAAATGGCGACTTTATAAATTTGGGAAAAGCTCCAAGAAAAATATCAGCATAAATAATGTATTGGTACAAGTTTAAGTCAATGAATTCAATTATTAAAATTACGCTTTGTAATTCTGCAACACTTACCTTCAAAGAGGGGAAATGTTACTGTGTGTTAGAGATGAGTGAAACTATGCCAGAAATCACTGTAAATCGTTGCAAATATAAACATCACAATACTCCCGTTAAATAAGATACCCCGACTGGTAGCTTGAATATCAAATCCAATCAAACGTTTCAAGTTCTCAAACTCCATAATGTTTAGGTGGAAAATATTATAGAATTGATTGGCTGAAATTATGCTCCCAATTAAAAGAGTTGTAATATCGGTCACTTTTTTTAAAATGAGGGATCAACAGAACTGGAATCTTAACCACCACCCCCAAAGTGTGTACACTCAATGTTCAAATTCTAATCTATAGATTTATGGGTTTCGGTATTCGACGAATCGCCCAGGAAGAAGAGGAAAGTCGAAGAAAAATATTTCGAAGCTGACACGTCTTCCCCACGTGATACGACGCAATTATACGCTTCGACTGCTCTCAGTATATTCATGTACTTATAAAATCTGCAAAACTCGTGTAGTTCATTAATCTATATAGCAATAAGCAACGTATCTGCAAACTTCCAACTGTTAGACTTCCGTCTGTCACACTGTAAGAATGAAAGAAATTACAATGAAAGAGGATTGGGTAGAGGAGAGGTTCTAAAAATAGAATCATAACAGAGGATGGGGAGAGGGAAGCAGGGGCAGGGTAAGGGTACGCAAAAGGGTAGGGAGGTGAAACAAAGATTTTATGCTAAAGAAGAACGGCTGAACTCGACTGTTCAGAATAGAAGGAAAGCAAGAAATTAAAATTAGGTAGAATTGTATTCGGTTTCCAGTGTCTGTGAGTCGAAGATTTGGTCAAGTGTTAGGGATGATCATTTCAGGTAACTTCCATGAGTTTTTTTTCCAGATATTACAGCGCTTGAGATTTCCATCCTTATGTATACCCTTGGTAAAGCAACAGATATTTTACCATCATCATCATCATCATCATCATCAGCAGCAGCAGCAACCCTTTAATGTCTATCGTCGTACATAGACATTTCTCAAGACCCACTATATCTCTCTATTGTGGGCGCCGGAGAGCCAATCTGATTTTCTGAAGACAGTTAAGATTAGGCGTTTTTCCATGACTTCAATCCGTCGATTGTTCCGTACGAGTGTACGACTCAGCTGATTTTTATTTCTTCGGGGAGATTCAAATTTAGCCCTTTTTGCTTTCTACAAATCTCTTACCGGAAATTGTAGACGGGGGGGGGGTCAATTGGAAAAGTCCATTTTTACGAATAAATACAAATATAAAATATCACAGACGAAACATATGTGATCCAACGTTTTTCATTTATGTTCAACTCGTACGTTTTTATCACTAGAATTGACAAAAGAGTCAAGTAAAAAAAAAAAAATCATTTAGATGTACCAAAGAACCAATTGAGTAAACGTGCATTAAACCTTCGGTTTAACAGATTAGTAGAGGTTGTCCATTGATTGCGAATGTCTGCCAAATCGAGTATTACCCGAAAAAGGTGAAATTTTTGCCTTCTTTTAATACTTTTTAAATTCAAACATAGATATTTTGAAGTGAAAGTAGCTTTAATACTATGCAGAATATAAACTCGTAGAACTATAATACAGAAGAATATAGAACGAATCGGTAAAATTCGCAAAAAAGTTATTGTCCATCTTTAATGTTCATAATGAGAGGCAATTATTCAATTAACTTTAATTACAGTGTCACTTTCTTTTAACTTCTGTATCAATTGACGTCATTTTGAGTTGTCAGGATTGATAAATTATCCCATGAATAGAAATAAACATTAAAAAGTCGCAGATGATAACCGGATGACTAAATGAAAACAAACGTCAAAGAAATTAAAAAAAATATCTAGCTGTTCAAGGGATTTATCTGAAACATTATTCTAAATTGAGGCAAAAAATATCCAAACATATCTAAATGTTCCAAGGAATGCTCTAGAAATTATCTAAAAATGCACTTCATTTCAAGCTTTTATTCATTGCATTCTGTATCAAAATCTAGAAAATAATTCCCAAAATTTAAAAATTGCAAAGTGAAAATGGGCGTTATTCAAGAAAGTGATCGGAACATTTTTTTTTAAAAAGTTGGTCTGCATAACATTGTAACTCTCTATATTTGATACAGATTTAATATAGTAAGAAACATTGAAAAATTTAAATTTAAAATAAAGCTGATATTTAGGTCGAAATTCGACTTCGTTCAATGGGAAACAATTTGCTATCAAATAAATATGCCACTATCACATTGACAGAACTAAGTTTCAGATTTTGGGCCCCAGTTTACACTTGATCCGACTAGAAAAATACTCTAATTTGTTACATTTAGATTCATGTTTTAGTTTGTCTCGGAGAATATTTACTCGTTAATCAGGGTGTGAACTTCATCAAATATCAAAAATATCATGATTTAGCCAAAAATCTGAATATATCAAGATTTTTCCAAAAAACCCATATATATATATATATATATATATATATATATATATAGTGTCATCCAACTGCTGTTTCGTTGTAATACAACTCTTCAGTGTGGTTATAGACTATCCATTATCCCATCCAGTGCCCAGAAGTAGGATTGAAGTCTTAGCTTCAGAGAAATAGTTTCTTATACCTGAATACAAAAATAAAATAACTAAATCTAAACTGAGGCTTCACTGTATTTGTGAGTAGCCATATGAAATTCTTCAGGCAAGAAATAATATTCCATATTCTTTGAATACAATCAACTCAACTCAAAGCGTCTGTCAACTAGTTAACAAAATATTTTCTGACAAATTCTTTTCTGTTGCATATAATGTAACTGTTATTCCCCATTTCCAAATGAACTACAAACCAACCGTAAAATGGAAAATGTCAAGATAGACTAATATATGTCAAAATATGGAAAACGCATGTAATCTACCCTAAATGAGAAATTTTGAAATAGTAGATTTTGCTAAAATGACGGAAAAAAAAACTAAAATAGATTTATTAATCAGGAAAAATGAAATAACACTACAATGTGGGCATCGTTCAACATTTTTATTAACAAACATTGTATATCAATCCATACTTTAGTGAATCATAGGTAAAATATGTAGTTTACTCACACACCTATAAACTTCTTAACATCATTATCTACTCATTCAAATGTCCAAGTAAATAAGAACAATACAATCCACGATGGTCATAAATGATACCAACATAAGCAATAAATTAAATGCAAAATATCAAGGTCAAGACCAGAACATCCCTTAGAACACGATTCAGCATCCACTTATAGATAACTCCCCCATCTAGCTCACACTCTTTGACATGTAACTAACTACCACCAGTAAAAACCTTCACACTACTTAAAACAATAAAAGAAGATGAAAAACTCCCCCACTCATAGCGACACCAACAAGACTCTCGCCAAATTCCCCAAGCAAGATTCTAAAAACTCATTTAATCATTCGTCTGAAGAGGCCCAAAGAGGGCTGAAAAATAAACTTGATAGTGCAGCGAATCCACTTACTATCTATCTATCTATCTATCTATCTATATATATATTGTGTCATCCACAGACAGTTGTTTTGATGTATTACATCTCTTCAGTGTGGCTATAGACTAGTTATTCCATCCAGTACCGCGAGGCAAGATTGAAACTTTCACTTCAGACCTAGAAGTCGATATCCTACCTCTTGACTACGGAACTGGACGGTCAGTAAGGCTAAATTTAAGCGATATATATTCATATAGACCGAAATTCCTCATCCACCGGAGTGCTCTATTCCTATGGAAGAGCATTGCATAAGCTTTACAGTGGGTGAGTTACCTCACTTAAAGAATGCTCAACCCTGAATAAAGATATTATTCATAATGTAATGATTCACCACATGTCCGTCCGTCCATCTGCATGCTCTATCCTACCGCAAATACCACTATACTAAAACCCATGAAATTTTATGCGTCTGTTACAGGGACCATGAAACATATTTTAGTGAGTTACGGACCGGGGGGGGGGACGAATTGAAGATTCATGCTAAATTGGACATATCCTTTGCACCCAGCTTTTTTCAGCTACCGCTGACCTCTGCTGAAAAATAGATTATTTGCCAAGGGAGTACGTACTTCGTATCTTTTTTTTAAATTTTTTTTTTTTAAAGAGGATGGAAGAATAAGAGAGAGAACAGTGATTGGTTTAGAGAAGGATTGAGAGAAAAAAGAAAATGTTTTTTCCGAGATTGTAAAAAAATCCCTATAAATTTCACAAAAAAACTCCAACCACATGACGTAAAATCATAAAATGATCTTCGTGTAGAAATATAACCACGGGAAAGATTTCCAGTAAATTAGCTTCTGAAAATCAGCTCCAAACATATATTTTTCAAGGGGTTTAGATTTAAAATGTTGAGTTTTTTTTGTTTGTTTTTTGAGGTTTTTTTTTAGCATCGGATGAAGGAGTGAATCTTTAAAATTCACAATCGGGACCGCCTTCCCTACATTGTGCCTTCACTGTCTGTTGCTTTCTACAGAGACTGAAATACTTGTGCTCTTTTGTGCATCCATTTTCAACAATGGTTAAAAATGACGAAAATACATAACGTACTAATGCAAAGATTAAAATTTTGCACCAAACAATTACATAGATTATTGCTGCAGTTCCCGTTTTTTTTAGTTAAAACAAAAATGAAAATAACTAGCTTAATTTACGAAACATTTAGTTCAGCTAAATATATAAAACAGACACAAGTTTTCACTTGCTCATTTGCCCCGGTTCTGTTAATTGGTCACTTCTCCCTCCCTTTTCTTTTCTCTAGAATCAGTATCATTTCGCCCCCTACCCAGCTGATCTGAAATTTTCTGTTTTCCCGCCGTGACCAATCCCTGTCCTAAAATATTGCTCATTTTATTTCACAGATGTCGAAGTAGCTCAGCTACTCTATTGTGACCTCTTCTTCAGCTCAAAATGCGTACTCACCTCCATCTCTAAACAACAGTCATGATTATTTATATTCTAATTCTCCTTACTTCCGGAAGTGCACATGGGCTAAACCCAATGTATTTCCTGTGGCTTAAATAGTCTGTCTGTCGGGCATTTTCAGCGTCTGAGAATGGCCTCTAAGTTGTTCATTCGCAATCATAAATACATCACCCACAGATTGGCAGTTACTGTTATCCAGTCTCCATAATAATACCCTGTTTTCCCCCAAGCTTTATAGATTCAGCGCATTTCAGTCACCCCTGCTTCTTGACACACAGCTATTACTACAACTACTAGGTACAGAGCTCCAATCTTTAGCTTAGAAGTTATCTCCTACTTAGTTGCAGGTTTGTATTGTCCTTTCTATCACGGATACAATCTCCTAAGCTATACAGTCACATTCTCTTCACGGTCGAATTAATGTTTTCTTACATGTATTTCTTTTCAGTCTTGTATTGTCATAAATTAAATGTACGTTTTATTTGTTTGTCTGAATATCCGTATGTGTCTTCATTACAACCATTCGTACTTTGTTCAATACCCGCATCCGAAATTCATACTTGAGCGCATATTCTCCATTCTGTCATGGTGACTATCGTTTTCCTTTATTCCTGCAACATTTCCAGTGACGTCGACGTGTGGCAGGCAGATCCCATCATGTGAAAATAAAATCTTTCGTCCTCCACAATTACACATTCTCGACGCTGCACACAGAAATCTCACTCCCTCACAATATAGGAACAACAAAACCTATATCATTGTTTAGAAAAAAAAATCCAGGATACTATTTTTACTACAGAGAATGTCTTGATATTCTTTTTTAATGTCTTTCAAAATTATTTAATGAACAGAAGAAATCACTACTAAGTATTTAAAAAAGAATGTTTTTGTAATACTGACACAAACACTAGAAATAACTTCTCACAAAGAATCATCAACAACTAAAACTCACTAGTCAAGCACGATCCCAAAACACTGAAAACAAAAACAGTGAACAACAGCAAGAACAAATACGACAATTACATGACACATAGAAATAAACAAAAAACCCCAAGAAAATAACTCTGAACATAAGTAAAGACGTGTGATACAAGTACTGATACGTGCGCCATTTTAATTAAATTTTCACGTGCTTTCGTGTAAATGATTGGAGGGAGGCAAAATAATCATCAGAATTTTATGGCTCACTCGTTTTTTCCTGATATTGAACGCATTTTGGAATAACGTTTTACTACTACAGCCGAAGGGTAGTTAATTGAATTGGTCTTGATGCTTTTACCTATTTTTTTTCTTCTACAGAATTGGAGGTAATCCTGTTTTCCTGTAGCCGTCGAAAATGTTCGAAACATTACTGATTTTGTTCAACAGATTATCTCTCGTACACTCAGCATCTCAATTGTGTCCTCTTCTCTAGCCCCAAACGTGTATTTACCTCTATCTCTCGTGAATGAAATGGCAATGCCTTTTACTATACAGCAATTACGATTATTGTCTTGTCTTTGTCTTTCATCTTTATCCAAGCACGACTCATCAATACTCTGTCCATCGACATATGAAAGAGGTCCTGTTTTGATTTAAGATTTAATGAAATGAAGTTTTTCAAGTTTTTACTATTACTTATGGAGCTGAAACATGAAACCTAACCAAGACACAGACCTACAAACTGAGAAGCATGCAGCATGCACATGAGAAAATAATACTCAACTTTATATGGAAAGATCACAAGACAGCACAGTACATAACGAAGAAAACAGGAATCCAAGACATCATAGAAACAATCGAAAAACTCAAATGGCAATGGGCAAGCCATGTTGCAAGAATGAAAGATGGATATCACAACTCACAACATGGATCCCCACAGATCACATGCGAAACCGAGGCTGACAGAACACAAGATGGAGAGATGAACTGGACAAATTCAGGAGATACTGGCTCTGCGACGCCTATGATAGAGAATAGTTGAAAGACTGATGATGATGATGATGATGATGATGATGATGATGATGATGAACATTATATAGTAGGGAAGTATTTAGTGTTAATAAACAATAATTCATTTTACAACCACCGTATTGAGATTCATATTATCTTTATCTTAAAGTTTATTTGAACGTTCGGTCGCTTGATCTGACAAGAATAGCGTTTAAACTTTAATGATTTTCAACCAGTTTTCTCAGCGGATTCAAGTCAGATTCACTTGAAGCTGTATAGAAAAGTGCTTCTTGATAAGATGCTTCTTACCGGGAATTGTTCTCTACTTGAAAACAACTCATTGAACTTCTGGTTCTTGCTTGTATTTAATTTATTGCAGGACCTTGATTTTTTTCTTTTGAAGCTGGGAAAGGGTAGGTTGCTGAGAATCCTGATTGATACGCAGTGATCTAGCTTCATGCAACAAACCCATTACTTCAGAATTTTTGAGATGTTTCCAACCATGAGCTCAGCAAATGATGGATGTGCTTCTTGGCGGCAAATTTCTCCCAGGGTTAACATATCAGCCATTTTTCGGCTAGATCTGGCTGATTTTTTCCAATTTACTCGTTAAGAATCTACGCTGGTTGATTAAGTCTGGTAAGTTTAATTAAAGTAAATGTCTTATTTTCTTATTGGTCTTCAGGGGTTTCAGTATATAGTTATTTTAGTTGATAATTGGTTTTAAATGAGTATGTGTATGTATAGAACATCTAGAATGTATACCAAGTCAGCTACAGATGGAAAAAATACTTGGCATTATTGATTTCTCCTCTTATTCTGCCTTGACACACACTTTGTAAGCTAATTAAAGGACTGATCTCCCTAACATTAAAACTCGTTAGATACGCACTTTTTGCCAAATACCGGTTGTAGATTATACACTCACTTGTTGACTATTTCGTACGCAAGACTTTTTTAAATCTTAGTTTTCTTCTTTCTTTCAGTTTTTCTTTCCTTCTTTCTTTCTTTCAGTTTTCTTCTTTCTTTCTTTCAGCTTTCTTTCTCCTTTCTTTCAGATTTCCCCTCTCTTTCTGTCTTTCCTTCTTCCTTTCTTCCTTCAATTGTTTCAGTTTTCTTCTTTCTCTCTTTCAGTTTTTTTCTCTTTTCTTGTAGTTCTTCTCTTTCTTTCTTTCAGTTCTCCTCTTTCATTCAGTTTTTCATTTCTTTCAGTTTTCTTCTTTCTTTTTTTGTTTGTTTGTTTCTTTGTTTCTTTCTTTCTTTCAATCTTCTTTCTTTTAGTTTTGCATTTTCTTTCTTCCATCTCTTTCCGTTCTTTCTTCAAGTTTTCTTTCTTCAAGTTTTCTTCCAGTTTTCCTTTTTTTTTTCTTCCAGTTTCCTTCTTTTTTTTCCCTTCAGTTTTCTCCTTTTTCTTCCATATTCGTTATATATACTATAAAAACTTGCAGTAATCATCTTCAGTCGGAATAAAAATTGTAGTGGATCTTGGCCCTTCAGCAATCAAGCCTGTCCCCTTCTTTCTACATTTTTTCAATTACGTGAGACTGGCTTGCAAAGAGGAGGAATAGAAGAAGATGAAATGCTTGATTGAGTTTCCCGATAAAAAATCCAATTTTGTAAAAGTAGTAGTAGTTGCATTACTAATTGTGGTATAAGTAGCAGAAGAAAATGAAAGATGAGGATGGTTCACCCAAAGGTCTGTGCCAAGTTTCATATCAATCCAACAAGGTACAACAAAGAAAATGATTTTTAGGCACCAACAAACAGACCAATATCATGCATCGTATATGGATCACATACACGATTTATTACTGTGTTGAAACTAATTTTTTAAGAAAGAGCCTCCAATTAATTACTGAGCTGAAATGATAAATCCATCATCATCATCATCATCATCATCATCTTTTTAGCGTCTGCTGTTGGACATAGACCTTCCACAAGATTCACTATACTTCTCTATCATGGGCATCGCGGAGCCAGTACTTTCTGAAATTGTCTAGCTCGTCACACCATCTTACTTCCTGTGAGCTATAATTTCGCACATGATCTCTGGGGATAAACGTTGTGTATCGAAATGCCCAGCTTCTTGCAACATGTCCAGCCCATCCTCATTTGAGTTTTATAACAGTTTTATGATACATTAGTCGCCTGTCTCTTCTCTGTTATACCGTGCTCTTTTATGATCTATCCAAGTTGAGCATGATTCTCTCCTTTACACGTTGCATGGTTCTCAACTTGAGGGTCAATCTTTTGGTCAGGTATTGATAATTGTTTAAAAACTTTAACGTTAAGCACCCAATTGTTCATGAAAGTTGAGAGCAGTATAGTGTTACATAATCATAATAATATTGCGACTAAATAGTATTAATAAAGTTACTAATGCTACCAACATCATCAATAGCACTAATACTACAAACCTACCTACATAACACACAGTAATAAAGATGTTTTTCTCCTAAACCACATGCTTGTCTCGTCTCTCATTAATCGTCCATCTTTGAACCAATCACAACTCATCTATGCATTGTCCATTGACAAACTAAATATATAACAATTGTAATGGTCGAAGAGCAGGATAACTGGATCAGGATTGATAGCTTGCAAGCGATTAGCGCAGGGCCTTGAAAATGTACGGCCTGTAGCCTCACATTACGACTCTTTACTCGTCCCTTGCATAAGAACGGTTGTCTTCAGTCCTAACTTTCTATAAAAATTGCAAGTGAAAAAGACAGCAAAAGTGTGACTGAAGTATTAGTGCTATTAATGGTGCTAGTAGCAGCGACAACTTTATTAGTTAGTAGCAGTATTAATATGGTTATGATTTTCTATACCTTTCTTCTTTTATCTGTCAGTTTTCATCTAGTATTCTTCTTTTTCTTTCTTTCAGTTGTTTTATTTTTTCTTTCAGTATCCTTCTTTCAATTTTCTTCTTTTTTCTTCCAGTTTTGTCCCTTTCTATCTTTCTTTCTTTCAGTTTCCTTCTTTCTCTCTTTCAGTTTCCTTCTTCCTTTTTTCTATCTTTCTTTCTTTCTTTCTTTCTTTCTTTCTGCCTTTCAGTTTCCTTTTTTTCATGAAGTTTTCTTCTTCCTTTTTTTAATCTTTCTTTCGTTCTTTCTTCTAGTTTCCTTCTTTCTTTCTTTCAGTTTCCTTCTTTTTGTCTTTCAGTTTCCTTCTCTTTTTCTTCCAGTTTTCTTCTTCCTTCTTTTTTCTTTCTTTCTTTCTCTCTTTCTTTTTTCTTTCTTTCTTTTTTCTTTCTTTCTTTCAGTTTCCTTCTTTCTGTCTTTCACTTTCCTTCTTTCTGTCTTCCAGTTTCCTTCATTCTCTCTTTCATTTTCCTTCTTTTTTCCTCCCATTCTCTTCTTTATATCAGCATTGATATGATCATGACTATGATTTGGTACGTAGTTGGTCTCGCCCTCCAGAGGAAGGAGGTAAGTTCGACTCAATTTATTCTAATAATTCATTTTTGTTTCACAATTCAAATTTTGTTGGTAACAAATGTTGAATCATATTTCATTTTCTTTTCGTTTCGTGCATTTCAACGCGTTCAACAATTTTCGACAATAATATAAGTGAAATACATCATAGAGGATTACCTACAGTATTTTTAGTTAAATTCCTGATGCAACAACACTCGACAAATCCCAAGGATGTAAAAAATACAAGGAATGCAGAATTTGTGACTAACGTACATCTAGGTCAGTTGTTAACGAAATAATCTGAGTCGTGACAGATAAGGATGAGGATGTAGGTGCTGGGGTAAGATTTAGATAGGCAACGCCCTTTCAATTATCATCAGTCTTCGGGACATAGACCTTCCACAGGATCTACCACATTTCTCTACCATAGGCATCGCAGAGCCAGTATTTTCTGAATTTGTCTAGTTAATCTCTCCATCTTGTAAAATGTCGGCCTTGGTTCCGCATGTGGTCTCTGGGATCCATGTTATGAGTTGTGATGTCCATTGGTTGTCTTTCATTCTCGCAACATGATCAGCCTATAGCCGTTTGAGTTTTCTAATGGATTCTATGATGTCTCAGACCCCCGTTTTCTTCCTGATATATTGTGCTTACCTGACAATGTTTCAGTCCGGTGTATCTGTGTCCCCCACCCCGCTGTACAATTTTACAGGTAGTTAGGACTAAAGGCAACCGTCCTTGTGCAAGGGACGAGTAGAAAATAATGTTGTTGACACGCAATAAGTGTATCATCTCAAGCATTCTTACAGCCTGTGTTATATCAGGTTGTAATACTGTTGCACCATACCATAACATAAAGGAGACAAATGTATTGAAAGAAAAAACACAAAACTTAATTGAATTGAATTTAGAATGTTGATGCTTGTATTGACACTCTATTCAAGGTGATTGCTTCGTTAATTAATGGCTGTTATGAACATGATCGAATGTCGAATCAACTTATGGTTCCACTCAAAAAACTGGACCCCTTGAGATCTTTGCTCGGCTGCAGCACCCTTACCCCGCAAATGAAGCTTATGCAGAAAACGTAAAATGGACCCATGTACACATACGAAACCGAGGCTGACAGAATGCAAGATGGAGAGATGAACCAGACGAATTCAGAAAATACTGGCATTGCAACGCCCATGGTAGAGAAATATGGCGGATCCTGGGGAAGGTCTATGTCCAACGACGGACGATATAAAACTGATGTTGATGATGATGATGTAATTTAGATGACGAGAGTCTATAATTAGACACTTTGAGAAACTCATCAAGAATTTAATATCATTTTCATTGGTTGTAAGCCTAAAATGGGTACCTAGTTTTCTGTTGGTTCTTGACCCTTGGTTTTAAGAACACTTTGCTCCAGCTCAAAATTCCCTTCGAATGATGTATGATAAGTATGTATTAGAGCAACTTTGATTTCAACTCCTGTTGATTCATGGACCAAATTACGTCTTTATTGATCTCCCCGAATAGCTCACTTCGCCCAAACTTTGACGGGTGGTATTAATCAGGTAGCACCCGTCAAAGTTCTGACGTTAATTGACTGATGATGATGATGATGATGATGATGTATATATATATATATATATATATATATATATATATATATATATATATATATATATATGCTAATGTGTGGTTGTCTGTAAATGGTAAATAACTGATGTACATTCGTACGCGCATAATACTGATTGTGTATGCACACAGATCCACGGATAGGTTATTACGTGGTTGTCCTTAAATGGTAAATAACACATATGCATACATAGTCGTTAACAAAAATGCAAATTTTGTTTTTGCTGTTTGATGATGTAGTATTAGTTTTAACTAACTTTATTCATTTTATCCCATTTCTCGCCTTCTCAAAATCCAACTTAGTTATAAATGAAGAGGGGGCTTTTGAACTTTCATTTTTCGTCTTTTCATTCACCCAAGACTTAGCTTATCACTTGCGCCGAATGCTGCCGAGAATACTGCTGAGCTTAGGACAAGTCTAACAGAACATATTTAATGGGTTCCTTCATGAAGACCCCAAGATTCTTATCGAGGCTGTAAGGAAGTTTATTTCCTGGCCAGCTGCCAAATCTATCTTCTCAGAAAAAGAAAAAAAATTAAACTTACCAACCTGAAGGCAGTGTAGCAAACATGATCTATTTCTCCACCGATAAATACGTCTTCAAATCTACACACACACGCACACTTTCTCTCTCTCTCTCACACACACACACACACACGCACACACACACACACACGCACGCACGAGAGGTATCAGTTGACTAAAAAAAAAAAAGAAAAGAGGAAAAAGAAACATGACCTTGTAAGAAAGTAGGTACTATGGTACTTTTAGGGATACAAAAAAATTTTAAAAAATTTCTTTTAATTGACAAAACAAGTTATAAGGGTGAATCAACAATCATCCTCCCTTTTGTTTTATTTCTCTATAGGATGGCAATATTGGATTCTGTACGTACACGGGGACTCGTGGTATGTCCGTCGTCGCTTCAGTAAGAATTCACCAAAGAAGAGTTAGTTGCCCTTGGGTTACCATAAAACAAACATGGCGTCTACGCTCTCAGTTTGCACGGAGGAAGTAGAACGAATAGTAATCCGTTTTTCACGGGTTGTGTGGTGCACTAGAGGTTTAAATCCATCGAAAGTTTTCTGCACGATATAAGAACAGCGTTGTGGGATGTGTACGAATGGATTTCGAAGTTCAAAATGGGCTTGTAATTCAAAGCAAGCACGGACGCTTATTGTCAAAAATTGTTTTGCTTTTGCTCGACGCCCAAATACTACTACGCACACAGATCACACGTTCTCACGCTACAGGAACTGAGATTCGAGGTATTGGGGGATTCTCCTTGTGATGTCATAAATAGAATTCATCGAGATCGTATTCATCTTAGACAGGATTTTTTTAAACAGATTTTGACGCCAAAGTCGTTAGATAATTGACTGTAATAGAAAGTTCTTTATAATTTTATTGGTTCAGCGGTAGATTTCTTTGGTTATTTTGTTTTTTATTCTACTAATTTGTCAATTTTAGTATTGAAAAAATTTAAGTGAAGAATCCCAGTGAATAGTAATTTATTTTCTTTTTCATGTATTTAATCAATTCTTTTTTAAAAAATTTAGACCCCCGTACTCAAAATCCATTTCGTGCCCTCCTGGAAACCCGATGAACTATGAATCTAGATTCGTGTTTGCTCGAGTAGCTGCTTTTAACACTTCTCATCCACCGAAAGATTGATCTTTGTACTTAGTAAAATTCAATACAGTCTCATTTTTAGCACTTGGATGATATTAGGAAAACCGATCCTCAAACATTGAAAAAAACAACAGATCAGCTGCAGTGAGGCTCTGAGAAGACACTTGTTGTTTTCGAACATTCAGCGTTCTGGCCAGGGAGGCTGATCTTCTTCCACTAATGACCTTCCTTAAGTGGTTTTACTGAAGAATGGTTTCGATAGAAAACATGGATATCACGCACAATCTTCATCGAATTTACTGTATATCATTAAAAGTTCGTTCACAAATTAGTTCTATGTACCATAAATTTCAACTGGCGCCGTAATAAAAAAATGGCCTAATGATAAAACCAATGCTGGTTACTTTTTAGACACCCCCAAAAGAAAACTATTTTAAATTTTATGTCTCATCAACACTGAAAAATTCTGGATCTGTCCGCAATCGCATATGATTTTTATACAATCAAAAAAAATAACTATTTCTATGATTAACATAGAATTAGCAAAAAGGGTTATTTATTCTTAAAATTTAATTCTTGTCAGCTCGAAATATCGACACAAATGGTTCCAAAATAACTATGAATACCGAGAATTGTGAATTTCATTTGATTAATGTTGATTTTATTGAGTTTTGGATCTATGAGCATTCTGGGTCTTCAATCAGAATTTTCAACAGCAAAAAATCCACAACACCGTCTTATTGAGCAAAGTAGGTATACATTCCAAAAATGAGGTCTGCCACTCAAAAACTATTGTCAGCACCCTCTGGGCACGAAATTCTTAGCGTGACATTGGACATTTGCTTAGATTTGGAAATGGTCTTAAATTTAATCATAATGGACTTGAAGTCTCCACCAAAAGTTATATATATATATATATATATATATATATATATATATATATATATATATATATATATATATATATATATAGCAAAGGTTTAAATCCTACATCGTGGTACTGGATGGGATAATGGATAGTCTATAGCCACACTGAAGAGTTGTAACACAACGAAACAGCTGTATGTGGATGACAAATTACTTATATATATATATATATATATATATATATATATATATATATATATATATATATATATATACTTGAAATTAGAGAGAGAGAAAACACCCGACATATGTTCTCAGGTTGATCAATGTTGAGCACTTTGATTAGAATGATCCATAAAAAAACTTTCAAAATATTTTTTCAATAAAAGTTATTTTTCCTCGGAATTTTTGAGATGAGGTATTATTATTATTTCTATTGATATTTGGACCATCCTCATCTTTGTTGTTTTTCATACAACGTTTCAGCCGTTGCACTCTACGGCCTTCGTCAGGTATCATCTGGGAGATTTTTGGGAAGTAACAAACCGTACTCTCCTCTTTTAGCGTTAGTAGTATTGTTATACTGTCTCACACTAGGATCGAACCTAGAACCATCAGATTACTTAACAGTAATTTGTCTGATGCTGTAACCACTGCGCTATGTGTCCAAAAATCTCCCAGATGATACCTGACGAAGGCCGTAGAGTGCAACGGCTGAAACGTTGTATGAAAAACAACAAAGATGAGGATGGTCCGAATATCAATAGACAAAAAAAAGTTATTTTGAAATAGAAAAGTATTATTGGGGATTAGTGGAATTGAGTTGGTTTGTCTTTTGTCCCCTCGGATAATTATGTTTCAGTCTTGATACATTTCTATTTGGATACCTTAAAACGGAAATATTTTTTCACGTGAAGTTTCACAGTGTATTGATACATTACAGAATAAGAATATTGAAAACTTAATTTTCTATGGTTTGTTAAAAAACGGTTTGTATTTTTCAATCAAATTCTGTACTTTGATTCCTAGTGCAGCATCTGTTTGATAAATTTGCATTATTTTAGACTGGCCATTATTACTTTGGAAAATGTATTTTGAAACATATAAATTCCTATTTTCAGGGATATTTACATTGCTTTTATACAGAGATACTCTGTCATTCAATGACTGCTCGTAGCCTACATAATTCTCATTACAATTTGTAAATTCAATTACATAAATAACATTTTTTGATTTGCACGGTAGTTCTCTCTTTATTTCAAAAGATTTGGTTGAGTAATTGAATGAATAGGATTTGTATTATAACCTGCAAATTCAACATTTCTTTTTGTTACATTGAATAGCCCCTTTTACAGTAAAATCTCCAGAGGAGGCCAATGTTTGAATTGTTTTAAATTTTCTAGTTGGCATTTACTTTTGATTAGTTTTGTTTTATCAAGTAAATTCTTATATCTTATTCCCTTCGGTGTTTTTCGAGGGATATTTATGGGTTGCCTTCGTTGTAAGTTGATATATATGCTGCAGTTTGGTTTCTTTTATCTTGGGGGTTCTTTAAATCTGTTAGAGATATTTGTTCAGTTAATTCTATCGCTCTATTGATTAAAGTTGAAAGGGAGATCTCTCTGGCAGAGGTTTTGACGGATCCTTTTTTCCAGATTTTTCTCAGTGACAATTATACAGATCCTACGTGCTAGTGAATGGTGAATAGATTTTATGTAGTTTTCGGAGTGGTTGTTGAATATCTGTTGGTTCGCAGTAAATTTCATCTCAAGAGGCTCTTAACAGCGATCACAAACACATTGACAATATAAAAATATTAAATATTCGAAATAACGGTGCGAATGGCTTCCAAACCAGACAGTGTGACCGAGTCTATTGTCTAGGCAGAAAAAAATGGACAAAAAAGAAAAAAAAAGAACAATATGAATATGACATTAAATTTTGATTGGCAGTTACAATAGCTATAGAATCAAATTTCACTTGAATGTGGATTGCTTTCAGTCGTTCCTCAGAAACTAATAGACATGAAATAAATTTAATGTAACTTATAATCCAGTATCATATGTAAATAAGCCTTGTTTAAAAAAATAGATATGTAGTATCAGATAATATCAATATACAATACTCATACAACCTTATATGAAATAACTAACGACATGTATGAAAAAACAAACTATATAATAAAGGGTGTTGGTGTTCAATCAACACTGCTGAGATGTCATGTTGATAAAATTGTTTTGTTTTAAAAATCACAGAAACAGTTACATGGTAAACAACTGATGATCCAACAAGAGACAATTCACATATTCTAGAAAAAAAAAACAATGTATAGGGGAGACATTAAAGAAAACCTTTGGGAAATTACATAGATTGCATTGACAGATGTTGGGAAATGTGTGATTGAAGTGACAAGAAGAAGAATCTATTAAAAAGTTTTTTTTTAAATATTTGGCGCTGTAAAGCTCTCTAGACTATATATATATATATATATATATATATATATATATATATATATATATATATATATATATATGTATTTGTATATATGTATATGTATGTGTGTGTGTGTGTATATATATGTGTATGCATATTTATGTATATATATATGTATATATATATATATATATATATATAAATATATATATATATAATATATATATATATATATATATATATATATATATATATATATATGTATACTCGACAGAATGATTATAAAAGACGTTATAGCATATTAGAACTCTGTTAGAGATGATCTCCCTTTATTACACGGTGAATGTATCATTTGGCCCAGACAACGTTTTGGCAAGACGTGACACGTGTTCATAAAACACATGGAACTTGTGATTCAATAATTTCATGATAATGATCTCTGTGTTACTGATAAGAATAAAGATGCTTAAAAAAAGTATCAATCGATAATCACGTTGAAAGCTTTTCTACACTTGCAAACCGGCTAACGATGAGAATTAAAAAGGCATTTTTCTAATTCACTGTACTGTAGTTCTGAGAAATTTGTGGTTCTCATTAATTTACTAAGCATGTTTTTTTTTTTACTGCATTTATTTATTTATTCATACATTTAGCACTTGAGTACTGTAAAGTGATTTTTCATCAAATGGCTTATGGTACGAGAATGATTTTGGAGACCAAAAGTATTTTAGGGGGTCAGCAAAAATTATTCGTGGATTCAGGGCATTGGCACCTCTCACATTGGCGCCGACCCCACTGCAAATTGCTTAGGATAACAGTGCATATATCTGAAGGTTTTATTAAAAAAATTATTTATTTCTAAATATATCTTTAGTTGCGATAATGGTCCAGTATTTAGAGTCGCAGAAAGTGGAATCAGTGGACCGAATTCAAAATCTAAAGGCAAAATTGGGAAATTTGTTTCTAAGAGATTTTTAAGTACTTTTGATCTGTTAGATCTTGCAACCACCTAATTTCAGTTGTGAGGAACGTAAGAGAAAAACAGTTTTGAGGGGTATGTTCTGTTAAAAAAAATGTAACTATAATGTTAAATTGGACCCTTACTTTCCGTTCGTCGTAGGAAATCCTCGGATGTGGGTTTCTCTTTCTATGCGTGCTTACGCCAGTTCCGTAGTATTTGAAAAATGATTCTGACTCTGAAACGACAGGAAAACATGTTTTTTTTTCCGAGCGAAAAATCCATCCTTAATCCAAATCCAGATACGGCAATAGAACATGGATATTATTTAAATCCAATGGTCTGATCCGACATGCGAATCACTCACGCAAAAACCAGGTTTGCAATATAGTATAATATAATGTAATATAAAGCAATGTCTGATAAGTAATGGGTTTATTCCATAGAGTGCTTGATACATTCCAGTTTATACTCCGAGAGTTGAGTTGTTTTAGAGTAGAGCTGGAAATACAATAGGGAGTGGATTCGCTACACAAACAAAGATTATGTTTCTGCCCTCTCTAGGCCTCTTTATATGATTTTACGTGTTTTTAGATTCTTGTTTGGGGAATTTGGTAAGAGTCTTGTGAATGTTGCTATGAGCGAGAGAGGTTTTTCATTTTGTTTTATTATTTTTAGTAGTATGTATGATTTTGCTGGTGGTTGTAAGTTATCTGTCAAAGGGTGTGTCGTTTTTATCAAAAGGTAAATGCTGAATTGTGTTCTGAGGGATGCTTTGTTCTTGACCATAAAATTTGGCATTAAATTTATTGCCTTTGTTGGTATCCTTTATGGCCATTGTGGATTGTATTATTCTTCATTTACTTGGACATGTGAAGAAGTAGAAAATGTTGATTAGAATTGGGGGGGGGGTGAGTGTGAGTAAACTGTCTTTGTTACCTTTAATTTACTAATGTATGGATTGTTATATTATGTTTGTTAACAAGAATTTTGAACGACGCTCAAGAGAAACAAACTTCTAGCGAATCCATTTCATATATATATATATACATATATATATATATATATATATATATATATATATATATATATATATATATATATATATATATATATATATATATAATCGGTGTTGCCTGTGGGAAATCAACTTGAAATACGACCAAACGTCTTTTTAAAATTTATTTCTTCAACCACAACATAGCCAATGAAAAATCCCCCCCCCAAAAAAAAAGTCCAACGATTATTGACACGTGAAAAAGTAGACGTTATGGAAGATATATTCTGATGCACGGAAAATAACAAATGATGTCGTCACTTTGTTTGACAGTGTTTCTGGATATACTACATGTGTGTTTCTTCCATTTTGACCCAACCCAAGAACAACCAATATAGAGTCGCCATTAGGAAAAACACGGAGAACTCAGGTAAACGACGACGAGATTAAGAGATTGTCTTTGTGCTTTAATCCAATGTCTAGAAATGACCTAAAGTGTCCTCTTGTGTCGCACAGCATCAGGTTCACATTGCCTACAACTTTTGCCGGGTGACGATGTATCCCTATGCAAAATTTATGCATCCAAGGTCAAGTATTTTAGCCAACTGATTAGAAAGTTCTCTACTAATGATACATGTTGACCTCGAATGACCCAAGCCGTGAAAAAATTTACCTCTATGCCATCTTTCTGTTTCATAGGTTCTCTGTTGTGGCTAGCATCTTGGAAAAGATATACCAAAAACTTGTTTTAAAATAAAAGTTGTTTCAAAATGACCTGAAATGACCTCTGGTGACTTTGAATGACAGAAGAAGTCAGCATCATATATACTGCGATCTTCACGTATATACTGCTGAATTTCGGCATTCTTGATGCAAGATCGTTTCCTACAATTGAAGCTGGCTGGAAATGGCCAAAAATAACTATCGGGTGACATCAAATCACTTCAGATCTCAACTACGCGTTACATATGACCATTGCTATTTAGAAATGTACCCCCAAGTCCAATTTCAGTTTCATAGGCACTAAATTATGTCTCAAATTTGTTTTAATATGACCAAAAATTACCCCTGGTCGCCTTGAAGTCAACATCATATAGATTGTAGTCTTTGTCGTGAGAAGATATACCCATATTCTAAATTCTAGCATCGTTGATACAAGATTGTGGCCCATTATTCTGAAAATTGGATAGAAATTACCAGAAATGACATCTAGTGATCTTAGAAGTCAACTCTGCATTGCATATAACCTTGTCACGAGAGGACATACCTCTACACCCAATTCCAGTTTCAGTTGCTAAATTGTGGTTAGATTGCAATCTTCAACGTGAAAAGATATACCTATGCCAAATTTCAGCATCCTTGACCTATGGTGACCTCGAATGACCTCTACGGTCAACTTGTCATAGTCTCTGTTTCAGGTTGATCCCTTATCAGTCTACATGCAAATGATAGGTCGATAAGCCTTGTAGTTTTAGCTGAGAAGAGGCAAGGGAAACAAACAAATAAACGAACAAATGAAAGGCTCAATATATATATATATATATATATATATATATATATATATATATATATAACGAAATCAAGGATTTTTTCACAAACACATTTATGTTCCTGCCCTGTTTTAGCTTCTTCAAGTAGATGATTCGATTTATTTGGACCCATATTTGGAAGATTATTGGGGGTGCCTATTTTTCTGGGTGGAAACATTCTTCGTATTCTATTTATATGTATTTTTTTTTTCCTTGTTTAGTTGTTGGTCATTGAATTTTATTTCCCATAACGTAGGGAAGAGAGTTCATGTCTGGTTGTTATACATCACTTTGGATATTCCAGACACTTTCTTAATCAGTGAGTTATTTCAATGCTCAGGCCGGGTTTACTTTTGGAGGCAGCCTAGGTGAAGCAGATGGTTTTGACTGTTTCACTCCAACAGATAAGCGTGAAGATGGATCTGTGATGACTTGAGCAACGATATCATGGAATTCCCTTTGTCCAACAGTAAAACTGCATGGTACAGTGAACTTCCAGGGCTATTTGTCAATTAGGGCTGACCAGTCGCATCGCACATTGCAAACCTTTTCCTAATAGTGAGTTGTGTTTCAGGACGATTATGCACATCGCTTGAGTTGTGAAATCTGGTTTGAAAATGCGCAAAAGCCAACTTCAACACCCTGATTAGCTTCCATAATCACCAGATCTTAATAAAATTGAGCATTTGTGGTGTCAGTTGGAGCTGCTAATAAGGGACCGATTTCCCAACCTACGGCCCTTAATGGGTCGGGGTAGGTTTTGCTCAAAGAATGATTCAAAATTCCCGTAAATACTGTCCTAAAGCTGTATGGGTCGAATAACCGACTTATTGAAGCTGTTAATAACGCTAAAGGTAGGCCAACTCCATTTCAAAAATAAAAAAATGGTAATTCAAGTGGTGTTTCAATTATTCTGTCGAGCTCCTGTTTGCATTCATATAAAGCGCTTAGAAACTAAAGGTAAACATTGCCAAAAATGAAAAGAAAACAGAGAGAAATTCCCCAATGTTCTTGACTTTCAAAATGCCATCACTCTGAAAGTATTGCATGTATTCAATTACTTTCTTTGTTTTGTACTTGAGAAAATTTTCTACAATTGTAATATTGCAGCTGCTTCTGTGTTGTATGCAACGGAAATCGCTTAGGGCTATATACAGGAAGAAAATAAGTATGACAAAGAAAAATCGGAAGTCGCTGTGAACAGGATTTGGGCACGAGATATGAAAAAAATTCACGAAGTTCATGATTTGGGGGTAGAAAAAAAAAATGACCGATATGTTTCTGTTAATGTTCTTGTCAATGTGCTTGAATGAGACTTGAGTTATTCGCCGCGAAAAGGCATTACTCCTTGAAATACTCAAAATTAGTGTTGGCAGCACAATATATAACAATATATTTATATTTATATATATAGTTATATTTATAACAATAAATATTTCCGTGCTAGTTTGACTACCAAAAAGCGCTGAAAAGCACTAGATTAAACAAAAGTAGCCCCCAAACACGAAAAATGGTCAAAAACATGGAAGAAAATTGGCTGGAAAGCTCTTTTTTGCACTGCCTGAAAAAGGAAAGAAAGAATTGCGATGAATTTAGCGAGAAAAGATCTAATTAAAATATGACTAAATCATACCACTACTTTATCCCTCTCCTCCCACTTTCACTATGATTGACACTCTCTTTCTTTCTCCAGGATCACATGGACAACAGACATGGTAGTCCACTATCAAAACAGCGAGCTCCAATTGACTCTTATCACCCCGGCGTCTCTTCGGTTACTGAGAGCTGACTGTTAAATTCTATCTTACTTCCTCAGATTTTCCCGCCAATATTCAAATATCTTTTGTCAAAGCAATCTGGGCAATCAGAAGAGAACATCTGTCATTCCAGTGGCCGGGTGCCAAAAAATACTTTTCTATCCTTTTTCAAAGTCTTGGCGCTGTAATAGAACATCGTTGGGTTTTTTGAGTTGAAAAATGGAACCAATTGGGCATGCTGGACTGACATTCAGCGAATAAGAATATCTGGGGTAGACTTTCCAAATTGTAAATATTTTCAGCACCTTTTTACCATCAATACTTGGTATACTTATATCGTTGGAATTTGGAATTTCATGGTGAGTAAAGATTACAAAGAAAAACATATGCCCCAGTGTGTACTGTTGGCTATAACGTAGGGGAGATAATTGTTGATGGATATAAATTGACATTCAAATGGGCCGGAGACTGGCTTGACAGGGGTGGTCAAGACCGACATACAGGTACTATGCCGTTGCCGATGAAGGATACTGAGGCTCGGCATTGCTAAGCGTATTGAGACCCTATGAACTCGTTCTGGGTTCTCTCATTATAACTCGGCACAGTCGTAGGGAAGCAGTTCGCCTCGGGACAGCGCTGCTCCATCGCATTAAAAGTGGCAGATCAGGCTTGTCCTGACTCTCTCACAATTTTGGTTGCAGAGACTGGAGCATTTTTCCTGGGTGCTCCCTTGTGTGAGTGCAAGTAAATAGGATACCCGGCCCGGTCGCTGGGAAGCAGTTTGCCTCAGTTATCATTCAGTTAATTTCCAGATTAAACTGACCTTGTGTCACATCTCGCGAGTACATAGAGAGATCATAAGATGGCTTAATACATGAGTCCGAGAAATCATAGAATCCCTTGGAATACTCAAATGGCAATGGACTTTTAATGTTTATAAACCCAACGGAACCTTCATTTCCAAAAGTGAATTTTAATTCAATTTTTTCCTAAAAATACATGTTCTATTTGGCAAGGGCTCCTATAGACTTAATTTACCAACTTTAATTTATTTAACACCCTAAATAAAACAATGAAAACATCAGTCCCTTTTTCGGAAATATAATTCAGACTCAACATCCGAGATCAATTTAAACCCCAGTAGTCACAGAAAGAAGGGTATACAACCAATGCATGCTCCCTATAGTCACCTATGGAGCTGAAATATAGAAGCTAACTAAGGGACCATTACTCAACTTCACATGGAGAGATTACAAGACAGTTGAATATATCAGGGAAAAAACAGAAGTGTGTGACATCATAGAAACCGTTAGATAACTCAAATGGCAATGGACTGGTCATGTTGCAAGAATAGCAAACAACCGATGGACATCACGATTGACAAGATGGATCCCTAGAGATCATATGCAAAACCGAGGCCAGCAGAATTCAAGATGGAGTGCCGAACTAGACAAGTTCAGAAAGAATTGGCTCTGCGACGCCCACGATAGAGAAGTGTGACGAATCCAGGGGAAGGTCTATGTCTAACGACAGACGTTAAAAGACTGATGAGGATGATGATGATAATGATGATGACTTCAAAAGCAGAATATATTTACCTCATTATCAAGATGACTATATGAGTATGGGCGAGCGTTTTTCCCACCTTTAGCGAAATCATTAATATTTATGGAACCGACGTTGTGTTTCCTGACTAGGAGTCCACCTCCACGTGCCTTATGTCAAATATTGTTTTTTTCGTTTGCAGCCTTAGTAAATGAATTGTTAGGGATATTTGGTTCAGAATAAAAACCCTCAATGGAATGAACAAATAAATTATGACAATCTAATACTTGTGTAAATATGACGTGAATCACGTCTGTAATGATTTCAAAATAGAATTGAGGGAGAGAGGGGGAAAGTGAGTGTGTGCATATGAGAGAGAGAGAGAGAGAGAGAGAGAGAGAATCTTTTTACAGATGAGTGAAAGGAAGAGACAAGAAACCTTCAAAACAACGCTTTGTGAACAGCGCATTATTTTTCAATTATTATTATTATTATTATTATTATTATTATTATTATTAGCAATCTCACACCAGTTGCCTGAGGGTAACTGCTGGAGTTTGAGTGAAAGCAAGTCTCCTCAAGTCTCCAGCCCTTCTCTCCTAGTACTCATAGGTCGCAGTAATACTGCGGTTTACAGTTTCACACCGGTTGCCCAGTGGTCATTGCTGAAGGCTGAGTGACAATAAGTCTCCTCAGGTCTTAAGCAAACATTTCTACTCTCTTTCGCCTATCATACCAGTGCTGTGGTTCACATTTCTGCTCTCGTTTCCCTTCCTCTTTTAGGTCACTTTAACAATTAGAGTTGTAGTCTTTATATTTCTAGCACTTTCCTCAGTATCTGCGCAGTTCCTAGCAATACTGTGGTTTGTACAGTCTCAATCTTTCCCCTTATCCCTATCTCCTCCAGTCTCACGCTCAATATCTTTGGGATAGTTCCTAGAGCCCCCACTATGACTGGCACGACCCTGGCTTTCATGTTCCACATCTTCTTCAGTTCTCTCGCTAGATCTTGGTATTTTTCCAGTTTTCACTCTCCTTCCTCTTTACTCTATGGTCTGAAGGTACAGCCACATCTACTATATGGCAGGCCTTCCTCTTCTTGTCTACGATTACCAAGTCCGGTTTTCTTGCCTGGATGAGGTGGTCGGTTTGGATGTCAAAGTCCCAGAGTAATTTGTGGTTGCCATTCTCCAGGGCTGCCTCCTGTTTGTTTGTTTGTTTATTATTATTATTATTATTATTATTATTATTATTATTATTATTATTATTATTATTATTATTATTATTCACACAAGTTGCCTTTTGGTCACCACTGGAGACTGAGTGACAGCAAGTACCCAGCCTTACTCCTCACACTATCACAGTTCACAGCAATGCTGTGGATTACGATTCCACACCAATTGCCTGGTGGTTTTCGCTAGAAAATGAGTGACGGTAAGTTTCCCCAGGTTCCCGGCCTTCCCCCAATATCATCCTCACCCATGACAGTAGCGCTGTGGTTTGTCCGTCTCCACCATACTCTTTTCTTGGCTGTTAAGGTCATTGCCACCAGCAGTGGGTCGTAAATCTCATATTTCAAGGACTCTCTCTAGTATCCCCAGTGCAGTCCCCAGTAGTGTTGTGGTCTGAATAGTCCTTCCTCTTATCCCCAGTTCCTTTAATCTCGTTTTCAGCGTCATTGGTACTATTCCAAGTGCACCTATGATTACTGGAACTACTTTCTCTTTCGTATTTACTCTGTGATCCGCTGGAACGACCGTCTATTATTTGGTAGGTTCTCCTTTTCTTGTCCACGATTACCAGGTACGGTCTCCTCATCTAGTCAGTTTGGACGTCAAAGTTCCAGAGTAATTCATGGCTTTCATTTTTCAAGGCTGTCTCCGATTTGTGCTGACGTTACTCATCCACGTGGTTGAATCCCATGCGTATGCTCGGTTCCCATTGTACCACTATTACTGCCCGGTTGTGTCACTTTTCATACTCTTTCTGGAATTGTTGAATATATTCGCTGGTTATGTGGTTTACGATCCAACCCCTTTCTTTACATAGGCGGCATTTCTGGATTTACGCCTTCATATAGTTTGTACTGATACATTTGTTTTGGGCTACCATGATGAGCAATTCTGTTTCTCTCGCTGTCTAGTTTTTTCTGTTCCCATTTTTGTTTCTTTCTTTGCTGTGCTGCTCCTCCGTTAACTACTTTTTATTGTTCGTCGCACTGTTTCGGGTGCAATTCATTATGTCTTCTCTATTTGGTTGCACATACTTTTTTAATACCATATTGGCCTTTTAGGCACAGTCGTCTATGATAATGAGTCCTCTACCACCTTCATCCTCTTTACATATAGTCTATCTGTCATCTCTGCGATGTAAGGCCTTGTGCATTGTAATACGCTTTTTTCGTTCGCCACTCCATTGATTAGAGTTCTTTCTTTGTCCATTCAAGGAATGGCCTTGTTTATCTAAAAACCCTTAGTTTCCATCTTTATTTCTTTTATTCTTTTAGTTCGGTCTATAATATTTTTCTCTTCTCATTTTCTCTTTAATTACTTCCCGTTTTATCGCATCACATTTGAGATATTCATATTTGTCATGTGTGGTCAATTCTCTTTTTTTTGTTGTCTGGTAATTCGATTCCTTCCTCTGCTGCGAGCCTCCCTTTGTATATCACCATTATTGCATATTTTTCTATTCAAAATCTCATCCCAATGTCGTTGCAGCATTCTTTTACTTTGTTGAACAACGTTTCGACCCTTCTCTATTATCTTTATCAGTATCATCTTCATTATTATCATTATCTTTATCATTATCATTATTATTATTATCATCTTTATCATCATTATCATTACTATTATTATCATTATCTTTATTATTATAAATCATGTTTGTTATTATCATCTTTATCATTATCATTATCATTATAATCATCTTTGTCCTTTACAGTCTATTATCTAGTCGTTACTCACAACTTGAGGCAAATGGTGGTTGAAGTGATGTGCAGTTTTTTCCTCAGTCTCATTTTGCATCGTGTTTGTTGAAATCTTTGTTTCTTTCTTCCATTTTGAATTCAGCAGATGATACTGCATTTTCATAGCATACGAACAGTGTCAGCAAGAACTATCTACAGGATTTCAGAGAGAGAAGATTCTGGTAATATATTTCCAAGTGCTTTTCTCGATCATCCTGGGGGGCTCTGACAATAAGAGAGAAACTTTGTATTTTCAATTGCCACATTTTTCATTTCTCGATTTCAAGGTCCTTGTATGTGCCTAGTTTCACGAGTTCCTTTACTGTGATACTTCTATCGGATAACACACTCATGGTAATTAACAGGAGAGTTCTTTTCCAGTGGTCCTTAACTACTAAGTCAGGGCTATTTGCTTTGAAGGCCCTATCGGTATTTATCGCAAAGTCCCATGGTGTCACGGCATTCTGTTTTCAAATCATTGGGTCTCATTGGTGTTAATACCAGTTATTTTCTATTGGTATCCCGTAATGCTTTCAGTCTCTCCAATGTAGATATTGACCTACTCAGTCATGTATTCTGGTATTCTGTAGGTGTTAAAACTGAGAAGCCAGACACGAAGTGATCTATTGTTTCTAAATGGAAGTCAGGCATTTTGGATCGGAACCGTTTTTCAAGATATTCGCTCTAAAGTTTCGAGTCGGCAAGCACTTGCCAACTTCTTACACTCGTTAACTATAATGGTAGTTTTTCTCTGTGTATGTACCTATCTATGTATGTGAGCTCAACCCAGCAAAGACGGCATTTTCTGCAGAGATATTTTAGCCCCTCATCTCTTGGGTGTTCTAAGAGAATAAAATAAATCACGGTGGTTATCAACCGTTATATTATGTTTTAGTGGGAAGTTCAATTCACTACACAATTACGATACGGAAGGGAACCTTACATTCGGTCCACATGATAACTCTAAAATTTATGTATGAATTGCAATTTTGTATTTGCTTAAATTTGGAGGCACATCCAGGGATATTTCACAGTTACCGCCCCTGATTTATATATATATATATATATATATATATATATATATATATATATATATATATTTATATATATATATATATGTATACATCGCACAATAACTGTAAAAGTTCTCAAAATGAATTTCAATTAAATTTTGTGGAAATGTGATTAGGTATAAATTATTATTATATTATTGTAAACTCGCTGATATATATATATATATATATATATATATATATATATATATATATATATATATATATATATATATATATATATATATATATATGTGAGGATTTTTACAGTGATGAACCTTTGAACAAGTTCACCATAACAAATTTGTTCACTTGGTACATTTTTTAAAATAATAACAACCCAATTTTGAGGCAAATCCCTTTAAACCGGAGAGACAGCTATAGATTTATTGAAATTTTCACTACAACTTTCGCCTGAAGAATATGTCTCTAAATAAATCAATAAAAAGTAATTTTCGAAGCAGCTCCTAAATATCTAAATATTATTTCAAAACAACGCTATGTGAGCACAATTACTGCTTGACACTCAAAATTATTTTCACTTGCAGTTTCCGTTCAATTAACGGAAAACATCTCTCGAGCAGCGTGAAATTTGCTTTATTTCAATTTTAAAAAGTTTTCAGTACATCTGAACAGCATTATTTTTTTTGTTAAGTTTTGCTAATGTTGAAATTAAATTAACTTGCAGAACTTTTATTTCCAAAATTGAATTTGAATTCAATTTTCATTTTGAAATATGTGTACAGTTTGGCAAGGGCTCCTACTCACGTAATTCACCTACTTTAATTCCCTAAAACACCCTAAATAAAATAAAGAAAACATCAGTTTCGGAAATATAATTCAGACTCAACATTCAAGAACAAGAAAACCCCCTGTAGTCCTAGAAAGAAAGGTATACAACCGATGCATATTCCCTATAGTCACCTATGGAGCTGAAACATAGAAGCTAACTAAGAGACTAAGCCTCAAACTGTGAACCGGGCAAAATGCACATGAAAGATTCATACTCAACCACACATGGAGAGATCACAGGACAGTTGAATATATCAGGGAAAAACAGGAGTTTGTGACATCAAAGAAACCATCTGATAACAAAATGACAATGGGCTGGTCATGTTGCAAGAATAGCAAACAAGCAATGGACATGATGACTGACAAGATGGATCCCCAGAGATCGCCTGCGTAATTGAGGCTTGTGACTATCGGGAGGATGCATTGGTTGCATACTCCTCTTTTTAGTGCTAAAGGGATTTCCTTGTTCTTGAATGTTGGGATGGCTCTACCGAAAGTTTACCAACAGAGAGTGATACTTTACTTAATTTCTTTCTATTTTCAACGATCTCATGGAGATTTGTTACCGTAGTTAGATGTAGACGTCTATCTCTTCAGTTCTGCATTTTCAATTTTGAATTACTACAAGTTAAATAAGAATATTACTTGTTTGATTGAAAATCATGTAAATAACAATGTGACAACTAAACGCAACTAGGAATATTTAGATATAGATTAAAAACATCAACATTTGCATCACTGAGCAAAGGGTAAACTTATACTTATATTTCAGTATGTCTGCCTGTCAGTCAGCGTTATGAGCTACCGAGGAGAAGGATGCACTAGCTAAAAGGCTGGAACCATGATTTTCGTATCTTCGGTAAAGGCAAAAAATTGCAGGAACGGAAATAAGGAGAATGCTGTAGCCATAACAATCCAGTGTTTGTTTATTTCTCATTTTCGTTACCTTGAAACATCGTGGGTGCAACGTCGTGGAGACCAGGTATAGAGTGAGGATAAACGAACGGAGGACTGAATATTCTGCCGGAATTCCTCTGGCCATGAGCAGCATTTTTTAAGCAATGCCACTCGACCAAAATCCAGATAGAACGTGCCAGTCTTAATTTAGCCATGAAACTAAACAAATATTATTCTCCGGCCACAAACACTGCTTTGGTGGTCAGCCAAACACTTAATTTCCAAGGACCTGTCTATTTATTATTCCGACTGAATCTACACAGCTGTGTTTTCGCATCTCCGAGTACTCAAACGTGTTTTCGAACACATTTGATTAGAAAAACCAATGTTTACTGACAAGTCAAATTTAATAATCGATACTTGTTCTATTCATAGCCATCAATTTGTTGATTCGGTTAATCATATTATCAGCTGATTCAACGATAGGGACTCCAAATTGTTCTTGCTGGACTGCTGCAAGTAATGAATCTTTATCTCTGAAAGTTTTTGAAATCAGCGTAAACTTGATTATTTCTGACCAATTCTCAAAGGGGAATCTCTCCAGGGCCAAAAGTTTGAATTTCATTATCTTGTGTAAATCCTTTGATTAATGTTGCTGAGTTGCAGAATATTGGTACGATGCCAGATTGGGATGAGAAAGATATTAGAAACCAGATATTTCCTTTTGTACTAATTGGCAGTCACGTTTTCATTGTAGAGAATCAATGTTCCAATAAGTTGAATTGTGAAAAAGCCTCAAACCATTATATCACCATTTCCACATTTTCTGGTTGATTGTAGACAGTCGTCCCTGGAAGGTTCAGTTGATCTTCTGATACATCTACGATGATAATCTGAAAACACTAGAAATCTTGATTCATAAGATGACGGTCAGGAAGAAATATACAAGTTAGGTGCGGATGGTCTCAACGTCAACATCACAAAGGATGTTGAAACCCTAGCTGAGACAATTTGCGTCTGCTCCGCAATGAAGATACGGGTGAATCGCAGGGCACATCGGACTAATCAGCGGAGCTCTGATTCTAGATCAATGGGTGGATCCCCTTGTAGAGCCCAATAAACCCCCTACAGCTACACCCCAAAACATAACTCAGGTATGGGCAACCGTGGAATGTGCCTGGATAGATATACCCACGCAAAGATCCATCACTTTATAGAATCCATGTCACATCTTGGTCAAACCAAGCAAATTCTATTATAAATAGCTTTCAGCAGACTTTTGGAGCTTTGGGGCGACCTACTTCGGCTTGCATAGTGAAATGACACGATAATAAAAACAGAAATTAAAGATGGAAACCTTTTATATTGTGAATGGGTGTATATCATTTCTTGACGACTTTTAAGAAAATTCTATTTGTACCTGACAATTTATTGGCCTACTCAGCATAACTTTTGTCCCCAACCACCGTTCAGAATGACTGAAATACAAGTTCGAATAATATTTAACATTATCATGATGATCATCAGCAATTTAGCAACCGTTACTGGACAAATTCTTTCCCAAAGATTCGCAAGACCTCTCTATCGATGATACTCTCCTGTACTCCTTGTATGGTTCTCAATTTGAGGGTCAATCTTTTGGTAAGATTCCATGTTTCAGCCTCATAGGTCAATATCGGTAGGAGCTTATAATACTTATGATACCATATTGTGAAGATATAAGGCATGATATTTAAAAAGTTCCAAGCATTTAAAACTTCTTTTACCTGGACCTCAAGTCTGGTGCTCGAGTTACACATGTTCTCGAAACTCTCTGTTAATCATCATCGTCATCATCGTCAGTCTTTTAGCGCCCGTCGTTGGATATAGACCTACCCCAGGATTTGCCACACTTCTCTATCATGGGCGTCATGGAGCCAGTACTTCCTGAACTTGTCTAGCTCGTCTCTCCATCTAACATTTGCCGGCCTCGGTTGCGCATGTGGTCTCGGGGAATCCATGTTGTGAGTCGTGATGTCCATCGATTGTCAGCCTTTCTTGCAACATGGCCAGCCCACCGCCATTTGAGATTTTTTATGGATTCTATGATGTCTCTAACTCTTGTCTTTTCCTGGATGTGCTGTGCTGTTTTGTGGTCTCTCCATGTGAGGCCCAGCATTATTCTTTCATGTGCATGTTGCATGGTTCTCAGCTTACGGGTCTGTTTCTTGGTTAAGTTCCATGTTTCAGCTCCATAAGTGACTATTGGGAGGATGCATTGGTTGTACACCCTTCTCTTTAGGATTAATGGGATCTTATCATTTTTGAAGGTTGAGCTAGCTCTGCTAAAGGCTTGCCATCCTAGTGTGATTCTTCGCTTGATTTCTTCTTCTTTTGAGGGTCTCATGGAGATTGCCCTAGGTAGATGTAGTGGTCTACTTTCTCGAGTTCTGTGTCCTCGATTTCGATCTTGGTGTTTTTATCTCCAATGTGGTTGTTGCACATGATCTTCGTCTTGCTGAAGTTCATGTGTAGGCCGACTTTCTTGCTCTCTTCATTTAGTTCATCTATCATTAGTTGGAGGTCGTGTAGGTTTTCTGCGAAAAGGGCTATGTCGTCTGCGAATCTGAGGTTGCTCAGATACTCGCTGTCTATTTTAATTCCCTTACTCTCCCAGTCTAGTCTTCTGAAGATCATCTCGAGGCAGGCTGTGAAGAGTTTAGGTGAGCTGGTATCACCTTGTCTTACTCCTTTCTGGAGCTGAAAGGGGTCAGAGTCTTTATGTAGCCTGATGAATGAGCTGCCGTGATTGTATATATGTTTCAACACTTCAATATATACTGGATCTACACCTTGCCGACTGATGGCCTCCATGACCTTAGGGATTTCTACTGATGCTATGTCGCTTAGCCAATGTTAATCAAGCGGAGAGAGGAGGTACTTACTATTAAGTTACTGTCTCAAATTCAATCTATGGTCTAATGATCCTTGGGGATCGACATAGTGAGTCGTGATGTTCATCAGTTGTTTGAAATTCTAGTAATGTGAACAGCCCGTCGTCTTTTGTGTTTTCTATGGTTTTATGATGTCTTTCACTCCTGTTGGTTTTATTTTAATACAATGTGCTGTCTTGTGATCCCCCTTTTGACTTCAAACACGATTCCTTCGTGGGCATATTTGGCAATTCTCAGTGTAGGGGACAATCTTTTGGTTTGCAGGTTCCCAGGCGCTGATGTTATTGGCATATACTTATATCCTCTTCTGTTTCTACTAAAAGGGCATGAGCATGTATTTGTTGATCTTGTAGCATTTACAGGCGGTCTAGTGTCCAAAAAATAACAATCATATTTTCATTTACTTTTTTTATCATTGCTAGAAGGCCATCACTCTACAAGGTGTTGACCCCGTGTACGTCTAAGGACTGCAGCTTCTAAACAATCATAGCAACTCCGTCATCAGGCTACATAAAGACCCTGAACCCTTCCAGCTCCAAAAAAGGGTAAGGCAAGGTGATAGCAGCTCACCTAAACTCTTAAAAGCCTGCCTAGATGAACTAGACGATCACAATAATCCTAAAGAGAAGAGTAATGCATTCTCCTTATAGTCACTTATGGAGCTGAAACATGGAACCTAACCAAGAGACAGACCTGCAAATTGAGAAGCATGCAACGTGCGCATGAGCGAATCATGGAGAGATCACAAGACTGCACAGTATATCAGGGAGAAAACGAGAGTCTGGGAAACAGAATCTTTTAAAAATCTTAAATGGCAATGGGCAGGCTATGTTGCAAGAATGGCAGACCACTGATGGACATCATAACTTACAATATGGATCCCCGGAGATCACATGCGAAACCGAGACCGACAGAACACAAGATGGAGAGATGAACTACACAAATTCTGACGCCCATGATAGAGAAATGTGGCAGATCCTGGAGAAGGTCTGTATCGAACGATGGACGATAAAAGACAGATGATGAATATGCAACGTTTACCTTTTCTGTCTCTTTTCAATTTCAAACGATATCTTGTTTTCAATTTGGAATAGTATTAAGATTGTATCTCAATTGTATTATTACTGAATTTGAATTTAATTAAAGAATTTCCCATCGTAAAATACTACTGTAGGATGTTTATCAGATTGTGCCATAAGACATCTTCAAGACTAGTTCTAACAAGAATTTCAATACCGTAACGATGGGATGAATGCACCTTTTGAGGCCTCGTTGGAGCCAGTTTCTCATTATCATAGTAGAGGGTTGCCTTTCAATTCAAGCTATATTCTCATCATTGCAGTGATGTCCCCAACAGATCGTGTCTTCCGATAGGGAACCCACTGCTACAACGGGAAATCTAAAATTGAAATATAATTGTCATCATTTTGCGTTTATTCGTTGGACATGGGCCTTCTCCAAAAATTGCCAAAGCACAACTGACAGTGTTGCGAAACCAGCACTTTCTGAATTGTTCAGTTCGTCACACCATATTATATTTTGCCGTTCACTGTTTTGCATATGATTTTTAGGAATCCATGATGCTAGTTCTGATGTCTAACGGTCGTCTGGCATTCTTGCTATATGACCAGTCCATTGCCATTTGAGCTTTTTAATGGATTGTATGATATCTCTTACATCTCCAATGTACTGTGCTGTTTTATGGTCTGAGCATGGTTCTCTTTCATGCACGTGACAATGTTCTCGGTGTTAAGGCTAATTAGTTCAATCAACCGTTATTAGTGGAATGACGGCTTGTTTAAACCGATCACTGGTCTGAAACAAGGCTTTGGTAGACAATGTGGATGGAGACGGTTCAGGTACATGCTGATCTTCCAGTGATTAGTGTTGTTATTGTAGAAAAAACCCAACACTGCGAGACTTTCGGCAGTGGAGACATAGCTGAGGCAAAAGTTGAGAGAGAGGGTATATGAGAACGCTTCCCAGGCTCCCAATAGAGGTGCCCCCAAAAGCTCAATGGTTTATATTTCACTTACTGAATTCCTACTGACATTGAACAATTATAACCAGGATTATATACATGAATTGCGTATATAATAATTCAGACCTTGGGTTGTTTTTCTTCCATTAAGCGGTCGCGCATGTCGATCTTTTTGCATGTCCAAACGTGACTATCGGGAGGACATATTGGATGTATACGTTTCTGATTGGATATTCTTGTTTTCATCGTAGACATTATTGTTTCGATAACGTTATAAATGAAGTATTAGTATAAGGCCTTCACCTGATCAATTTTTGACCACTCCACGTTTTGTTTTGGATTAAATGTTTTGTTTTATGAATCGAGATAATTTATGAATAAATATTGGTATGGGATATGGTTTATCTGATCATATGAAAAATAAATGACAATATTGGAAGTTTTGTTGTAAAATTATTGAAATGTTATTTTACTGTTTCGTCCATTTTCTAGACTTCTTTAAGGGTGTAAGAAGGGAAAAAAGAAAGGGGACAACTGTTTATATAAGCAACTGATAAGCAGATGTCTCCACATTTTCTCCCTCCATTGTCCTTTCGGAGTAGTCAAAAACGGATAGAAGGTTGGAATCAAATATTGTCATCTATTTTACTATCAATTAAAATATATCGAATTTGCCAAACCTCTTCCCCGTTGTATGAAACTTCAATAGATATATATATATATATCAGAGCACTCCGGTAGATGGGGAATTACGCGCGAGTAAATATATCGCTTAAATTCAACCTTACTGACCGTCCAGTTCTGCGTAGGGCAGAGAGAGATGCCAGCCTCTGGATCAGAAGTAAAGGTTTCGATCCTACCTCGTGGTACAGGATGAGATGGATAATGGATCGTCTATAGCCACACTGAAGTGTTGTAATACAACAAAACAGCTATCTGTGGATTACACAACTTAATTGTATATATATATATATATATATATATATATATATATATATATATATTATGTTGAATCAGCAAAATTGTCTTGATTCCGAAATTTACTTGTTTTCTCTTGAAAAAAGAAAAGTAAAATATTGATTTCAATTCTTTGATTACAAAATGTTTGACCCTAAAACAGTTGTTGCATATCCTTGTTTTGATTATATGAACTTTTGATCAAGTCAAAACTACATATTTATTTAGTTTGAGTTAAAAAAAAAGAGTTAAATAGGCAGCTTTGCTGATTCGGTGTAAGATATACAATAAATACAGTACTTGAATACTCATAAGTATTTGAAGAAACGTGTATTTTTTGCAATCATCACAGCAAGACATACATTTAGTCATATTTTTTGAATCTGAATGCTAAAATTCTGGAAAACCTTTCTGATCCTAATAGACTTAAATTTTTAGATGAATAGAAAAACTGTTTTTTCTATTCGTTTAAAATCTTGTTCAGAATTGATGAAGGAGATAGAAAAAGCAAACTAAAATTTCAATATGGACAGGTTATTCAACTAATATATTCATTTTGATAACCCCTTGCTCGAAACTCTTAATGGCCCCGGCAATCTTTAGGCAATAAAGACGGATTCTGTGCTTGTTCGAACACTTAGGCGTTGTACTTTCTACATAAATAGTTATATATTTCGACATCTCTGCAATATTCATCATATTTTTTCCAAATATAAAATTGTTTTAGTCACTCTTTCCCCTTTCTCTCTTTAGTTTCCTGTTGCCCTGAAGTTGCCTAATTTCTTCTTTTGGACTCACCTCAGGAAAGAAGAGAAAATTGAATATTACATTTCTATGGACAATGGGAAAAAAGAAATCCAAAGAAACAGAACAAGAGCTCTTGAAACAATATTGAGAGGAAGCTAACCGAGAGTTTTGAAAACTTGGAGCTTTTTACATATCATGCTTTATATCTTCACAGTAGAGTATCATAAGTATAATAAGCTCCAACTGATAGTCACCTATGGAGCTGGAACATGGAAACTCACCAAAAGATTGACCCTTAAACTGAGAACAATGCAACGTGCACAGGAGAGCCTCATGTTCAACATTATACGAAGAGATTGCAAGACAGCATAGTATATCAGGAGGAAAGTAAGGATTAGAGATATCATACAATCTATTAGGAAAATTAAATGGTAATGAGCTAGTCACGCAGTAAAAATGTTGGATAACTGCTCGATATCACAACTCAAACGTGAATCCCAAGAGATCATACACGGAATTGTGGCTAGCAGAAAATACTTTGTGGTGACGAACTAAACATGTTTAGAAAGTACTGACTCCGCGATGCCCATGATAAAGAGGTCTGGCGAATTTGGGGGGAGGTCTTCATCCAACGACGGTCTAAAAAGGCTGTTACTGCTACTGATGATGATTTAAATATTATTCGAACTTGTATTTTCGTTCATTTTAATCGGTCTAAACGGGCTTAGGGCGAACGTTATGCTGATCGGGGCAATAGATTGTCACTTGCAAATAGGTTGTTTCTTGTCGGTAAATTCGTTCTATGTCGGTAAAGTCAAGAAGTAAGGGACAGCTACACCCACTTCTGCATAAATGATATCCATTGTCACTTCATTATGCTAGCACAAGTATGTCGCCCTAAAGCAAATTCCGGTGAAAGCAATTTATAATTAAATTTACTAGGCTTAATCAAGATAAGGCACTGGCAATGGACAAGAATGACTACTGCAGTGTTAAACTCTACTCTTTCTTCTATTCTTCCCTAAAATGATCACTGAAAATTTTGTATTGCATATATAATAATTGAAAAATTATAAAAATATATATATTTTTGTATGAATGTATTCATTCGTCATGAAAAAATATCCGGTTGTATCTGCAAAATAAATTTCTTTTAATGATTAAGACTTGTTAATTTAATTCAATACATAAGACGACATCCTAGTGAACGATTGGTCGTGAGTTAACAATCACAGAAAGGGATTGTTGACGGGAGTAAGCCCTTCATTTCGGTGAGGATTGTTCTTGTTACATTAAGAAAATAAAGGCAACTCCAGTACAGGAGTTTGACAAAAACCAATGTTACTTTTAGAAGATCACAATTGAGCAACTAGTATTCATTTGGCTGAAGGCATAGGGTATGGTGGAGAAGTCGTATTCAAAGTTGAGCTGAGGGTTGGAGGACATAGACAAAGGAAATGTCCAAATGCTGGAAATACAGGAGACCCTGGGTTACTAGGATCTAGTCTATTGCGAAGTTTACGCCGATGTGTTCTTGATATTTTCATAATGGTATAAAACCTCCACGGCTGGAATAATAAAAATTCGATCTGTATTTGATCCAACTACACCTAAAAAGAGAGGTACACAATATAGTCACCTATGGAGCTTGAACATGGAACCTAACCAAAAGACTGAGAACTATGCAAGCAACGTTTACAGGAGAGAATTATGTTCAACATCACATGGAGGGATCATAAGACAACACAGTATATTAGAGAAAAAAAAACAGGAATCAGGCACATCAAGGAATCCATTAGCAAAATTTAAATGGCAATCGGCTGGTTATGTTGTAAGAATGACTGAAAACCGATGGACATTACAACTCTCAAGAAGGATCCTCAGAGATCATATGCAGAACTGTGGATGAAAGAAAATAAGATGGTGTGAAGAACTATACAAGTTCAGAAAGTATAGGCTCCGTAATGCCCACGATAGAAAGGTCTGATGGATCTTGGGGAAGGTTTTTGTCCCACGACAGACGCTTAAAGGCTGACCATGATGTTGATGATGACGATTGAAAACCGTAAATGTAGATGTACCTAGGGATAGCTACATCTTTGTATCGATAGACAAATTGATTTGCAGAGCGATCAAAAGGTGATCGGAGTTTGAAAATGGATCCTTAGATAAAATAACGGTAAGGACATTGTAGAATCTATTAGAAAACTTAAATGGCAATGAACTGGTCATGTTTTAAGAATGGCAGACAACAAGGATCCCCAGAGATCATATGTGAAACTGTGGCCGGTAAAATATTGGATGGCGTGACAAACTAGACAAGTTTAAAAAGTATCGAATCCGCTATACATATATCCAGCGAATCCAGGTATATGTCTAACCGAGGATGCTGAAAGGCTGATGTCGTTTTTGATGATGAGAGAGCGACTAACTGACTAGAATCCTTGCCGAAAACTACAAAAGAAGATAAAAGAGTGGCATATCTGAACTGAGTGTCCAAACAGCGTCTCCCCGTTGCATGAAAAGGAACCGATCAGAGCATTCCTAGTTATCTGTAGTCGTCATAAAGTGCTAATAATTTTTTGTATGGCGTCATTGAAAGATGTAGCCAGGTGGAATGTCTCCGTTGGACAGCGCTAATTTTACAGAAAAAGTATTTCTATATGTCTGCAATTATCACTGACTCCGGCGTGTATTTCTGGACAGACTTTATTGGAGAGAAATTATAATGGTCCTGTCCCCACAAAAAATATCTCATCTAAAGGGAAGATCAGGATCGTTAGAAATGTCAGTCAGTAGCTCCAACTACTCTAGGTTACTTATTTTTAGTTAGCCTTCGATAAATAAGTATCCAGGTGGAATATTTCGGCCAAACATCATCTTTTCATTCAGAGAAGATGAAGGCATAACCAGATGTCTGCAGTTAGCAACAACCACATTCGAACTGCTTTCTTTTTAGTCGGCTTCCATTCAAGGAGTGACCTTGTGGAATATGGTATACAAACATCACCTCTCCATTTAAAGGGAAGATGGAATTATTCCCAGATGTCTGCATCTAACACTAATGATTTTCAAACCTCATTTTTTCCAGTCACCTTTCCATGAAGAACTAACCGTGAGGAATGTGTTGCCCAATATCATCTCTGCATCTGAAAGGAAAGATGAAGATATCTCAGATATCAGTGGCTAACATCAACAGCCTTCTGGAAATAATTATCTTATATCGGATTTCGCCTCTGATCACATCCAAATATACAAACGGAAGTATTTTCCTGTATCTTTCTTCGTCTTGCGATACACCGATACTCTCACTATTCAAAAGTAGAACGTTCCCATGAAAAAAAAAAAGAAAAACAATTTCCGTGAGCTTAAATGGCGTTACCTGTAAAAGTGATTACCATTAATTTGTTAGGGAAACATTTTTGAGAATTCTTTGACACCCCTCCAAAGAAAACACAACAAACTGAATCATACCAAATAACACATAAAACCTAAAACGACACAAGCATATAATAAAGACAAAAACTATGATAAAAGATGCGCGCTGTTTCTATAACAGCTCGCTATCAAAACAAACTCTGAACACTTATTTCGCTCTTTGCCCTTTTTTTCCGTTAAAGCGAAAAATAGCGTAAAGCAAACTTTTGGAAATCGGGGAATTCCTGTACCTGGGTAAATAGCAACACCGGAGCCCGTTTGTATTAGAGGCCTTGTAGATAACTATCAAAGGAACTCTTTCACTTAGCTGATTGATAAATGAAAACTGGTCAGGTTAGTCACTTAAAGGAAATTATCACGTGACCAACATGTTTAGGGAGTAATAAATCAAAAAAATTGGAATAAGGGGTAATCAATGAAAAAGTTACTTCTCTCGCCTTTTTTATCACTAAAAGCTTGAATTTTCAAAAAACAAACGGATATAAACTTGTGACTATTTTAGTATAAAATTACATTAGAAATTGAACCCCAAAACTAAAAAACCTATTTTTCGGGGAAATTTCAGGACCTCCCCACCCAAAACGTGTTTTTCTTAGACATGATGAAGGGTAAATGGTAAAACTTTCATCCCTCTAGCTCCATTTATGCAGCATGTACGCATGATACATACATACATAGCTAGCCAGTTAGCCCACTGGCGAGAACTATTTAGACGGATTTGGTTGATGGTTTCTAATAGTACCCTTACGCTGGCTATGACTAGCCCCACCTGCCTGGACATCTAATATTACAAGGTTCCTCCCAATTCCCCTGTCTCGACGACAGTGACTATTAACGTAGAGGCGACGTACACTCGACATGGCGTCCTCATCTGCTATTACCCATAGTTTGGGGTTTAGGTATGGAGAAAAAATGGAATCATACCTATCCGAAGGGCACTATTACGAAATGAACGCAATTTTGTCATGCGATCTTCTGTCGGTATTAGTTTCGTATTGATCTCAGGGGATTCAAATTGTGAATTGTGATGTCCAGCAGTCGTCGCACATTCTTGCTACATGACCAGCCCATTGCCATTTGAGTTTTCTATCGGATCCTATGATATCTCTGTGTCCTATTTTCTCTCTATTATACTCTCTATTATATTATATATTTTAACCGATGATTGGTCTGAAACGAGGCTCAAGTAGGCGCCAGGGATGGGGAGGGTTTGGGCACATGCTGATCTTCCGGTGATTAGTGTTGTTATTGCAGAAAATAACATTACAAGACAACAAAATCAAGTGAAATTACGGCGTTAAAAAACTTGATTAAAACTATAGCCTTGCCTAATAGATATTTATTCACAGACACTCAAGTCCAATGAACGTTTCAGATTCAATCAAAAGTAGGTCCAGTTAGTTACTCAATAGAGACAGTCTTTTGTCATTATGCCGTGAACAAAAGGATAATTAAACAAAAGGGGTGATCAATGAATAAATTACTTCTGTCATCTTTTTTGGGGGGAGCGTGATAACTAAAAAATTTGAATTCCACAAAACAATCGTAGATGCTGCCGGATACAAACTAAGGGACGCATTTAGCATAAACCAACATTGCAAATTGAATCCCCCCCCACTGAAAACCTATTTTTTGGAGGGGGGTGTTGTAAGACTAAAAAAAAAAGTTTCTTGACATAGTAGGAGCCATCAAGTCAGCCTGGCCAACTTAAAAACTAAAGAAACTTCGGCAACACACGTTCATGCATCAGAAAGCACCCAGATAGCACATACCTCTTCCAACGTTATGTACTAACTAAAAACTGAATGAATATCAGTTTGTATATAGCTAATATGAAAGGGAATAGACTGTTTTCCATATTTTGAATTCTTGTCTTGTATTTTGGATATATGAAAGCATCTCTCAATCAAAATAATCCTTGGATCCGCCTCCAAATAAAATCAATTGTTTCGTAGCCCATGGCCCGGTTTTCCTCGAAATTTCATTGAAATTTATTGTGAACTTTTGGAGATGTTGCGTGGAAAAGCAAGAAAGAATGAATAACTGGCTGCACATGATGGACGAAGTTAGCACAATTTTTAAAAACTTGACATTTTACTTATTTTCAGTGCTACAATGTTCGGTTTGAAAAGATATTATTCTGAAGCAAGAACGCTCAATGAATCAACGCAAATTGTTCTTGCTTCAAAAAAAAAGTAATAAGAATGAGTTTGGTTGCTCTAAAATTAAGCAAAATATCAACTCTTTAAGAATGGTGCATTGGGCACTTATCATAGGAGTCTATTCATCTATATCTCCAACTTCGTTGCCAGAGGTAAAGAAAAAGCCAGAAAAAAATCTTTTATCCAATCAATTTTTCTGAACAAATCCGAGAAGTAAAAGACCCCAACAAAAAAAAGGAAGATTGCTATTTTTCCATTAATATAATGGCTTAATGATAGCAATTTCACTAAAATATGTCGTAAAGACAGTGAATAACATTTTAGATTGATAAAAACCATTAAGGTTTCGGAAAATAATTTTGTATTTTCGAGTTTGGAAAATACTATTTCTGCACCTAATACGGCTGTCAAATTTAGCAAATTTAGCAAATGAATAACTTTACAAAAACCAATACGTAAAATTGTATCTATTACAAAACGACCTGCGTCTATTAGAATGGGAGTCGATGTGTAGAATCGTTTATGGTGAGAGCGTCCTGAGATGCAATCATTCTTGTAGTGTGTCTTGATATGTTGAAGAAGCCGGGCGCTATTTTACGGTGTCATTCGCTACAATGGCGGGTCGGTATGTGGTGTATCAATTTTATTATTGTTTTTTTTTTTAGATCGAAGATGTGATCGGTTTTGAGGCATTGCTGTACTGCTGCGTTTTCCTAAAGTGACAATAACATAATTCAAATCATATTATCCCAAAGAGCGGCTGCACCTAAGGTTATAAATCAGGAGAAATCTGTAAACTACTAGGCTGAAGTGTTGACTATAGATTTGCTGGAGGGAGCATCTTGAAAGAAACTTATTAAGCTAGAGTTGTTTGAGAGAAGGAGGTTGATACTAAGGACATCAAATTATGTGATGGATAGTCGATTATGGTTCAAGATGTAGGTTAAAGCATTATTGTTTCAAATATTTCATTCAAAATTATTTCATAACTCATATAGTTTATATATCAAAATTATATTTCAATAATAACAACTGCATGGCAATTTTGTCTTTTATGGACTTTTTTGAGAGTCGTATTGCCTGATAGTGTAACTCATTATGACTGCAAGGGAAAATATAGGAGGTCCCAAATATAGTAAATATATAGTATTAAATTGACCCGTATTGTTAAAATGAATGGTAGACCATATTAGAACAAGTGGTGATTCTAGAATATACGATTAAGCAGGCAAAACTAATTTCCATGCGCAGATTCGTTGATGAAGTATTCCATTTGAATATAGGATCATGTTTGGTACACTAAGTTTCGATCTTCGTTTGGACCCGACCCGCAAAAAATGATGATATAAATAGCTGGTCCATATCAAAAGATACTTGGTCCATATAACCGGACACTTTTTCTGCTTTAAAAATAAACATTAAAAAAATGTTTTGTTTTTTTCATCTAAATTTTGAATGGCAAGTTCTTACAGACAATAAGTTTATTCTCAGTCTTTATTATTACCAAATGAAATCGACTGTTGCTTTGAAACTTTGAATCACATTGAATTTATAATAAGCAATTATTCTTTGATAGTTCATATTTGGGCTAAAGACGATAATTACGTTGTTTTTTTTTTTTTTTCGATTCACAATAGTCATTTTTGTAAACCTTCTGGACAACGGATGGCATTTGCAAAAATTCATTGCACCAGAAAACACCTCTCAAATGTTTCTCATTGCTTGCAAAGCAGTTTCACCCCTTCGAAATTCATACGGTAAGCAACGGCGAATATTTTACTCTTTAAAATTTCGATCTTTCAAGAGATTAAACCCTATCATACACTATAAACAACACACTGTCTGATACAAGAGATGATCAAATTAATCCAGACGCCATTTTGAAACCTTTAACACTGATCTTGCCTCCGTCGATTGGCTTATAATTTAAAACAGTGAAATACGTAATTATTTTCTGAACATCCAAATATTTTACAAAGAAGAAAGATAGTTTAAGATGTGTTTTGGCAAAGAGATAGAAAGGTTATTTTAGAACATTTTTTTAAAACGGCAAATGTCAATTTTCAAGATTCTATTTTCGTTAACGTTCCCTTTCAATGAACGTGTTTTTCAAATAATATACTTCGTGGTTCTATCATGACTAGGAGCATCCTTTTGAGATGTAAACATTTTTACATCTTATCAAAGTTGGAGGACGTATCCACACGAGTCTGTTTGTTATCCAATATCTTCAAAAGTTCTGAATGAATTTTGACGATATTTTGTGGAAAACTGGGCTATGGGTTTTATGGGGGAATTGATCAAATTTAAAAAAGGGAATCTTACAGTTTACCTCTAATTCTACATGATAACTTCGAAAGTTTTGATAAACTTTTCTGGAAGGGTAGACCTTATTGTGAGGAAGAATTGGTTAAATTTTGATTAGATTTTGATTAAATTTCTTTCATTTTTCCACACATTTATACATCCACTTATGTTTTTTTACACTATATCTCCAATATATCTCAATTGATTTCAATGAAATTCCATGGATGAGTATGTAGTGATAACAATTCAATACGAACAGACATACAGACGGACACACACTCTAATTCTCCCTCTCTAATTTGTTTATTTACTTTTAAATTCTAAGAATGAATTTGAAAACAGGAACACACCTGAGAAATTGCCAAAGGCTAATCACCTTTCCAGGGTCTGCCAGAGTGAAGCAAAATGAACAAGTTTTTCCTGAAAGTTATCTCCCTTTACTATAAATAGCTAAAATTCACAGGAAAAGCATAATTTTTATAGAAAAATACAGACAGTTATTCAATCAGGGGTAGCCAAGAGATAAGAACTCAGTACGGCAAAATCTTTTGATAATCAACAAGTGTTAATAACTAGTCAACTCCTCATTTTTATAAGTGAAGTACGTTCATAAAAGACTTCTATTCTGCACACTGAAATGAATTGACATTCTCTACTGAAAACAATTCTCATATTTACTTTAAAGTGACGTAAACATAACTAAATTCTTTCGTATTTTAGAACCAATCATACGTGCTTTGCCTCTCATTATAATCGAGTCCCTTCTTTTCCCTCGCTTGGATGATTGATATCAGTTACACTCACTTCTGAATAATTGTAAGTGCGAACCTGAACATTCTCTGTGGTAATCTTCTGATACATGAAATTTATCTTAATGGGTTCAAAAAATGTATAAACCACAAAATGTAGGTCATGGCTTAAAGACGAATTGAATAATTTCGAGGGAGATTAAATAATATTTTTTACAGTTACCTCCCCTTTACCTCAGCTATCTTTGAACTGATTTTCAATAAGATTTTATTGGCAAATATGTCGGTTGAGTTATACGCTCTACTTGTGCGTTCTCATTCAATCAAATGTATTTACGGATAACATTCCTTATGGAAAATGAAATGATTGTATTTCGATAATTCGTACATTTCATTACGTGCAATTTTGGCGAAACACGTTTTTTTTAACCCTTTCAAGAATTTTTTTTTTACTCTGAGGGCTCTAAAGATTTTTCAAGACTTTTTGAGAGATTTTTTTTACATTCAGAAGTCAAAATCGATTGAGAGGATTTTTCTCCTTTTAGGTGTCAAAATAAAAAGGGGACTAAAATCGAAGGGGAAGACTATTTTTTTTTTCTGTTTTAAAACCGAGGATGATGACTTTTTTTTATCTTTCAGAGGAAATTAACGTTCCCCCTCGATTGTGACAATATGGAAAGCTATATTATAGGAAAATTATGATCCTATTCAAAGCTATTAAAATGAAACATAAGATTAAAAGCTATCTTTTTCGTATTTCATACACTTCGACTTATCAATCAATCATGAAACTCTTATATTCGAAAGTCTCAAATTTGTGTTACTATCTGTTTGAGCATCATGGCCAAACAGTAAGTCCCACAGGTATAGTTTTTGCATTGATATTGACTAACCTTGGGATTAACAGGCAATTTTCTTTCCATTGAAATTCCTGCATTATCGAGTGTTTGGCAAGGGTTCCATTCACAATTCAAATATTATGTTAAACTGAACAAATTTAGTATACAATAGTTCCAAAATACACGTATTTTTGAAAAAAGCTGTATGAGAAAGAGACAATATTTTCTCCTCTCAAAATTGGATGGAGAATTTTTTTCCCTTTTTCTAAAAAGTATTTTTCCCGGGCGACGCCAGGTATCCCTGTTAGTTTGACATACAAATGAATCAGTAGTGTTTCTTCTGTTCGGTGATGTCATATGAAATGAGTTCTCTGCGATTCCATTATATATTGATGCCACTGTTCGTAGTTTAAAAGCCCCCCCCCCCTAATCTCATTTACTTCTTAATTTGTGGCACATACGCCCGAGAAAACTTCTTAAAGATATCTACAGAGCCTAGATATCCAAGTAGTCATGGAAATGTCGAGGTATATTTGTCCAGGGAATGCATTAATCTCAGAGAAGCATTCAATTCTTTTTATCAAATAAGCTATGTTGTTTTAAGAGGCATTGAAACGTTTGTGTATTGGAATGGGTACAAAATTGCATCCAGGTTAGAGAGAATCACTTTAAAATTTGATGTGATGTTAAGATGTACTCGCCATTACAGTCAATAATTGATGAACCGTAGCGTGAAAATTTGAAATCATGTAAATAAATTCAGTCGAAGAATGAGTGTGGTCAGAATGAATTTAATTCAAGACATTACTGGCGTTTTCCACTGGGCAACATCTAAAGTAGAGTAAATTCCGGACAATCTAGATGCTATTTCCACTGGAAAACATCAAATGTGGAATTAAAAAAAACATCCAGAGCCATATATATTCTGGAGAATCTGGATCTTATCAATAAACTCGTCAGAAGGTCAAAAGGGCTTCTTTAAAAATATTTTTTCAGAAGGAAGCCAGTCGAGTACAGAGGCCAATTTCCATGTTTGTCGACAAAACGATATGGTCAGGAGCACTGGAACACATGAAGACACGTACATAAAAAAAGAGATAAAAAACCTTTGCCACTGTTGGTGGCTACGGTATTTCCAGTGTAACCTTCCTGTTGCTTCTTACACTTATTTTTAAGATTAAGATGTTGACAAAAAGACGGTTGAATCTTTTTTTAAACACCCTGTACACCTACGAACGTCCATTTTCGAGCAAATCATGATAAATAATATTTACCTATGCATTCAATTAGCTTGGCACTGTTACCTTCGTTTTGCATAATTCATTTCCAGCGATGAGTTTTCCAAAAATTACAAAACGAATGCTTAACAAGGTCGCTTTCTGTAATTCACGTGGACATTGATTTTCATACTACAGAATGCTTTCCTAAGGCTTATAATTGATGAACTACAGTCGAATGATTGCACGGACAATGAAGACCCAAATAACCTTTGAAGACTGTCAAGTATGGAAGGTTTTTTAGTGAAAGAAAGATGGCGGTGGGAACCTTTGCACTAACCTAAGCTATATCTACAGAGTATCAGAAGTGACGATGCTCTTACTTTTTTTTCAAACCTGGATACAAAGTCTGAAATTTGTTATCTTAAGTTAGGAAGAACAACAAGCACAATCTTCAGCAGAATTAAGGTTGTAAACCAATAAACTCACATTCCTCTATCATGATTTGAATTCACGACAAACTGATTACCAGGTGGTTGTCTTACCGACTGAGTTAAGTTGACAAGTCTTAGATTTCAACGAATATTTATCGTGCAGATTCATACAGGCTCATTCTATTCTGAATGAACTGATTTCCCGGTGGCTCTCTTACCGACTGAGTCAAGTTGACGAGTCTTAGATATCAACGGACATTTATCATGCAGATTCACTTGGGCTTACTCTATTCTAATGGATAAATACATTCATACTATCTTTCTCTCTCTCTCTCTCTCTCTCTATCTATCTATCTATCTATCTATATATATATATATATATATATATTCTGACAATTTACTCTATTATGTATACAATACAAAAGTTACTGTAATCACTCATTCGGAATACAAATAGAAGTGAGATTTGACCTGGAGCAGTTAGGCTTCTTTTTCTCATTTTTCTCGTCAGGTTTCTGTCCAATCTCAGCGAAATTGGCATCAATTGTTTGCTCAATGTCTGAGAAATGTTATCACTCAAGCTTAATATTTTTCTCCATCATTAAGGTGATGGAACTGAAGTTAGAACCAAGGTGCTGAATAGCAGCCTTGAAAAGGTAAAGGTTAGCGATGGGGTTACACCAACTGCAAGATTTATGCAACAAAATCAGGAGACCCTTTTGAAAATAACATTCGAAATGCCGGCTGATAGCAGAGATGCCCTTGCCAATTGCTGGATCAGCTGAGGTTCTTTGTCTCTTTTTACGACCAGAGAACAATAAGGAACGCAAATATAAACAGCGATAGGCAATATTACACCGATATATTACAGGCAACTATGAGAACAACAGATACAATAAAAAGGTCATTGATTCTTTGCTATTGTACACTCAACCTTCAAGAACACGAAAATTTCTCAAGTCCTAAAAAGAAGACAATACGACCAATGCATGCTCCTCATAAACACCTATGGAACTGAAACTAGGAACTTGAGCGAGAGACTGGCCCTCACACTGGGAAAATGGCTCATATGGAGAAGTTCACCTGTGAAGTGATAATAAATTGAACTTGGCAAGATTTGAACTATGGAATTCTCAGACATTTTAGTTTATGTCTCCCGAGTTTAAGGAGTTATCGTCTGTTTGTTTTGCATAAGAATCCATAAACGTGCATGCACACACACACACACACACACACACACACACACACACACACACACACACACACACACACAAATTATTTTGTAATGTTATAATAGTCGGTTTTCGGTTGAACCATCTTTTTTTTAACCTTTGACTTTACCCTTGGCCTGAACATTCCAGTAGGCCCCAAATAGGCTATGTAGCTGTGCAAAATTCACATACCCCCTTCACACAAAAATAGTTCTGTGTTCGCTCAAATCCCCATAATAATGATCTGATTTCCATCTATTCCTATATAGTACAAAAGATCTGATTCGTCTAACCAAATTTGTTATGCACACTCATTTGACCCGTGGTGGTGGAGATTATTAAAGTAAATAACACCACAAGACAAACAAGTATAACATTGAGTGTGGGTTATTCTTTCAGACTGAACATATAGGTATCTATTTTCACGACTCACCAGTTGAGAATCAAACTTGGCTCAGAATCATTGGTTCATTTGACTAACTTAGAGACTATTGCTCTATGCCAGTTGTATGTGCTGTGCATACAGTGAGGAACGCCATCATAGGTCTGTGAAAACAGATTCCTTACCATAGCTCTAAAGCAAGTGCCTAAGCTTTACTTACTCAGGTAAAAACACAAAGTAGTGAAGTATTGTCAGGAGCAAATTAGCAGCATTAGCAAGTCAACCATTGCACTACGGAAGGCACCGGTGTAATTGATTAATACGGTCAACGACAGATACAAACGATTGTAATTATTTAAACGCTTTAATACATGGAAGTGTTGGATATATAAATTAAGGGTACTATTACTCCCAAGAGTAGGATAGTTTGGACTCTCGCTGCTTAAGTGTATTATTCAGTGTATAAATGGGAGAATATAGTTGAATTTTGAGTCCTGCCTTGAGTTTTGAGTTTTGCTTTTGGGCGAAATCGCATTCCGAACTGAGCTCTGTTTAGGTAGCAGAGGTCGTTGCAAAGTTGTTGTGAATCAGAGTGTGCAACACATATTGAACTGAATTTACGGTTCAAGTAACCAGAAGTTCTTTGTCCCTTAGTACGACGAGAGAACAATAAGGAACGTAAATATATAGAGTGATAGGCCAACCAAGATTAAACCGATATATTGTAGGCGACCTTGAAAATAACAGAATCAACAGAATGGTCATTCATTCTTTGCAATTGTGTACTAAACCTTCAAGGAAAAAAATTCTTTAGTCCTAAAAAGAACAGTATACAACCAATGCATCCTCCCGATAGACACCTATAGAGCTGTAACCTGGAACCTAACCAAGAGACAGACCTTCAAACTGAGAAGCATGCAACATGCATATAAGAGAATCATGCTCAAACTCACATATAAAGATCACAAAACGACACAATATATCGAAGAAGAAAAACAGGAGTCAGAGATATGATAGAATCCATTAAAAACATAAATGGCAATGGGCTGATCGTGTTGCAAGAATGGTAGACAACTGATGGACATCCCAACTGACAAGATGGATCCCCAGAGATCATACGAGTAACTGAAACCGGCAGAGTACAAAATGGAGTGACGAACTACACAAATTGAGAAGTGTTGGATCTACAACGCCCATGACAGAGAGGACTAGCGAATCCCAGGGAAGGTATATCTCCTCCGACGGACGATAGGAGACTGATGATGATGATTCATCACTGATGGAGAAAGGATGAGACGTTAGCATATCTGTCATGAAGATGTATGCTTTGCCTGGTTTCGAACGCCGATCGTCAGTGTTTTCAGGATTGCGCAGAATTATTTTTAATTAATATTACTGGAATGTGTGTTCTCTACATCTGAATGTAGGGAATCGATCAAATAAATGAACAAAGCATTATGATGCATTAACATCTATTTGATTGGGTTAAGTAAGATTCAGCGTTACTGTTCCCGCGATGCCGTTTCAGCGCTAGACTTTTTTTTATTGAATAAAGCTAACTGCAACGTAAACCATCTGCACTTGGACAAGTTAGGAATAAATTGGGCTGAAAGTAGATTTTTTGCTCGAAATTTATTTTTTTCCATAATTAACACCATAGATAAAAAAAAATCATGAATTATGCGAATTTTTATTCATTCATTTGAATTTTAAATCACATACAAAATCATCCTAAAATTTCGCTATGAAAAAAAAAACCCCAACATTTTCCATTGTATACTATTATTCTAAAAATATTGAAAAATTGATAAGAACAATAATGGTAAGATTGAAGGTTAATTACAAAATAAAGTCAAAAAATACAAATCGAAAACGAAATCGAGTGTAGTCTACTGAAATACTTTGAATAATGATAGTCAAATTATGATTCAAGAGAAATCAGACTGAAAACTATTTATCTCATATTTATAGAAAAAAGTGTACAGAAGGAACATAAAAAAATAGATTGATTCATCAATTTGAATACTGAACATATACAAAATATTCCTGAAATACAACTACATATAACTTATATGCAATTGCTTGAATGTACCTGTTTTTATATTCAGAAAACAACCTTGTATGTATTTTTCATCCGATTTTCTATATATAACTACAATAGAAGGAATCTATGTGTGCGCGTGTATACATCGTGAAGACAACTGGTTATTGATATTCACAGGATTTATTAGTCAGTACACATGGAAGTGCAGTGTTGAGTTTGAAATTGTTTGATTCAGAGGTTATAGAGAAATCTAAAAAAATCCAAATATTATGGATCTTTCTTTCATAGCTTTGATAATTATCTCCTTTCACTTTCCCTCTTTAGAATTATCTAAATTCAGATATAAAATAAATGTAATTTCAACATTGAAGAGAAGTGAGCAAAATACGAGTTTCAGTTTCGTACCAAAGATAGGTATTTTACATGCTTCATATTAGATAAAAAAAATAGGAGTTCGAACTATCATATAAACCATTAGAAAACTCACATGGCAATGGGCTGGACATGTTGCAAAAATGGCAGACAACCACTGGACATCACAACTCACAACATGGATCTCAAGAGATCATACGCAAAATTGTGGCAAACAGAAAGCAAGATGGCATGACAAGCTGGACAAATTCAGAAAGCATAGGCTCTGCGACACCCATGATAGAGAAGTCTGGCGGATCTTGGGGGAGGTCCTGGTCCAACAACGGACATTAAAAGGATGATGATGATGATCATCATCATCATTTTACATGACAATTATGGCAGGCTGTCCTGCTCACCCTAAAAATCAGAGCCTTCTAAATATGTGTATTTGGAACAGACACTGTCTCAGTCAAGGTACTATCAAGAGCATCAATTAATTTCTGTATTGTTGGATGCAGCCGTCTAAGTTCATGTCAAAGACGTCTGCTCGGTGCTTCAGCGTGGTTATTTGTTTTGTTTCTCTCACATTATTGCCTGTCGGTAGGCACAGGAATAAAGAATGATCAGCTAGGCCGTTCTCCCAGTGCGAGGCCCTTCCATTGCTCTCCGGTCGGGTTGACCTTTGCGATCGCCCTAAATGTAAAAATATAGTACCTAACAAAGAGACGGACCTACAAAATTTGAAGCATATCTGTGCCCCATATGATATCCGGGCTGTATTCAGAAGTAGATCAACGCTACGCAGCTGCCTCTTCCACACCAAATCACCCACTAAGTTATAGAACACCAAGAACTGTGTATATTCAATACCGTGCAGCTGTGGGCACGAATACACAGGAGAAACATATCGCCCCTTGAAGGTTCGGGTGGAAGAACACCGAAAAGCGGTGAGCAAAGGTTAAACTAACAAATCGGGTATAGCTGACCACGTATGGGAGGAAAAGAGAGACCACCTACCCCTGTGGAACGAAGTTCAGATAATTGATCCGGAAGAACACTGGAAGATTCGAAAATTGAAAGAGTCCGCCCATATGCTAGGCAGGAAAAACTGCCTCAGTAATCCTGGCGTTGAAATGGATACCATATGGGAACCTCTAATAATGAAAGACAGAAAATAATAACATCAAACACCAAAAAACTGTCACCTGAGGTTTGAGGCTCCTAAAAATTAGCACCGGTTACCCGCATGGACACATAGCGTAGTGGTTACTGAATCAGACAAAATTACTGCACGTAATCTGATGGTTCTAGGTTAAAAAATGATACTACTAATGCTAAGAGGGGAGTGCGGTCAATATTCCCCGTCGGTTAAATGAACGGTTCGGTTAGTTACTTCCCCACACCTACCAGATGATACCTGATGAAGGCCATAGAGTACAACGGCCGAAACGTTGTATGAAAAACAACCAAGATGAGGATAGTCCGAATAATAATAGAAATAAGTAAAATGCTTGCTCAGATAAATGTGATCCCATTGAAAATGTTCCATTTACGACATATTTTTGACACAGCTGTATGTTTCAAACAAGTTTTCCCCAAACTATAATTTTATTTTGGCCAATCTCGTGTACACGAGGCAGGATTTCTCCGTTAATTCAGTGTCAAGTGTATATATTCTATATTCGTGGAATGATTTTAACTCTCCACTCACTCGAGGAACATCAAAAACCTAACTTAATTTCGCTTTCTGCAAATCTTTTTTTTATCTAGCTTGTTCTCCCGTAATGATGACAATGTTTGGAATTTGACACGTTTGTTCGTCTCTCTCTCTTTTTCTCTCTATGGGGTATAGTTGTTGACAATTTTGATTACCTTTTCTTTCAGAGCAATGAATTATAGCTCTAGAACTTCCATCTTTCTGGCATCCCGGGAAATTTACCTCATTCTACAAATTACTCTGTCAAATTGATATAGATTGTGAATTCAAATGATCTGTGTATAAGAATTATGAACGAAAATCTAATAAATCGAAGTAGAGTACAAAAAAGAGGTACTAAGCTATGTATATCTACGCTGACGTCACTTACTTCTCTCGCCCTAAAAGTAGTGCACATTTCAGGTGAATCCCTGATCTTCGATTCACAGGACGTACAGGCGATGACTCAAAAGTTATTCATCGTTTCTAGGCACATGGTCTACCAGTATCGACATCATCATCATCATCATTAATAATCCTTTAGCGTCTACCCTTCCCAAAGATTAACTAGATTTCTCTATGATGGGCGTAGCAGAGCCAATACTATCTTGACTTACCTAGTCCGTGACGCAATCTCATATTTTGCCGGCTGCATTTTCGGATATGATCTCTGGAGATCAACATTGTGAGTCAGGATGTCAAGCAGTTGTCTGACATTCTTGCAACATGACCAGCTGTTGCCCATTCGAGTTTCATGATGGTTTTTATTATATCTCTGACCTTTGTCTTTTCCCTAATGTACTGTGCTATCCTGTGATCTGTCCGGGTGAGGTTGAGCACGATTCTCTTGTGTATGTTGCATAGTTAGGATTACCAATCTCTAAGCGATATTCCAAGTTTCAGGTCCATAAGTGACTACTGGTAGGATGCTTTGGTTGTATACCCCCCCTTTTTTTCTTTAAAGGAATAATGCAATTTTGTTCTTTAAGGTTGGGCTGGTTTCATACCAACTTTGAGTGATTCTACCTTCGATTTCATCTTCTTTGATAGGCATATGTAGAGGTCTATTTTCTCCATCTCCTTCAGTTCATTCTCGCATTCTTTGGGGATCATGAAGGTTCTCGACAGAAACAAAGATGTTCGCAGCAAAGCTGAGGTTATTTATGTATTCGCTGTCTATTCTGACTCTTTTGCTTCCCTAGTTTGGGTTTCAGGAGATCATCTCGTGACAGGCTGTGGTTAGTCTCGGTGAGTTGATATCACCTGATCTTACCACTTTTTTTCGCTTGATAAAGGAACTGCCAAGTCAGTAGATACGCTGCAAGACTTATCATATACTGGATCTACGATAATATCTTTGATAACATCAATAATTTCGGTGATTTCTACTGAGAAGGGCCTTTTAAAGTCAACGAATGCTACAGTGAGAGACATATTGCATTCTGCTACATTCACTTTTAATTGGTTTACCTAATCGAGATGGTCTATGGTAGAGTGGCTCTTTTAAAGCAAGACTGCTCCCATGTTTGATTCTTGTTTAATGTTCTAGTGATTTAGTTGATGAACTATTCGGTGAAACGTTTATAAATGCAGTCTAGTAGGCTTATTGGTCTATAGTTGTTTATATATTTCGGGTTCCTCTCCTTATATAGTATCATCATAATTGCAGTGTCCCAATTTTCTGAGATTTCGTTCTGTTTTTGGCTCTTGAAAAGATTGACTAATGTTTGAGTAATAAGTTAACCAGCTTTTAAAGTCGACTGATATTGATGTAATCCGGTCCTGGTGCCTTCCTTTTCAAAAATTTGTTTTATGGCATGCTCCATCTCCCACGAAGCAACATCTTGAAAATCTTTGAACTGATTATTTCTGACTTGTATAGCGGTTTTTGCACAAATTCCTAAGTCCGTTTTTCCTGGACTGAGAGTTTTTCAAATACTTTTCGAAATTCTAACTTCTTTCGGGAATGCTTTCGATGAATGCTGTCGTAAAAATTCTTTAATTTTCTCTTCATTTAGCTTCGATGGTTTTGTTAGATTTGGTTGTTTCAATCTTATCTCTTGTTGTTGTCGCTGGCTTAAGGTGTCTGAGTTTTTCCACGAAACTCCCAGTTTCTTAAGAGAGTTTACTGGTGTTTCGTTTGCCTTTTGGTTTAAACATATTGGTGGTTTCTGTTAGGCTGGTTGTCATATTGTTGTTGAGCTCGTTTATGTTCTATTCTGGTCCGTTGAGGAGTCCATATCTGTTTTTCAGTGAGCTCTTTTTGAACTAGGTAATTGCAGTTTGGTGCGTAACATTATCCTGCCTTCCTCCTGGTATATATCTCCCTGCCTCAAACTTATTGTTTTTTTGTAGATCAAGTAACAATTACAATGCTATCTCTCTGAAATTAACATTAATTTTTTTTGAATGATCACTTAATATTTTTTTTGTAAATATGTAATTACGATATTGATATCTATTTTCTCTGATAATCAAAATCAAATCAATCCGTTAAGATTAATACCTATCTTCACGATAAGGATGTATATCTTATGGTGGTCATGCAATTACCAAATGTTCCTGCTTAAATTTGAGACCCCGACTAAAAACCACGCAACGATTGTATTTTCTCCGATATGAAAAAAAAAATCAAAACAAGAAAAATGTTTCATGAAACTTTCTGAAACGAACTGTACTTTTCGATGGAAAATATACGAATCTTCAACGGCAACCATCCATGGTGGGAATTGTGTTATTAAAAACACGCACTGCACATAAAAAAAACAATATGGCGATATGACACTGTGTGAAAAGAGACACGACCAATACATGGCCACGAACATAAACAGAATTTTCATAATAATTAATCACATGATCTTCGCACCTACCTTTAGCACTCATAAAAAATAAAATGAAATATAAGGTTAGCCTATGGAGCAGAGTCATATATCATCATCATCATGGTCTCTAAGGTGACAAAACATACTTCAATATCATTATGGTAGACTTCAACGTTCAGGTAGGACAAGGAAATGAAAGGGTTGGCAAGTTTGGATAAAAATGAAATGAAACGAAAGAGGTGACAATCAATTTTGCGACGGCAAACTGATTCAAAATCATGAGAACCTTCAAGAAAATGGACTTGAGGGAGTTCCAATCATGAAACAAAGAACGAAATCAGCTACATCCTAGCAGACAAAAGAGATGCAATTAAAGACATTTGGGAGATCTTTATCAAGACAATGTTGGGAGAGGCTACAGAATTTTAGGATGTAAAATACAAATTAATATAAAAAAGAACTCAGAAAAAATGTCCTGCACATAATTGCAACCATTCAGCATACGTAGAGAGCTCACTCAGTCCTTTGAGCTCGAAGTGTAAAACAGATGTGTATTTATTTCTATTATTATTCGGACTATCCTCATCTTGGTTGTTTTTCATACAATGTTTCGGCCGTTGCACTCTACGGCCTTCATCATGTATCATCTGGTAGGTGTGGGGAAGTAACAAACCGAACCCTTTATTTAACCGACGAGGGTATATTGACCGCACTCCCCTCTTAGCATTAGTAGTATTATATTATCTCACAATGGGATTGAACCTAGAACCATCAGATTACTTGCAAGTAATTTTGTCTGATTCTGTAACCACTACGCTATGTCTCCAGTAAATCAGAACAGATGCCGAGAACCAACCCTTTGCAAACAAACGCTGTTTCTCTAAAACTGATCTGATGTCAGCTAATCATCAGATAAAGGTGCAGTCATTACATCTTTTGGACTGTTTGTATGTGAGTATATATCTCTCTGTTTAAAAAAAAAAACATATCAGTAACTTTCCAACGGTCAATGGACAAAAGTGTTCCCTATTGAGATTGTTTTTTCAGTCTAGATGATCTACTTGAACTTATTGTTCAGAATACACATGTCAAAGTAGACAGCAGGATAACAAATCAAAAATTCTATACATGAATGTATATTTGATATTTTCTAATTGGACCCTTTCCCTCAAAGAAGGAATTCTGCCTTCTATCAACAGAGTTAAAGTGCTGAAATCTTTCTCATACCTCAAAGATTCTAAAGTGCTTACGTACAACTTTTAGGTATGACAATTTCTTTATCGTAAACCTGTTCTCAATGATGCAAAAATTGTTCTACCTCTGTCCGAATGTATTTTATTATTTCCCAACCTTTCTTTTGAATTGACTGACATTGAAAGATTGTCATTTACCAATATTATACAACAACTCTGACCCAGCGGCAAATTGAAGTCACTCTCAGTTGGTCACTGACAATCGTCAGTATGCGGTTGGATCGGCCTTACAGCAATTAATAGATGGAATACCTATACCTTTCAGTTTCTTTTCAAAACAATTACCCCAAACCCTTACAAAGTATTCCAGTGTTGACAGCAAGTTGCCAGCAGTGATATTTAATGGTTCTTCACGTTTGTTACCTCATTGAAGGTCACCTCTAGATGCTATTTACATACCATGAGCCACTCTGCAGCACCTTTTACCGTATAAACCTAGCAAAATCGTATCGCCAGTCACGACACTTTTCAATTCTTACTGAATAAGTTTCTGACATTGCTCATATCAAAGATAGTCAAAGTATAGTTGCTGATTGCTCGTTGGAATCAGCTCTTGTCATAGAAATAGATATATGTGACTTCCCAGAAATCATTGAATTTTTGAATAATCTCAGGAAAGGGTTCTTAAATACTGTACCTCTTATCATCGACCTTTCATTTCAAAGGCTTTGCGCAAATTTATTTTCGATAGCCTTCTTGCATTCCATAGAAGCTCAATCAAGTGACGGAGAGATCAAATCTTTGACTAACCTTGAAGAATGTCGGGAAAGGGTCCTAAAATACTATACTTCTTATCGCAGACCTTTTAGTATAAAGGCTTTGCACAAATCTATTTTTGGCAGTTTCCATGCATTCCACTGAAGCACAATCAAGTGAGAGAGAGATCAAACCTTTGATTAACCTTAAAGAATGTCGAGAAAGGGTTCTTAAATACTATACGTCTTATCGTAGACCTTTTATTACAAAGGCTTTGCGCGAGACTATTTTTGATAGCCTCCATGTATTGATCTATCCTGGAATCGGATCATCTTTTAAGTTTATCAAAACTGGGTATTATGGGTCAAGCATGGATAGATCAAGAACGGAGCTCTATGAAAGTGTATAATTTGCCAACAGGCAAACGCCAATAAACATACGAAATCTCCTATTCAGGATTCTGAATTGATTCACCTCGGTTTTAGACTGTCAATAAAGATATTGTCGGTCAACTTCCTCCAGATCGTAGTGATTAAGATCTATATTTGAGCCTCTATAGATATCTTTTGATGTGTGTAGACCATTTAAGTCGTTGGATTGAGGTGCAGTCACAGCCCAAGATTACTACACAATCAGTGGATGGAGCCTTTGTCAGTGCATGGATTAAAGAGATTTGGAGTTCCACTGCGTATTATTACAGACGAGGGAAGTCAATCCGAAAGCAATTTCTTTTTAGAGCTATCAAAAATCAAAGGTTTCCATGGATTGAAAACAGTTGCGAACAGTTGCTTGCTGACCACAGAGCAAAAAGGTATGACATGAACTACCCTCATCTCCCTCAGAAGAGTAAACTCCTCACTGTGTGTCTGTTCCATGACATTAAATAAAACCAATATATAAAATAATATTGATTTGCAATCCCGACATAGTGATCGGTTGTCGGCTCTCTTCCCGACTGAACCAAACTGACAAATCTTACACATCTTCAAACATTCATTTTTTAAATACGCAAGGCCATTTTTCATTCTAATAAGTAAATACATTTGTATTGAAATAGATTTAATTTTAAAATTGTGTTTAATTGATTATATATACAGCATGGAAATTTCAGTGATCATCCCCTGTCATAATAAGAAGATGAGTGCAGTTTGATCCTGCCGCAGCTAGGCTTGTGCAGTTTAGTTATGTAATAGATTCTCTTTAAGATGAGATAGAAATATCACATGAAATGCATATAAAACAAATTCTTTTAAGATACGGTATATTTGGTTCTAAGAACGATAATTTTCAACATATACAATCGTGAATACAAAGATAGTATGTTTTCAAGTTCATGGATCATATTTTACGGTTGCTCTTGATTTTTAAGACTGATTGCATTTATTATTTTAGTACAGATGTCTCTTTGATTATGAAGATTTATTGAGTGAATTGATATTTTCCGATATAATGGTTACATTTTCATCTTGGCTAATATTTTTATTTCATAGTGTAGTGCCCACCTTTTAGCAATGAAAAAAAAAATCACACATATATTGAGTTATCTGCCCTTGGCCGGGTTCTACCTGCGATTCCTAACTTTATTCCAAATTTTTCAAGAAATGGTAAATTCTTTGTCGCCCCCTCTTTGACGTCACACAGAACTTCCAATAAGACAACCGATCGCTCGTTTTTCTGCTCTCTCCTTAGGGTAGTTTTTATAGTTTTTACACACACCTACTTTTTACACACGTTCCCTTACTTATAAAAAATAATCTATCCTTTTTCTCAAAAGAACTCTCATTCTTCATCTCAAAGAACACATCCTAACTAAGTTAGGCACTCCAAAAATAGAGAAGTGTGTCTGATAATATTTCAAACTGCAAGGATTTTAGAGAGATCTTTCTCTGTCAATCTAACGTGTATAAAAGTCATGACCGTATTAACACCTTGAATATAAGAAGTCAGATGATATAAGAAGTTTTGACATCTTAATTGAATCGAAACGACATATTTCTTCAAGTTTTTAGTATTGACAGTAAGATGGAGTGAGCTAATCAAAACTGTTGCTGATGACTTATTCGAGACCCTTATTCTCAATCCTATCTTTGTCTATTGATGACACATGTCTTGTTAAATCAGTTGTCGTGACAAAAGTCATAGGTTGACAAGACATTCCTCATACCATTTCCTTTCATCATTAATCACCCATGTATCACTGATACTCAAAAGCTACGCAACACACATCGATTTGGCTATTCACGAATGCATAACTTACAAACCACATAGCCCTGAAATTTACTTAACAATTACTATCCCTATGACAGTTTGAGTATAAATGTATATTTATTAGGCAGCCTAAAATACTTGATTGTTTTTGTTACCAGACAGTATTATAGGCATTTAGATCAAACTCCATAAGTGACTATCGGGAGCAAGAGATAGTCCTACAAACTGAGAAGTATGCAACGTGCACATGAGAGAATCATGCTCAACCTTACATGGAGAGATCACAAGATAGCACAGTATATCAGGGAGAAAACGGAAATCCGTGACATCGTGGAAACTATTAAAAAACTCAAATGGCAATGGGCCGGCAATTTTGCAAGGATGAAAGACAACCGATAGACATCACGTCCCACAACATGGATCCCAAGAGATCACATGAGAAACCGAGGCCGACAGAACACAATCATCATCATCAGTCTTTTAACGTCCGTCGTTGGACATAGACCTTCCCCAGGATTCGTCATACTTCTCTATCGTAGGCGCCCCAGAATTTGTCCACTTCGTCTCTCCATCTTGTATTCTGCCAGCATTGGTTTCGCATGTGATCTCTAGGGGTCCATGTTGTGAGTCGGGATGTCTATCGGTTGTCTGCCATTTTTGCAGCATGATCAACCCACTGCTGCATGAGCCTTCTAATAGATTCTATGATGTCTTTGACTCCCGTTTTCTTCCTTATATACTGTGCTGTCTTGTGATCTCTCCATGTGAGACCCAGCATAATTCTCTCATGCACACACTGCATGCTTCCAACTTTGCGAGTTCGTCTCACTCCCAATTAGACTAAATAAACGCAGCAATTGAGAAATTGCATACGTGAAGTAAAAGGGTGTAATATCAAGTCAGGATTACGCTACACCGTACGTTTCTTTGGTGATATGGTAAAAACTGTTACAGTTAGGCTGGAAAGTTTTCATTCATCCACCGTATTCATCAGATACTATATCCTCCAATTAACATTTATTCCAGTCTTCAAAGAATTCTTGTAGCCTTTCGTTAGTACTCCGAGATATTCAAAAGCCTTCAGTACCGCGAGGTATTCGAACATTCCGAATGGGAAAAATATATCTTTTCAAAAAGATATTCCCATATCTCAAAGCTTGATAATTCTTCCTGAACCATTGACTGTCGCTTCTCCTGCATATCTTCATTCAAAGTTGACTTATGAAAAAAGAGAGCTACATACTTCACAAGAATATGGTTTCTCTCCAATGTGTGTCTGCATATGTCCTCTCAAACTTGATCTCTTACGAGAGTATTTACTCTATACTATATCTAGTTTGTTACGAATACATTCTTTGAAAGTACGTATGCCTACGAAGAGCCTTTCTCTCCATTGGAAGCTGTCATAACTACGATTGAGTTCGGTACTTTTTTCAACAACAAAATTTTCCCTTATTCTCCTAACCACTTTCCAAGAACCTCCGTGACGCTAGACGAACTAAACGAAGAACACAAAGAAGTTGATCTTCACACGAACTTCAGTAAAACGAATATCATGCACTACATGTTCATGATGACAACGATCAAAAACATAGAGAGTAGATCATTATATCGACCCATGATAAAGAATCTCAATGAAATCCCCCAAAGAAGAAGAAATAAGAAGAATCATACGGGGTTGGCAAGCTTTGGTAGAACAAGCTCACTCGTCCCCCTCACTAGTCCTGAAACGCGTTTTTCCAATCGTCACCATTGGAGTTGAAACATGGAATATAACCATGCAACGTGCAAGAGAGAGAATCAAGCTCAACATCACATGGAAGGATCGGAAGGCAACACAGTATATAAGAAAACAAACAAACAATGGGAGTCCAAATACCATAGAAACCATTAGAAAACTAAAATGTCAATGAGCTGGACACGTTACAAAGATGTCAGACAACCACTGGACATCACAACTCACGTCATGGATTCCCAGAGTTCATATGCAAATTTATGCCCGACAGACAGTAAGATTGCTAGACAGAATTAGTAAGTTCTGGTCACGAAATGTCCATGATAGGGAGGTCTCGCGAATCATGGGGGGAGATCTATGTCCAACTACGGACACTAGAATGCTGATGATAATAATATTAAACTTGTTTTTGTCAGCATCTGTTCAGTGTGTCATCAGGATCAGATCCATAGGAATCATTGTCAATCAAAAGTGCATAGGCACAAGATCTAGTATATCTAAAGATATGATATATCTATGCATGTTTGTAGAAAGTTACAGAACATTTGGTTGTATGACAAGTTATACTATATAACTAGATTTTATGTCATTATCTCCCATAGAAAAATATCTTATAGACCTGTAACCCATCAGAGATATCCCGTTATTATTATATTCATTTAATTCATCATTATTTATATAGATGTTGAAAAGTAACATTGATAAAAACTTGACTTTTTACGACTAATACGTTTTTTCTATACTCCAGACTGATGGAAACTTGTGTACACCTCACAAATAAAGATCAGGGACTGATTATATCCTCCCTATCATATATTCAGGACGGTTCTAGAAATCCCATGCACGCTGAGTTACCAGTTTATGAATTACCTCAATAATAATTGTTATGCGGTGTTCAAACATCCTGTGGCACTTAAGCAGGTTTGAAAGAATGCAAAATTCGGTAGATGTCTATAGGAAGCACTTAGAGCCGTTCTTTACAGAAAAAGTTGGACATCTCTTGGGGGACGGAATTATGAAGTCATCTAAAATATGGCGGAAGATATTGAAATAAAAATGTTTTATTCAATAAACGGTACAGTTTAACTAAAATATCATTTGTTTTTACTTCATTAAAAGAACGATTTTTGTACATTACCCAATACAGGTATCCTTCGTTTTACGGAAGATCGTTTTGCGCCAATCTTCATTAACAGAAGACCTCAAACCGCCAATGCCTTGTGCATTTGTCCTCCACTTCAATTTATCTTGTGCTTCCGTTACCTAGAAGTGCCCTACGGTATCAGGAGACTCCAAAAGAGCTCTTAAAGGCTCTTAAGCCTGGCGTAAAACTGGCAGACATACAACAATGTTTTTTTTATTCGGTTTTGTAATGCTGAAAAAATTTTCCTCTATAAATTAATAGTAAATGCTTCTCCGTTTTACACTATTTCTGCTTACGGAAGATTTCATGGGAATACTTTACTTTCAGATAGCAGTGGAACCTGTATAATAAATGTTAACGTTATATTTAACTCTTTCTTCTTCTTCTTTAATCTATTGTCTGATCAACCTCATTGTATCCTGTCATACAAATTGATGAAGTGTTTGTTAAACTACACAACAATCTACCGATGCTAAACGCCACAAACCTGGCAACTACAGGGTCAAGTTCCACCCCAACGTCTGTTCTGACTGAAGATAATGACGGTAACGTTTGTATTGTATATATGACTGAATCCGTAGCTGTTTAAGGCTTGTCAGTATAGTTCTGTTGGTAAGAGAGCCACCTACTGATCACTTGGTTGTGATTTCAAATCACGTTGGGCGAATGTTATTCTTATTTATAACTTTAGTTTAACATGATGTGATAGACAAACCGTGATTTGGGTGAGGATTGTTCTTTTCCTGAATTGTGGTTTCACAAAATCTGAATATCACTAAAAGACCGGAGAAACTAAAGGCCTTTCGTGAAAAGAGACTTCACTTTGGATGAGTTTGAACCGATCTCTTGTTTATCATTTTTTATTAAGGGAGACCGGGTCTGGTTGGTATGTTGAGAAGGTTGGATCATTTCCTTTAATTTTGTTTCGACCGTTCGATGACGGCATAGTTAGCCTCCTTTTGAGCGGAATGGAACCCACCATGTTTCTTTTAGGTTTGAGTCACATTAGCTGTAAGCACGAAAAGTTTTGCATGAAAAACGTTTTTCCAGCCTGGTAGGCAACTTTTCCACTTTGACAACCGTGTACCTAGTTCATGTTATAATATATGCTTATGAGAAGTGGTAGAAGAAAGTATACGCACACACGAACACAAACATGTTTCTATCAGAATTTTCTTGGAAAAGAATGTGAACAAAACCATGTATTAGGGTCTGATGGTAACTACGCTAGGAGCAATGCAATAAAGCAAGCAAATGACTTTGCAATAAAAACAAAACAAAATAAAACAAGGAAAGAAAAACGTGAACCAAAAAGATTCCATGGAGAATCCAAATGATGGTAAGCAAACGAAACTCGGAGAAAGAGAAACGATCCCTCATCACGGAAGCAACCCTCCAAAATCCGTCAGGGCATAACTTGGAAAAACGGCAACTTAGGCTGGGAGCCGAGATGGGTGTGGTATATAGGGGTCTGGGTAGTGCTTGTAATGGTAGGGTGCACTTAGAATAGTGTCAGAGACATTGAAGTCACGGCCGAAAGATCTGAAGATGAGAGTAATGACTGAGACTATGTCCGAATAGCAAAAAGGAACACGGTGAAAGTCTTAGAAAAGCAAGAGGGTCGTTGGGGCAGCTCAAAACAGAGCCTTTTTCGTGATGTGTGAGGACGCTGGAAGTAGGGGTGGAGATCTAGGGAGACTTACTGTCACTCGAACTTCAGTGATGACATCCAGTTATGATGAGAAAGAGCAAACCACAGCTCTGCTGTGGACTACAATAATGCAGAGAGGAAGGCGGAGGATTGAGAAGACGTGATTCCATTCGGCCAACAGCAATGAAAACCAGACATCTGGAGTGAGCATGCAGATGCACCATCATTTCTAACTAATAATGATGATAATAATAATAATAATAATGATAATAATAATAAAAGTTTGCAACTCTAATTGTTAACAGTGACCCAACAGAGGAAGGGAAATGATAGCGGAAATGTGAACCACAACACTGGCATGATATACGAAAGAGAGAGGAGACGTTAGCTGAAGACCTGAGGAGACTTATTGTCACTCAGCCTTCAGCGATAACCACTGGGCAACCGGTGTGAAACTGTAAATCGCAGAATTACTGCGACCTATGAGTACTAGGAGAGGAGGGCTGGAGACTTGAGGAGACTTGCTGTCACTCAAACTCCAGCGGTTACCACCAGGCAACTGGTGTGAGATTCCAAGTAATAATAATAATAATAATAATAATAATAATAATAATAATAATAATAATAAAAAAAATAACAGCAACAACAACAATAATGATAATAATGATAATAATGAATTTTAAAACGTTAATGGTGCATATGTTACACATATATTGCATAACCTTTTCGGACAAAATTTAAATGTTAAAACAAATTAATGTGTATATATATGAGTGTGTATATATATATACATATGTGTGTGTGTGTGTGTGTGTATATGTGACGTTCGAATTTTTCTTCGTTTGCAGAACATACCATTAGCATTTTCAAATTTGTTCCACGTCTGAATTTTGATCGAAGATTCGATGCTATAAGATGGGAAGAGGAGGGAGAGAGAATCAAGAAAAAGAATAACTTCTAAGAGAGTGAAAAAAATTAGAACGTTTCAGTCCGTCATGAAAAAAACAGAAAGAGAGGAAGCGGGTAATGCAGACAAAGGAAAATACTTTAGCTCAGTATGTCCGTTTTGTCAACGCTGGCAGCCACAATAACTGCTAGTGCTGGCTGATATATCAATGTGGGGTTTGCATCAAGATAAAGAGAAAATGAGGGAGAGTACAAGAAAGAGCGAGATATGCGTAATACGAACTGTGGAAATCATCATCATCATCATCATCATCATCATCATCATCATCATCATCAGTCTTTCATCGTCTGTTGTTGGACGTAGACCTTCCCCAGGATTCGTGACACTTCTTTATTATGGGCGTCTTGGAGCCAGTACTTAGCTCGTCTATCCATCTAATATTCTGCCGGCCTCGGTTCTGAATGTGATCTCGGGGAATCCATGTCGTGAGTCGTGATGTCCATCGGTTGTCTGCCATTCGTGCAACATGGCCAGCCCACAGCCATTTGAGTTTTTAATAGATTCTATGATGTCCCTGACTCTTGCCTTTTCCCAGATGTACTGTGCTGTCTTGTGGTCTCTCCATGTGATGCCCAGCATACTTTTCTCATGCGCACGTTGCATAATTCTCAATTTGCAGATCTGTCTCTTGGTTAGGTTCCATGTTTCAGCTCCATAGGTGACTATTGGGAGGATGCATTGGTAATACACCCTTCCTGAAAAGAATGTTATGCATTGGTTATATACTCTTCTTTTGAGGAAGGGTGTATAACAAATGCAAATTGTGAAAGGAAATAAGCATACTTTTATTCTATAGAATACGGCTCCACTGCTCTTCAAACTCAGGAAAGTTCTTTTTCAGATACTCTAGTACTTTAAATTTTCTACTTAGGTATACTCTGAGCAAAGCAACTGGTATTTCACTGGATAGTAATTATATCTGAAACTAGATGTCTATAGAGATTCTTCCTTACTTTAGATGAAATCATAAATGGTCCTCATTTGCTAGAGAATTGAATAAACGCCACTGAAATTCCTCAATTTACGTACAGACCATCTTTCGATTGGCTTCACCAAATTCAATGTCGCTTTTAATTGGTCGGTGGGAAGATTGGATCGAAATTTGCATGGATCCGATTTCCCCTCAAGCTAAGCCAAAATGACGTCCTCCTATTGAGAGAGACACACAAGCTTTGTATCCAACAGGCTGAATAATGTCGTTTGTATAGTATTTTCCTGTCATTTGAATAGGTTTATTCAACTTTTGAATTCTATGCAACATGGGTTTTATTTGGAAGAAAAAAAGATAAGTATCGGGTCAAAACAAAAAACTTCATAGCAAAGTTATAAACGGAAGTGGTCATTTACAGAGCAAGAAATTTAAAATACAGTTAGGGTCAAGGGAGGTTTAGATCTCTACGACAATATACAGTGCAGATAATTTCAAGTGAAAAGGCTAGCCTACATTCTCTTTTCAGCTCTGAATAGAATCACCACTGGTGAGTCTTTGGGATGTTTCTCTTTAATGTATTTCTCTGCAGTTGTAACTTCTGAATTCTGTGCAACATGAGACTACTAATTTTTTGTCTTGAAATGACCGTCGATTCCTTCCAAGTGAAAACTTGAGAGATGTAAGGGGAGAAATATTAACAGATAATCCTCACTCATTGGGCTGCTTGAGAATTCACATGCATAGTGTGGCCTAGAAATATTTAATGCTTATCATTATTATTCCTATTATCCATCAAAATGCTGCGCACACCAATGTCAACAAGAGGGAATACAATGGGTGGTTGGATCCTATGGGGCTCTGAGGCCACTTTGTTCGAAATCAGTCGTAACCAATCCACCGTATCCTCCAACACGTCATGGGCTAGCGCAGCAGGGCATGGTCAAATGCTCCCCATGGTTTGAAATTACGCTGCAATCATAATGAAGGGAACCAAAAGATTTGAACAACTACAGGCCAATAAAACTACTCAACTGCATCTTACAAACGTTTTACCAAAGTGATCAAAGGATTTCAAAGATAATTTGTGCCCCCAGAGCTTCCCCTCCCCCCTGCAGTCCCACACGCTACCTTTGAATTTATATATTTTTCGAGTTGACATGATTTAAGTTCAACGATGCGTCCGTCATCTGTGGGGGTAGAAACAAGAGGAGGAGGAAGATAAAAAAAGGGGAAGTGGTCTTTCACTGAGCCAATCGACCTCATATGATTCACTATTCTTTAATATAAGCAGGACTGACCGACTGACCAACCAATAGATATGTGAAGACAATAAAAACGTATGTATATAAGTAAAGACATGAGTGATCCGTATGCTATCCAGTACATTTACACCTTTGGGCATAGACCATCCCAGTATTCGCCAAAATGCTCTATCATGGACGTCGCGGAGCAAATACTCTCTGAACTTCTCTGGTTCGTTACAAAATCTTATAATTTATCTAACATTGATTTGCATGTTCCATTTTGTAAGTCGTGATGTCCAGTCGATGTCTGCCATTGTTGCAACATGACCAGCCCATTGCCATTTGAGTTTTCTTATGGATTATATGATATACATATTTCTTCTCCTTGAAAGTTGTGCTTGCTCTACCGATAGCTTGACTATCCTCATTTGCTCTTGTCTTCATTCGAGGATTTCATGAAGATTCGTTGTCCTTGGCGTGCCTTGGTCGTTGTCTCCGTATTCAACATGTTTGTTGAACATGACATTTGTTTTGCTGATTCCTTTTCAGAATCCGTTATTTTCAGTAGTTTTCGGAAGATCATCTCGAGACAGGCTGTGACAAGTCAAGGTGAGCTAGTATCACCTTGAATTATTTTTTTTGTGCGTTGAAAAAGCTGTTATACATCATCGGAGAGGTATTCATCAGCTGATTATTTCTTACATTAAGGGATACAATAAATTCTAATATCAACGGAAATCGGGTTATAATTGTTTGCAGTAATTGAATTCATTCGATTCTCAATATAATTTCAAAATACGCGGCGAAGTATGGATTGATAATTCACAAGGTGGACCAGGCTTCATTATCAATGAAATGAAATTCCGTATGAAACTGGGTATACCCTGAAGACAGTACATGTATGTTAAGGAAAGCAGTGTATGGTATAAGGTATTACATTTCGAGATTTTTTATCATCATATGGGTATGTTTAGATGCATTTTGACGGTTGCCAGTCATCTTTCTCAGAGAAAAGAGTATGCTCTTCATATGTTTGAGATTGAGGAAAGAAATTGGGATATTTCTGAGTTTGGTTGGAGGTGTCCATATTTGTATAAGTGAGGAGCAGGTTTGGTCTGAAATGAGAAAGGATTGTGAGAGAAGGGTTCAGAGACGAGCAGGATACTCATCGACACAGATACAAACATTCTAACCCCATATTCACCTTCCGATTATCATTTTCATAAAAATTCCGTTGGATCATCTTACATCTGCACAACAAAAAATACTATATATGTATGTACAAATTATTATTAATTATTATAATTAACTCTCACTTCTTTAGAGTTGAGCACTCTTAGGTAGGTCACTCGTCTACCATAAGATGTTACGCAACTCTGGAGTAGATCACTGAGATAGATGGGGAATTATGCATAAGTAAATACATCGCTTAATTCAGTCCTACTGACCGTCCTGATCTGCGTAGGGCTGGGGCAGAGCATCTGTCTCTGGGTCTGAAGCAAAAGTTTCGATCCTACTTAGCGGTACTGGAATGGATACTGGATAGTCTATATCCACACTGAAGAGTTGTAATACCACGAAACAGCTCTATGGGGATGACTTATTTATCATCATCATATGTATATATATAAGTACTCACCAAAATGCATTATATATGCAGTCTAGTAAGCTTTACAGCTTTTAACACTAAAACTGAAAGCAACTTTTCTAAAATTCTTTCAAGTCACTTTAGTCGCTTATTTCTGTTCATGTAATCTATGTATTTTCTTCAGTATTTTTTTATGTTTTAAAGATAATACTTTGCTTTCATGTGTACGATGTGTAAATTTTGTCTTGTTTGGATCATCAGTTGTTCACCACATAACAGTTCAAGGTATTCTTAAGACAAAACATTAATCCTAACATGGCAACCCGGCAGTGTTGTTCAGATTCCTATTGCCTTTCAGCTATGATTTTGACATATAGATTAAGTCATACAGGTAGCTTGTTATTTCATGTAGGGTATTGTCGTGATGTATTTTATATGCATAGTATTTGACACTATACGCTATTTTATTTTTGAACAGAGGCTACTAACTTAGGAAACTAAGAAAATGTGTCAACCGAGGAGGGATCAGTAAGTAAAACAATAGACGTGACTCACTGATTGTTTCACTATCGAGTGTTAACCCATGTGAATTTTAAAACCATTGTGTCGGTTTTAATCTCAGACTACATGCAAATCAACTAATGATAGTAAACTGAAGTATACTAATTACACAAAGAAATTTCTTCCGATTGATTCTCTACCAGCATATTCAACCGAAGAATTCGGTATTTCCCCACCAACTTTAAAGTTGATTTTCTCACACCGGATACGATCTTGTTTCCATCAATTCGTTCTGTCCTTTAGGTTATCAACTGAAGTATCCTTATATACATGATTGAAACAGGACCAAACAACTTTCTAGCAAGTAGTAATACCACAATGGGTTATTCCATTTATATACTGAGACAATTTGTTACTAAGCATTCCATGTTTGATCGTCTACTCCTCCCAACTACCTATCAGTCAGGCAAATGGACCAGAGCCAAATTTTTCCCCTTTCCTTGGTTCCAGTAAATACATGACCGTCCACACTGACCTAGACTGGATGCATCTCTATTGGCTACTAATTCCCCTAACATTTATGCAAAATGATTGATTGCAACACACACACACACACACACACACATAAAAACGCGCGCACACACACACGCACACACACACACGCACGCACACACACACACACACATATATATTGTTCGCACGCATAAAAAATCTCAATGAAAGATTCTATAGAGAGTGTTAAATAGAAAATGAAAAATGAATTCATAAAATGTCTAGAAAATTAAAATAAAAACATGCTTTCGTCTTTCTTTTCGACCTCAAATATTGTTAAACTTAATAAAAAAAATCCCAAAGGCATAGATTTTTCGACTGATGGTTATGACTGGCTGGCTGTACCTGCAATATCAACGAAAATTAAGATGGATGTGGTATTGCTTGGTGTAAGCAACTGCAGGCTAAGTCAAGCTTACTCTAATGACTCAAAAACACTAGCTACAGAGATGAGAGCCATCTTTTGGTGTGTCATTAAACAATGATAACGTCATCATTGATTTTCACTAGTTTTTAACTTCCGTTCCAGCTTAGAAAACTAAGCCCACGCCATTTTAGGAGCAGAAATATCAAAACAGTCCGAAACAGACTCGAAGGATGCTAAGATGTTTGAATATTTAGAGATGTTTAAAAAATATTCCCTCTAAAATCTTGAATAGATAAGAGACATTACATTCACGCAAATCAGTTAACTCCACTATATTTTATGTAAATGGAAATGTTAATATAAAATGAAATGTCGGGTTAATCTATTCAATTGTGTTCTGAGTGGGTTGGGAAACGAAGCCAAAATCTACACCCGGACCCCAATTTGGCAAATGGGTTCTCACCATTCGCAGTTTTGATCCAACGAAGTACCATTATAGATATCCTGTTGGAGCTGAAATGTGGTACTCTAGACTTCCGAACTAAGACGCAACTTTCTTATCAGTCTAACTATAAAAAGTTCCCTTGGCTTGCTATGGCTTCGCTGCTCAACATATCATATTACTACTTGGTTATTGCTTGCGATATGTGAAATAAACTTTCAGGTTAAGAGGACTCAAAGTGACGTCAGTTGCTTCATTAACTCGTAGGAGAAATAGACACACTTTTCCAAGGGATATTAATGCGAGGAGAACACAAATTGTCCCATTCAGAGTTTGAATTCTTTCTGCTGAGTCCGTTGTCAGTGCTCTTATCCTTAGCCAACACCTTCAACTTCAAGAACAGAACCGGCAGATATTTCGTCTCCCACCACTGCAATTTCTAGAAGCAGATACTCCGGATCGTACAGCTGCCTGCAAGAGGTCTTCTACCCGACAGTGTTGCAGCCTGGAGCCCAGGTCCAAGTCAAAACTGAAAAACCAAAAACAAAAAGAAAAAACAACAACAACAAAAAACAAACAGACTGTCTACTCGTTAGGTTTTAACTTATTTAAAGTTCAAATTACTTTTCTCTACAGAGCTGAAGATCTTCCTTTACAAGTTATGATACCATTATCAAGGTGAGTCGAACTTGTCCCCATGTTTTAACTCTTTCTCCCTCACGATGAATTCAGTAGAATTTTATTGACGTTTTAGCAGGTTGAATATAAATAATTTTGAAACAAACACAATTTCAGAGGGAAGAATGAACAATTTAACATACAAAAACGACTTGCAGATGAATATTATTAGCATTAGTAACAACAAAAAAAAGCGAAATAGAGTGTCTTTACTTGCTTTCCGAGAGCCACGGTGTGACTTGGTAAACTTTCGGACCTTAACTTGACGTTTCAGACGGATTGAAATTTATGATTTTTTACTTACCTGGATGGGTGACCCCTCTGGTACTTTTTCTCCACCCACTAATTCCATCGTAGTTGATATATTCCCGTATTTAAGCCAGCCTTGGAGAGGAGTTCTATTTTGTTTTGTTTTCTTTATTTCAATTTATCGTCAAATGGGAACAGCAAAGGCAGAGTGGAATTCAAGGACTTTAAAATGAATGCATGCATTTTTTTATTTTATTATTTCTAGCTAATATATATATATATATATATATATATATATATATATATATATATATATGAAGTAACTCCGCATTGTAAGCTTATGCAATGCTCTCCCACAGGAAAAGAGCACTTTGGTGGATGAGGAATTTAAACTAAGATAAATATATCGCTTAAATTCAGCCTTACTAACGGCACAGAGGTAGGATATCGGTCTCCGAGTCTGAAGCGAGGTTTCAATCCTGCCCCGTGGTACTGGATGGGATAACGGATTGTCTATAGCCACACTGAAGAGTTGTGATACAACGAAACAACGCTGTCTGTGGATGACACAATAATATATATATATATATATATATATATATATATATATATATATATATATATATATATATACGCACACGTATGTATTATGTAAGTATGTAGATATGTATATGTGTACGTAAAAAACGGAAGAAAAAAGACGAGAGGGAGAGAGATAGAGAGTGAAAAGAAGAGAGTAAGAGGAAAAAAGCAAAAGAAAGAGAAAATGGGAAGCTAAGAGAGAGAGAGAGAGAGAGAGAGAGAGAGAGGGACGGACAGACAGACGGATATTGTTTCTGAAGTCATGAATAATTCAACTGATGTCACTAATAATAATAAATTTTAATTCATTTTTTATGCTGGTAAGTTTAGGTGACTAATCGCAGGAGAGAATTATTTGATTCTTAAAACACATTACTAAATATTTGTTACTATCACATTTTCAATTTTAGAGATCAAAAAGAGAAAGAGAAAGAAAGAGAAAAAAGGAAGAAGAAGAAAGAGAGAGAGAGAGAGAGAGAGAGAGAGAGAGAGACAGAGAGAGAGAGACAGACAGACAGAGATAGAGACAGACGGATACAGATTATATTTCTCACGTCATCAATAATTCAAATGGTGTTGTTAATAATGATGAATTTCATTCAATTCAATCGATGAATTTTATTTTCACACACTTTTAGAGATCCAAATTGAGAGGTGATCTTTCCACAGTCAGGGGTCTGTATGAAAGGGATATCTTTACTTTTAGTGGTGGAAGTTAAGTGTTGAGATTTTTTCTTTACTTTTAATTGCCAAAACTGAGGAAAGATTTTTTCGTAAGGTTGTAAAAGGAAGGAATTTGCAGAAAATATGGGTTCAAAATCAGAAGGGCATCGAAATTGTGGAGGGAGATTTTCCCCAGTTTCAAGGGGCAAAATTGGAGGAGGGGAATTTCTCCACCTTTAGGAGTTACAATTATCTATTCGAGGGCAGAACAATGAAAGAAGTCCTTAATTATTTCCTCTCAAGCGTCGAAATGAAGGGATATTTTTATCTGTTCGAGCATGAAATTTGGGGTGGGTGGGTCACTTTTAAGGGTCGAAATCTAAGGGAATTGGAATTTCGGAGTCAATTTTTTTCACTTCTAAGGGTGAAAATTGAAGGGGGGAATTTTATCACCTTTAGGGGTCAAAGTCGATGGGGAAGATTCTTTTCTCTTATTCCAAGGGATCCTTTTTTCACTCTTGGAGGTCAAAATGGTTTGGGGTAAATTTTTTTCATTTTTCAGATAAGAAATCGAAGGGGAAAATTTTTCTCGATTCGAGGTATTGGAATCCAAAGAAACTGAAGAAAAAATCTTCTGCCAACATTACCCATTTTCATCAATAGTCCCTTCCAACTTAACCCTTTATCCCCCCCTTTCTTGAACATTTCCCACCCCATCTCTAACATTTACCTCTCCTTTTAAAATTCTATTTTTCTTCAATATCAGATCCCCCTTTTCTTATACCAGTCAGCCCGCCTTTTGGAGATTAGCCCTACTTTTTTTCCTCAGCATTAACGCCCGTTTTTAACTTCACCGTCTTTTCATTATTAACTTTTTTTTCCTGCATTAGTTCCACCTTTTTATATTAGCTTCACCTTTCCCCCTCATTAGCCGAAAATACCTTTTTTTATATTTGCACCCCACTTCAAATTTGGCCCCCTTTATTCTAATAGTGTAAAAAGTGATATTGAATGAATAGAAAAAAAAACAAACAATTAAATTGAATGCTATCTGATTTCCATTTATCTATCTGTCTATTTCTTTTTTGAACAGCAATTTACACCGCTTGTTAGAGCGAGTATCTGGTCCAGTATTATAGCAATACGTAAATACCCATAGTTCTAAGACTAACAGAACATAATAAGCAAATATAGCCAGCGAGTGGAGAAAAGATGTAATGATCTAATGATGTTATTTGAAACACTGTTTAACGTCTGTGTCCCGGTGGTTAAATCGGTAAAGGTAGACCCACGCTACTTTGGTGCTTCTATAGTAATTGGTGTGAGTTCACAACCCAACTGTGGCTCATTTCTTTATTCTCCTATCATCACCTTTGCTCCACTCACAACTGTTGGTTCGAGCAAAATATATATAATTGAGTCCTCCACAGGCAACTGTTTCGTTGGATTACAACGCTTCAGTACGATTATGTCTATATCAATGTATCTAATATCCAAACCAGTACCACGACGTAGGATCGGAATCTTTGCTTCAGACCCTGAGGCTAGCATTTTACTCCTGTCCTACGCAGAACTGGACGGATCTTAAACCGAATTTAAGCGATGGATTTACTTACGCACAATTCCCAATCCACTGAAGTGCTCATTGCAGAGTTAGAAGGTTCCATAAAACATCTATGATAATGAATAATATGAGAAAAGTATCTGGTCGCACATTGTATCAGTGTAGTTGCTTAGCCAAATGATTGTGCATTTTGTAATAAGATGAACTTCGGTACGCTTTTAGCCAAAGGCATTAAGAAAACAATTGATACTGATCCATCATTAATTTTCAATGTCACTCATTTCAAAATGGCTGCCAGCAACAACTGTCTTCAGGACAATTTTCTTATCAGCAATGAATATTATGTAATATTGTGGACATGATAAGTTGATTATAATTACCATACACAGTTTTGGGGAATAACTATTTGGATGATACATGCAAATAATTGAAATTTCAAGATGACTTCCATGACTTGAATGAAAATTATAATTGCATTAACGTTGCATAATCTAGTTTGTATTGACTGCGTCAAGTCATGTATTGCTATAAGTAAGCTTGTATCACTGTCTTGAGAGTAAAGATGAAGAAGGGGGTTAGTAAAGTCGTGGATGACAAGGTGATTAGAGTGGGGTCATTGATATCGGTGTCAAATCAGACAATTTTCATAATGTGGAAGGTTAAGCGATTTTAGTAGAGCCAGGCAGATTGTGGCGATAAAACATTTATTACAAATCTCACATTAGTTCTCAAGGTACAACAAGGATTGGTTGATGGAGGTAGCAGTCGCTTTCATCCCATCCATCCGTTTCTATCAGATGTCCAAGATAACCAAACCTACAAAACAATAAGAACATAGGTTAGAGGTATTCAACAATAATAATCGTTTATTTCTAACTTATCTGGCGCAGATTGTTTGCCGTCATAGTTAACGGAAACCGTGGTAAAACCTTCATGTACCGTTTATATCAAAAAGTACCCGGACTGAACCTCGACTATCACGGTTTTCCAGTTTGCCGATGAGGATTGGAGAGCCTCCCATCTCCCAAATCGTGTGATCTATCCACAGAGACATCCCGGCAGATCTTTGTCTGTGTTCCCATGACTAATGACCACTCTAGAATTTTAATCACTGGTGTGGGACGCAAAAGCCTGCAAGCTCTTAAAAAATGGAATGTGCAGGAAATGATTTTTCTTTTGGGACGATCGTAGAATTTTTTTAGTCAAAGTTTATGAAACAAGAGAGATTTATGAACGGGAGATATGATTTGTTCGGAGATATTTAATATACTCGATGGATTCGACATGCGAAAGGTGTATAACTTTTACGGAAAAATTTCCTCACTTCAATGTTAGGAAAAAGTCAGTTTGTAAATGTAAAAAAAAAAAAAATGAGCTCAACAAAACTGATTGAGGCTGAATATAAGTAGGCACTGCAGGATTAATTTTCTTTTCTATCATATGCATTCTCCTAATGCAAGTATTTTTTTTTTTTTAATGCTCATCTCATATCAACTCTGACGGGATTGGATGTGCATATTCAGATCCAGGGGACTTTCTGGCAATCTGATTCTCAATTTTGATATGATAATATCCAGAATCAACATTCAATGCTTCAAAAGTTCCGCCTATAGTAAAGAACGAGTCAACATAAAAACGATCTACAATTTCCACAATATATTTGCCACTATTTCTTGGAATGATTTCAAGGTTTTTGTTTTAACTGTTTTAGCTATTCTCTAAGTCATTCTTTTGACTTACGATAAGCTGAACGTTATTTCCTCCATGATATCCTCAAAATAGGAGGAGATTAAGCGAAGAATCGCTTTAGGATGGCAAGGCTTCGGCAGAGCAAGCACTACTTTCAAAAACTAGACTAGTGTATAAAACCAATGCATTCACACAATAGCCACGTATGGAGCTGAAACGCGGAACTTAACTAAGAGACTCGCAAACTGAGAAGCATGCGACGTGTGCATGAGAGAATTATGCTCTACCTTACATGGAGAGATCACAAGACAGCACAGAATATAAGGAAGAAAACAGGAGTCCGAGACATCATAGAGACTATTAAAAAAACTCAAATTGAAATGAGCAGGCCATGTTGCAAGAATGACAGACAACCGATGGATATCACGACTTACAACATGAATCCCCAGAGATCACCTGCGAAACCGAGCCTGACAAAATACAAGATCGAGAAATGAACTAGACGAGTTCAGAGAATACTGGCTCTGCGACACCCATGATAGAGAATTGGGGCGAATCTTGGGGAAGGTCTATGTCCAACGATGGACGTTGGAAGGATGATGATGATGATGATGATTTCCTTCAACAGATTTTACGATCTCTTCGTATTTTTCAACTAAATTTATATTATATGGAATACTAATATCATTATTTTCTCTTTCAATTGATCTTACTAGTGTATGACAACCATTATATTAATTATTTATAAACCTTTTGCGCACATTACGCCAGATTAGCATCCCGCACTTTCGTAATGTCGCAATAAGACTGGCTGGATCCATTTGTTTGGGAGAGCGGTTGCCAGTCTTTTTTAGACGATTACCTACTTTTATCACTAAGGTTTCTATAATCTCCGTTCATTTAAACAAGTTGCATAAAAGATTAATTTCAAATAAATATTTCATTTCGAATATAGTTAGATAGTTTTATAATACAGTTATTTTGATTTTAAGATTGTTCAGCTGCTAGAGGCTAGCTGTTACTCAAAGAAAGCAAACAAAAATAAAAAGAGCCACATCGTTTGAAATTCCAGATAAATAAAAAATAAAGATAATTCTACTTTTATAATTGATAAACACATCGATGTGATCTCTGTTCTTTTTTTCTTTTCTTTTATATTTATGACATCACTGGATTTTTCCACTGGGAATATCTAAAATAGAGTAAGAAACATCCCAGAGTATCAAGATGTCATTAATAGACCCGTCAAAATAAAGCCCTTCAAAGGTCAAAAAAACTTTAAAGAAAAGAAAGAAAGAGGGGGCCCATTTGAGTACTGATGTCGATTTCCAAGCCCGTAGACAAAATGGTATGGCCAGGAGCGATGAATCACACGCACATACACATTTTAAAAGGGACAGGATTTATGATGGCTCGAAAGGCAAGAAAATTATAGAATACGAAAGGGAAGTCATGCCCCAAATCGATGGAGTAGTGGGTAACAGAGAATCTTGGCATGTATAAATGAAAATATGATAAGAAAGTGTCGTAGTTCTGTTACTAAGCAGTCTTTTTCTCCTCCAGGAAAAGCAAATTTCAACTCATTTTCAGAAAAAAAAACCGAACTTATCTTTGCTCTTTTTTTATAATTTAATCTTTGTTGCAAGTTTGTCGTTGCTAATTGCTCTAAATTATAGAGAAGAAACAAAATTGTGATTTTACGTCAATATTATCAATGGAAATTACTAGTTTCTCTATCTTGAACATTGGGTTATTACGCATGAAATGTCTTTTTTACATCATGGAAAAGGATGCAAAAGCAAATAAATTACTAATGTAATTACATTTTTTTTTTGCAAATTCAATGTAATAGAGATTGCAATACATTATCATTTCCAGTTTTTGAGTCCCCAAAAGCAATGATGTGTGTCTAAGCAAGAAGTTCGACTAATTTTTAAGTATAATTTAAAATTAGGACCAACGCTGCAAAGACCGCTGATAAAATCAACAGAACATTTTGAGTTGGCACTGAACTTCTAGTCTGGAAATACAGATACGTATAAAAATGGTACATCATGTTATATCATGTTATGTGATGTTTCCCATCTTATTTCATGTTATGTCATCACATCTTTTTTGAGATTACCATTTTTATATTTTTCACTGTCACGTCGTCCGCTCCTTCAAATATAGTGCAATCTTAAATCTATGGAATCTATCAATTTCTAAACATGTTGTAAACACTTTCGCTCAACATTAGCGTAAATACATGTTCATCAAGATTCATATGCTGTTTTTCATGTGAATAGAAATACGGAAATTCACCGGTTTAACAATCTTGGCCACAAAAACAAAAGGGGATAATAGCCATTTTATACAATTTTGACACACAAGAAATCGGAAAATAACACTCATTACCCAGGAAAAAAAAAATTATGTTGCAAGGTGTTACCAACAGCAATGGCCATCGACCCAGGAAAAACGGTTCAAGAACTTTCTGGAGCGACCATTTCACGTCATCAAGGCAAAACAATGTCATACAATTCCTGATCCCACAACTCTTTTCAGGCATTTTATAAAAAGTTTAATAATACGGGATCCGTATTTTGTGTTTTCACCATAACACCTGAGAGATTTTAGAGGAATAATGGAAAAGGTTCATTGCTTCAAATGGATTATATTTTGGTTAAATAGTTACCGTTTTTTTTATACATATTATCCTTCTTCTAACAGAATGTGATGTTTGATATCGACCTAATATATTTCAATATCAAGGAATGATGAAAATATAGTCAAGATGAACAAGGATTTCTTAGAATAAATCATATGTACAGTCGTTTGATTCTATAAGTAGCCCTTGATTTCATTTTTGGCTACTTATGATATTTTCCCTGTTTCACAGAGTAATCCCATAGTAGGATCATTGAGAGAGCATTTGAAAGATAAGAGAAAGTTAGAGTGTATTTCTCTTGTAAAATCACCCGGAATGAATAACTGTAATATTCTATGAACATAACAAATAGCTAATAATTGATCATTGATAGTTTGATATCAATATTAATTAGTTTATTATTAATGTTAATTTATCATTATTGAATAATTAATAATTAATGAATATAATGAATAATTGTGATATTTTCTAACTAAATATTTTCTAAAAAATAACTATATTTTCAGTAATGCTTGCCTCACTCTCTGACCGCTGAAAATTTCCACAATCATTTTTACAGTAACATAATTCATTTTTTTTAGATCAAACTGTATAGTCTAATGATTTGCCACGCATTTCTATTTTGAATCGTTAACAATGCACTGATTTAATTACCATAAAATATTCCAACGATCACGAATTCTTACAGTCTCTTTGAATATGTGTTGCCACTGTTCTAATCATTACAGATATCACGTTCAGTTTTATGTTGTATAGTTTTCGTGGCTGTCTAGCAAGACGCTGATATTTATTACGCTCCTCATTTTCCCATCTTTTTTCAAACAACTTCTGCCAAGGAATTGTGAGCAAGATATGTCATTCCTCTTAACGGCTAGCCCAGTCACCATAGAGAAATCAGTTGCCACGGACAGCTGCTGGTATTCTTGCGCGGTTCATCATGGCATTGGGCGATTTGGAACCTATCCAGCTCGTGAGGTTCAATTCTTTGGGGACAATCAGGCCAGATGTCTCTACAGCTACTGGTATGAACTCGTACCAGTTGTGCATTGAGCCATACTTGGCTATATCCTGCTTTTCGACCTATTGGGCAACAAAAAGTGGCTCAATGATCCCAGATTTTCAATGGATTCTAATGACATTTTATGGAAGACTGGACTGTAGAGTGAAAAGGATTGATTGGAATTGAAAGGGAAAGTCAGAAATTCTTCCGAATTGTTTTCCTTATATATGTATTTTTATATGTATATCTGTGCATTCACATATGCCTGCCTGCACAATATCTCCGATTTTCCACGATGAATTCCAATGACATTTTGTGGAATGTTTGGCCATGACATAGAACAGATTAAACCAAATGGGATGAATCTATGATAGTTGTCTCGATTGAGTGATATTTTTTCATATAAGAAAATAGTAAAAACATGAGTTTCTTCAGTTTATATGTGATTTTGACTGGCTGGCAATCTATCTAGCGTGGAGGCCCCACCAATGGGGTAAAGGGATAAAAATTTAAACATTTAAACCTTATTGTTTCACGAAAATGTGTTCCTTGTCACCCTCTCTCACAAGTAGATTTTTTGGTAAGTCTTTCAATTTACAATGTGAATGTATGATGAATTGGCCCGAGTTTGTGTCCAGCAGCGTTCATGCTTAATATTTTTTTTTTAAATTTGGGATTTTTAGAGATCACTGCTCAACAAAATTCATTGACCATCCTGTTATCCGATTATTCCTTTTATTGACCATTCCAAACACGGCACGTTGCCAAAAGATATTGGCCGCGTGACGGTTTTCGATTGAGTGACTGAACAAACCTTGAATTTGCAACGTGAATGATTTTTGAGGTAGAGTTTCTTCTCCTGTTACCGAGGACATTTACGGCTTGATAAATAAGAACTGAGATTTCTCAAACTTTTTCCGTCATCATATATATATATATATATATACATATATATATATATATATATATATATATATATATATATATATATATATATATATATAGAGAGAGAGAGAGAGAGAGAGAGAGAGAGAGAAAGAGAGAGAGAGAGAGAGAAAGGGGGTGGAGAGAAACGGATATTTCAGTAGTAAAGGGATAAGGAGGGAAAAGAGCTATGACAAAAAGGAAGAAAATGAAAACATGTAAATAGATAAATCAAAACGTACTAAAGTGAGGCACCGTATTAAATATTAACGAGAATAGAAGAGACAGTAGAACGGTAGACAGGCCTGGCGGCTGCGGGGTTAGACCTACCCCCAACTTCTATCTAGACTTAAAATTATTGCTGCCACTTTTGCATTGTATGAATAATAGATTAATTTATAAACATGTGAGACCTATCTGTTTGGCTCAGTCGGTCAGAGTTACCTTGATTGTTGCTTCAAATCACGATCGGGAAATGTTTATTCTTATAAATGTATCGATCAGGATGAAATAAGCC
>OY735234.1:27348303-27425803 GCA_963457665.1 Thysanoteuthis rhombus | reverse complement strand
TGCAAAAAAACAAACAAAAAAACAAAATGTCATATAAGATTGTTTTGTTGGAATTTCAAAGAATTGTTCCAATTCTCTGAATGATATAATTTCAAGTAGCCATGAAATCAGGGTCCAGTTACTCATTTTAATTGTATGATAACCTGATTCCCCTCTAAATCCTGATGTCATTACCATCATCATTATCAACACCAGCAACAACCTTTTAGCGTTTGAAGCCGGTACTTTCTTGACTTTCCTATTTTGTAAAGCCATCTTATACTTTGCCAGTCACACTTCCGCAAATGATCTATGGGGATCAAATAAAAGTTTACGATCATAAATAGACGCTTTTTCTTAGAATATAGAACCGTTTGCTTCTCTCCACAGATGCAGAATTTTCATCCGGCAGAGGCTTCACCATGTTTCCCCAAGATCAGAATGATGAGGGATCTATAAACTTAGTTATACGTGTGAGCATGGGTATGCATGTGTGTGTGTGTGTGTGTGTGTGTGTGTGTGTGTGTGTAGGAGAGAGAGATATTGACTGATTTTAGAGTAGCGAGTTGGAATTGATAGTAGTTGGCCGCTGGCCCTTTGGGCCTAGCAGGAGTGTTTACATCCCTCGAACTTGGTGTATCGTGTGACATGCAATATCGAAAATGTACCAGGAATATGCAAGGATATCCAGCACCATTCCTAGTGTGGCACCATCAAAAGAGAGACGACGAAATGAAATAGTTAGAAAGTTTACAATCATAAATACACCCTTGTATTTAATATGGATCAGACAGCATCACTCCCCAGATGCAGTGTTTTCCTTTCGCTGAGTAGTCATCATGTTTCCCAGGGACCGGATCTGGAATCACAATAGACTTCCTGGATAATTTCATCGACACCATCGATGCAAGTATAAGATGCACACATTGGACAAACGCAGACAACATCCGGGGGCATGATGGCAGATCCCCTTAAAAAAAGGTATTGGGGAGGAGCCTCTCCAATGTCCACAAAATTAAAAAGTTAAAAAGGTCGCACACTGTTATCTAACAAGGGATCGATTGGTTGAGCTACAGACACACTTATAGAGATGCGCAGAGAGGTATCTGAGTTCCAACAGTATTCACTGCGTGGATAAGAACTTTCAGTTCATTAGAATCTGATGAGAAAATAAGCCACATGTGTTGATTGTCAATTTATTCAGTATTTATAATGGGATTTTTTCCAATCTGAATAATCACTCAACGCAACGTCTGCAAACTGTATGAATGTATAACCGTCACCAGTACATTTATACTTACTAATTATCTGGACAACTATGTCATCATCATCATCATCATCATCATCAGTCTTTCAACGTCAGTCGTTGGACATAAACCTTCTCCAGGATTCGCCACTATTCTCTATCATGGGCGTCGCGGAGCCAGTATTTCCTGAATTGTGTTCTGTCGGCCTCATGTGATTTCTAGGTATCCATGTTGTGAGACATGATGTCCATTAGTTGTCTGCCATTCTCGCAACATGTCCTGCCCATTGCGATTTGAGATTTTAAATAGTTTCTATGATGTCTCTGAATCCCGTTTTCTTCCTTATATACTGTGCTGTCTTGTGATCTCTCCGTGTAAGGTTGAGCATCTATTTAATCACTGTCCCAACACAGCAATATGTGACACAAGGTCGGGCTTAAAGTGGGAAGAAATAGGAGCAACTCTTCCAAAATGGCTCCAGCCGAAGCGGCTACCGTTGAAAAGCTCATCGTAATGGCTAGACAACGTCCGCCACGAGAGAGTCCTCGAACGGACCTGCTCCTTTAAGTGCAATGGAGCAGTGCTGCCCCGGAAAAACAGAGACCCCGTAGCTGGGCCGAGTAATAATGGGAGAGACGAGAGACGAGTCCAAAGGTTCCCCGATGCGCATAGCAAACGCAGCCTCAGTGAAACCTCATTGGCTAACGCTTGCACCGGTGCACTCGGTCTTTGATGTCAACCCACCCACAATCTCCGGCCCATTCGACGGGCAAAGTCAGTAGTTGCGCCTCGGGCTCTGCCGTGGAACAGATACTACACTTTGATCCCAAAGGGAAGGCCAGAAATATAGTGGGTTAACATTATCGTCACATACGCAATTTGCATATTTACCACCTTGTAGCCCTGTCTCTTGGTTAGGTCCCACATTTCCAGCTCCATAAGTGACTATCAGGAGAATGCATTGGTTGTATATTCTTCTTTTTTTGATCATTGGGATCGTCTGATTTTTGAAAGTTGACCTTGCTCTGCTAAAGGTTAACCACTCCAGAGTGACTCTTTGCTTGATTTCCTCCTCTTTTGAGGATCACATGGAGATTCGTTTTCCTAGATAGATGTAGTGGTCTACCTTGCTGAGTTTTGCGTGTTCTATCTTGACAGTTATGCTCTTATTCTCAACATGATTGTTGCACATGATTTTAGTTTTACTGAAGTTCATGTGTGGGTCGACTTTCTTGCTTTCTTTATTTAGATCATCTAGCAATAATTGTAATTCATGGAAATTCTCTGCAAAAAGTACGATGTCGTCTGCAAATCTAAGGTTGCTCAAATATTCGCCGTCTATTTTGATTCCTCTATTTTCCCAGTCCATGTTTCGGGAGATCATCTCAAGGCGGGCTGTAAAGAGTTTGGGTGAGCTGGTATCACCTTGTCTTTCTACTTTTTGAAGCTGAAACGGTTCAGAGTCCTCATGTAGCCTAAAGAAGGAGTTACTGTGATTGTATATGTGTCGCAGTACTTAAACGTATACAGGGTCTACACCTTGTAGGGTGATGGCCTTCATGACCATCTTCTATTTAAATTCATACAAATTGCTGGATCATCAATAAAGATTATCTAAAAAATACCGGCTCCTGATTTTGCCGTAAAGAATCTAAACAGCACTTTAGAAGAATGTATTCAGATGGAGCCTAATGTTTTACTCATCCAAATTCCAAGAGTACACCCTCCAGTTATGATATCTATGACATGTGTTTTCCTACTGCGCTGTCTTGTGATCATTTCATGTGAGGTTGAGCATGATTGTCTCATGTGTACGTTTCAGTCATGGCAAATTTGGATGAAATGGCCTGACAGAGCCAAGTTTTCTCAATATTATCACCATCAACGAACTTTTAGCGTCCAACATTTGACTTGACCTTTCCTTAAAATATGCCAGAACCCTTTATAATGAGCGTTGCAGAGGCAATACTATCTGAATTTGGTTACTTCCTCAAACCATTTCATATTTTTGCTAGCAAAAGTTCCGCATGAGATTTCTGGGAATCCACGTTTTGAGTTGAGATATCAAGCGGTTGTCTGCAATTTTTGCAACGTGATCAAAACATTGCCTTTTGAGTTTTCCGATGGATAACATGATATCTCTGATATGTTTTTCTTTTTATTCTTCTGTGCTGTTTTGTGATTACTTCATATGAGGTTGAGCATGATTATCTCATGTGCACGCTTCATGGTTTTAGTTAGAGGGTCAATCTTTTGGTTAGGTTCAATGTTTCAGCTCCATAGATGACTACCAAGAGGATGTATTGCTTGTTGACCTTTCTATTCAGGACTAATTGGATTTTCTTGCTGAGCTTGCTGTATCGGAAGTTTCAATCTTGATCAGATTTTCTTAAAAATTTCTTTTTTCATCGGTAATACGCTGAAACTGCTCGATTGACTTTCATCCTTAGAAGTTGTAGTAGGATGAAGATGCTGGACAGAGAAAATTATTTCTACCATGTGCTGAATATAGATTTTGAACATATTGGTTGACTGTGTGATAGATGCATATGGAGCACAAGGTCATCAGTTTGAGAGTGATTTTGTGCATTGTCAGCTCCTTTAGAAAAACCGATGAAAGGTCCCCGCAATTGTCCAATATGGACAAAACGTTGCATGCCATTATCTAACAGATAATCAACCGACCAACCTACACATCCGCTTATAGAGATGTGTGGAGAGGCGTTTAAACCCCCACAGAATACACTGCGTAAATAAGATCTCGTAATACATAAGAATCTGGTAAGGAAATAAGCAACATGTCCAATGTACTAAGTACTTGTAATGGGATTATTTTCAATCGAAATAATTACAGAAGACAATGTTTGCATCCCGTATAGAAGGATCACCGTCCCTGGCACGTGTATAAGGACTAATTATCCAAAAAAATATGTGAATTTATGGAAAAAAAAACATCAAGAATCGTCTAAGTTGCTAAAAAAATACAAATTCCAAATTTAGGCATTGTGAGCCCAGAATAATCGTCGAGAATCCAAATAGCACTTCGAGGAAATGTTTTTAGATTGAGGTTAATGATGTATTCATGCAAATCCCAAGAGTTCACCCTCCAGTTATGATATATGTGATATGTATTTTTCTCTAATCTACTGCGCTGTTTTGTGGTGTCTCCGTGTGAAGTTGAGCAAAATTATCTCATGTGCACGTTTCATGGTTCCAGTTTGAACTTTTATCCTCCAGTTAGGTTCCATGTATAGGCTCCACAGAGGATGAATCGCTTGTAGACCTTTTTTTTCAAAACTGATTCGATTTTCTTGCCCTACCAAAAGCAGGTGAAAACTTCTCGATTGACTTTCATCCTTTGAAATTAAAGCACAGTGAATAAACAGGAAGAAGAAAATTATTTGTACAGTGTGTGAATTATAGATTTTGAACATATCTATGGTGTGGGTAATACATGCATGTGAGGCACAATGATAACAATTTGAAAGTCATTTTGTTCCTTGAAAATGTGAATGCACGCGCTTACAGGTGGGTGCATTTGTGAAAATATGTGATATGTGTAAGTGTGTTTATGTTTTCTGTCTTCTCAGGCTAAAGGAAAGAAGGAAGTCAAAGTAAGTTGACCTTGTAATATGTAATATGGTCTGTTAGGCACTGGTTGGTGGCGGATAGATATTTAAGTTAGCGATAATAGTTGTGATATGTGATCTATAAACTTGGATATACGTGTGAAAATGTGTTTATATGAACATATACATAGTTAGAGTAGCAAATTTAGATATATAGCAGTTGGCTGCAGGTCCCTTGGCACTGGCAAGAGTGTTTGTGTCCCTCAAACTTCTGGATATTTTTTGTATAAAATTCAACATGGAAAATGTAGCATTTGAGATGCTTAAATATTCAACATATTTCCATGTCTGTCGCCATCAAAAGAGAAACATGACAAAATAAAATAGTTTTAAGTTTACTATTATAAATAGACACTGTTTTTTTTTTTCAAATACAGAACCAGCAGCATTTCTACACGAATGCACCGTTTTTTTCCTCGCAAAGTTGTTATCAAGTTTCCCAACAACGGGATCTGAAATCACAACAGACTCCCTGATAATTTCATCGATGGTGTTGGTGCAAGTATAAAATGCACAAATTAGACAAACTACGTAGACGACAACAGGGGACATGGCAGCCAGCCCTTTAATGAAAGATATTGGGTGAGAGGCTGCCACCATTATTCGAAAAGGATGGAATGTCACATTATCTAACGGATAATAGACTGACCGAGCTACAGGCTCACTTATATAGAAATATGAAGACACAACTAAAACATTATATTGATCACTGCATGAACAAGGACTTGTAAATTTTATCAGCTTACTGAGAAAATAAGCCACGTATGTTGATGGTTGATGTATTCAGTATTTGTAACGTGATTATTTTCTATTTAATTATTACAGACGACAATGTCCGTTTTCTGTATTGATGAATCACCATTGCCTGTATTGTAGAATCCCTGTTGTCTACGCTTGTATAAGAATTAATTATCTAAAAATTATCTGAAGTAATAAAAAAGATAAACTACCAACCTAAAACCATTCACAAAGATAGATCCTCTATAAGTAATCGTCTAAAAAATACCTGCTCTAAATTTGGGCATCGTAAGCCCAGGATGACCGCAGAGAATCCGGACAGCACTTTGAGAAATGTTTCTAGATGGAGCTTGGTGGCCTGCTCGTACATATTTTAAGATCATACCCCTGGGAAATCTAACCAGAAACCCACATGCTCACACACATACACATGCACATAGATAGATGCACACACACAGTGAAAGAGAAAAGAGTCTGGAGACTAGTATGCTGGTTGATTAAGTAATTTATATGGTTTCGGTTATTCGATCTCACAGATAACCTGAAAAGTCTTTATCATTGAAATCCAGAAGAATGGATAAATGTAGACCTCTTTATTGAATTATCAACTTGAGAGGAAGGCAGCAAATTGCATAAGTCTGGTACATGACCTTTCCATGGTGAAGGATGTTTGATCCCGTGTACAGGGTCTTCGGGTGCACATTCATGGGTGAAGTAGGACGAAAAGGCCTGACAGAAACTAGCTTTCTCATTAGCATTATCGTCAAGGATCTTTTAGCGTCTGTTGTTTGATTTAAACCTTCCCCGAGCTTGGCTAGGCTCTTTTATGATAAGTGTTCTAGAGGCAATACTATCTAAACTAGGCTACTTCGTCACACCATTTTATATTTTGCTGGTCCCAGTTTCTCAGATGGTTATTTTGAATCCTCGTTGAGTGTTGAGATATCAAGGTGTGATTTGCTGTTCTTGCAACATGATTGAACAATTGCTTTACGAGTTTTCTAATCGAATCTATGATATCTCTGACATCTTTTTTTCTCCAATATATCGTACGGTCTGATTAATCTACTGAGAACATAAGCCATATATGATGATGATTGATATATTCAGTATTTGCCATGGGATAACTCTCATTTTGAATAAGTACTGAATACAATGCTTGTACTCTGTATAATTGAATCACCCTAGACTATTCATGCATAAGAACTAATTACGTAAAAAAAAAAAATAACTAAATTATGAAAATAAATCCTCTATCTAAAACCAACTAAAAAGGTGGATCCTCTATGAGAAAAAATATCTGAAAATACAAGCATCTGTACTGGGCATTGTCGGTAAAAATTGCCGTAAAGAATCCAAAGAGCACTTTGAAAAATGTTTCTTAGTGTTGTATTCATGCAAATTCCAAGACTATAGCCTCCAGTCATTATATCTGTGACATATTTTTTATTCAAACCAATTGTGCTGTTTTGTGATCACCTAATGAGTGGTTGAACATGATTATTTCATATGTTTCATGTTTCCATGTTTCAGCTCCATAGTTGACTGCCAAGAGGGTGCATCGCTTGTTGACCTTTCTTTACAAAACTAATTGGATTTTCTTGCTGGGCTTGTTCTATCGAAAGTTTGCAGTCCTATCCTGATTTATCGTTTGATTTCTTTTTTCCTTGGGTTATTGGTGGAAACTGCTCGATCGACCTCCATCACCTTGAAGTTAAAGCAGGATGAAGATGCTGGACTGGAAAGATCATTTTTATCATGTGCTGAAAATAAATGTGGGTCGATTGTGTAATAAAATATGAAGCGTGGATTAATAGCAGTTTGCTGCTGGTCACTTGGGCCTGACAGGAGTGTTTGTGTACCTCAAACTTCTGCATATTGTTTGTGTAAAATTGAATACAGAAAATGCAGACATATTCAACACTGTTACAAGTCTTGCGCCATCCAAAGAGAAACGTGACAAAATAAAATAGTTTTAGGTTTACTATTATAAATGGGCCCTTATTTTAAATATGGAACTGGTGGCATCTCTTTATGGATGCAGTATTTTCGTTTCATATAGTCGTCATTACATTTTTCAGCGACTGGATCGGAAATCACGATGGACTTTCTAGATAATCTCATTGACGGTGTTGGTACTTATATAAAAATACATATGGGACAAACTACGCAGACAACATTCGGGGACATGACTGTCGGCACCTTTTAAAAAAGTATTGGGTGAAAGGCCCAATAATCGTCTGAAATGGACAAAACATTGCGTGCCATCATCATCATCATCATCATCATCATCATCATCATCATCATCATCAGTCTTTTAATGTCCGTGATCGGACATAGACCTTCCGTATAATTCGCCACACTTCCCTATCATGGGCATCGCGGAGTCAGTATTTCCTGAATCTGTCAAGTTCATCTCTCCATCTCGTGATCTGTCGGCCTCAGTTTCTTGTATGATCCATCCGTTGTCTTTCAAACTTGCAACATGGCCAGCCCATTGCCATTTGAGTTTTTAAATAGTTTCTATGATGTCACAAACACCTGTTTTCTTCCTTATATACTGTACTGTCTTGTGATCTCTCCATATAAGGTTGAGTATGATTCTCTCATGCGCACGTTGCATAATTCTCAGTTTGGAGGCCTGTCTCTTGCTTAGGTTCCATGTTTTAGCTCCATAAATGACTATCAGAAGAATGCATTGGTTTTATACTCTTCTTTTTAGGATTATTAGGATCATCTGGTTCTTGAAAGTTGAGCTTGCTCTGCCGAAGGCTTGCCATCCCAAAGTGATTCTTCGCTTGATTTCCTCCTCTTTTGAGGGTCTCATGGAAATTCATTGTCCTAGTTAGATGTAGTGGTTTACCTTGCCGAGTTTTGCATCTTCTACCTTGACAGTTATGTTCTCAACATAATTATTGCACATGATTTTGTTTTACTGAAGTTCATGTGTAGGCCAACTTTTTTGCTTTCTTCGTTTAGATCGTCTAGTATTAGTTGGGAACCGACCAACCTACACATTTGCTTATAGAGAAGTGTGGAGAGGCATTTAAAAGCCCACAGTATACACTGCGTAAATAAGAACTTATAATAAGAAAGAATCTGATAAGGGAATCAGCAACATGTATTGATGGTAGATCTACCAAGTTATTGTAAAGGGATTACTTTCAATGTAAATAATTACAAAAGACTATGTTTATGCCTTGTATAAATGAATCATCGCAGCTGGCATGTGTATAAGAACTAATTATCTAAACAACTATGATAAGGTATGTGAGAAAACAGATATTCCATTTAAAATCGTCTAAATTGCCGGATCGTCAATCGTTAATTGTCTAAAAAATACCAGCTCCTCATTTAGACACTGTAAGTCTTGAATAATTGTGGGGAATCTAAACAGCACTTTCAAAAAATGTTTTCAGATGGAGCCTAGTGTTGTATTCATGCAAATTCCAAGGGTATAGGCTCCAGTTCTGATATTTGAATCATGTGTTTTTCTACTGCGCTGTCTTGTGATCATTTCATGTAAAAATATGTGATATGTGTAAATGTGTTTCTGTTTTCTGTTTTCTTGGGCAAAAAGAAAGAGGGATGTCAAAGTATGTTGACCTTGCAATGTAGTCTGTTAGGCACCGGTTTGTGTCAGATAGATATTTGAGTTAGCGATAATAGTTGTGATACATGATAACATGTGGTTGTATGTGTGTGTGTGTGTGTGTGTGTGTGTAGGGTCCACTCCAGAAGTTTTGAGAGGTAGACAGGGAGGAATAATATACATTTAGAGAAAGAAAGATGGACAGACTTTAGAGTAGCAAGTTTAGTTTAATAGTATTTGGCTGCTGGTCTCTGGCAAGAGTGTTTGTGTCCCCCAAACTTCTGCATATTGTTTGTGTAAAATGCAATATTGGAAAATGTGATATTTGAAATGCAGGAATGATCAGCACTGTTCCAAGTCCGTCACCATCAAAAGAGAAACATGACAATAAATTTGTTCCAAGTTTACTATTATAAATAGACACATGTTTTTTAATACGGAACTAGCGGTATTTCTGCACGAAAGCACTTTTCTTTTCTTTTCCTCGCAGACTAGTAATCAAGTTTCCCAACAACGGGACCAGATATCACAACAGACTTCCTGGATAATTTCGTCAATGGTGTTGGTGCAAGTATAAAATGTACACATTGGAAAAAAGTACATAGAGGACATATGGGGACATGGCAGCCAGCATTTTACGGAAAGATATTGGGTGAGAGGCTCCCATCATTGTTCGAAAAGAATGAAATGTCGCACGCCATTATCTAACAAGGAAATCGACTGACCAAAGTACAGACCCACTTATAGGAATACATGGAAACACAGCTAAAACCCAACATTAATCACTGCATGAAGAAGGACTTGTAAATTTACTTAACTTACTGAGAAAACAAGCCACGTATGTTAATGGTTGATGTATTCAGTATTTGTAACGTGATTATTTTCTATTCAATTATTGCAGATGTCTGTTCTCTGTATTGATGAATCATCGTTGCTAATGCGTGTATAAGAATTACTTATCTAAAAATCATTGACAATTATAAAAAAGATAAACTACCTATCTAAATCATTTGGAAAGATGGATCTTCAATAAAAAAATAATCAAAAAAATACCAGCTAAAAAATGATTTAAAATTATAAAAGTAGATCCTTTATCTAAAACCAACTAACAAGGTGGATCCGCTATGAGAAAAGAAATATCTGAAAATACCAGCTTCTGAATCAAGCATTGTAGGTAAAAATTAGCGTAGAGAATCCAAACAGCACTTTGAAAAAATGTTTTTACATAGAGCTTAGTGTTGTATTCATGCACATTCCAAGGGTATAGCCTCTTTAATATTTCTGACATGTTTTTTTTTCAAATCTAATGCACTGTCTTGTGATCACTCCATGTGAGGTTGAGCATGATTATTTCATATGCATGTTGCATGGTTTCAGTTTGAGGGTCAATCTTTTGGTTAGGTTCCATATTTCAGCTCCATAGATGACTGCCAAGAGGATGCATTGCTAATTGGATATTCTTGCTGAGCTTGCTCTATCAAAAGCTTACAATCTTATCCTGATTTTTTGTTTGATTTCTTTTTTTTCCAGGGGTAATAGGCAGAAACTGCTCTATTGACTTTCATCGTTTGAAGTTAAAGCAGGGTGAAGATGCTGGACTGAAGAGATCATTTTTGCTATGTGCTAAAAATAAATGTCGGTCGATTGTCTGATAAATGTGTATGAAGCACAAGATCATCAATTTGAGAGTAATTTTGTGCATTAATAATTTGTGCGTGCACGTGTGTGCTGAGAGGTGGTTGCGTATACAAAAATGTGTGATATGTGTGTGTGTGTGTTTCTGTTTTCTGTTTTCGTAGGCTAAAGAAAAAAGAGAAGTCAAATTGAGTCGATGTCAGATAGCTATTAAAATTATCGATAATAGTTGTGATATGTGACCTATAAACTTGATTATACATCTTGATATGTGTGTGTGTGAGTGAGTGTAAGGATCACCTCACAAGTTCTGAAAGGTAGACAGAGGGGAGCTGTACTCATTTAGAAAGACATGGACTGATTATAGAGTTGCAAGTTTGGATTATTAGCAGTTGGCTGCTGGTCCCTTGGGCCTGGCAGGAGTGTTTGTGTCCCTCAAACTTCTGCATATTGTTTGTGTAAAATTGAATACGGAAAATGTAGCATTTAACGTGCATGGACCTTTGTTTTTAATATGGAACTGGTGGCATATCTCTACGGATGCAGTGTTTCCTTCCCACATAGTAGTCATTATATTTCTCAGCGACCGGATCTGATATCACATGGACTACCTGGATTATTTCATGGACGGTGTTAGTGCAAGTATGAAATACGCACATGGGACTAACTATGCTCGCAACAAACGGGGACACGACTGTTGGCCTTTTTAAGAAAGGTATCGGGTGGAAAAAATGGGAAATATAATGACTATTATGTGAAATAAAACGCTGCATCTGGGAGAGATGCTGCCGGTTCCATATTGAAAACAAGGGTCGATTTATCATCGTATTCTTGAAACTATTCAATTTTGTCGAGTCTCTCTTTTGATATTGCCACACTTTTAACAGTGCTGAATTTTCCTGCATCCTAGGTGCTATTTCCCACGATGAATTCTACACAAACAATATGCGGGGGTTTGAGGAACACAAACACTAAGGGACCAACAGCCAACTGCTATTTATTCAAACTTGCTTCTCTAAAATCAGGAAATAACTCGCTCTAAATGTGTACTGTTCCCATTTGCCTACCTCTCAAAACTTGTGGGGTGATCCCTGCACACACACACACACACACACACACACACATGTTCACGTGTATATCCAAATTTATAGATCGCTTATCGCAACTGTTATCACTAACAAATATTTATCTGACACCAACCAGTGCCCAACAGACTATATTGCAGAGTCAACCGACTTAGACCTGACTCTTTCCTTTTGCCTGGGAAAATAGAAAACGTAAACACACTCAAAAATAGCACATATTTTCACATATGCACCCACCTATAAGCCCATACATTTTCAGCGTACCAAATGACTATCAAATTGTCAGCCTTGTTCCTCACATGCATTTATCACACAATCCATAAATTTAATATGAAACCGGCGGCATCTCTCCGTGGATGCAATGTTTTCCTCTTACAGAATTGTGATCATATTTCCCAGCAACTAAATTTGAAATCACCATGGACTTTCTGGTTAATTTCACGGACTGTGTCAGTGCAATTATAAAATGCTCACATTTGACAAACTATGCCAACCGCTTTGGGGAACATGATTGCCAGCCCCTTCAAAAAAAAAGGTATGGGGGAAAGCCCCCAGCATTGAAAGGACAGAATGTCACACACCGTTATCTGACAAGGTCTTGACAGACTGAGTTAGAGACCCACTTATAGAGATGCAGAGAGACGCACGTAAAGCCCTACAGTATTCAATGTGTAGATAAGAACTTGCAAGTCTTATTGATTTACTGAGAAATAAGCCACATATGTTGATGGTCGATCTATTCAGTGTTTGTAATGAGATTATTTTCAATCTAAATAATTATAGGAGACAATGTTTGTATCCTGCATGGATGCATCACTGTAGCCTACGCGTGTATAAAAACTAATTATCTAATAAAAAATATCCAAAGTTATTAGAGACATAGAGTTTCCATTTAAAAGCCTTTAAGAAGGTGGGGCTCTAAAAATCCTCTAAAAACTACCAGCTTCCCGATCGGACATTGTAAATCCTGAATAATCGTAGAAAATTCAAAAAACACTTTGAGAAAATGTTTTAAGATTGAGCCTAGTGTCGTATTCGTGCAAATTCCATAAGTATAGCCTCCAGTTATGATATCTCTGACGTGTTTTTCTCTAATCTACTGCGTTATCTTGTGATCTCTTTATGTAAGGTTGAACATAATTATTTCATATTGCTGTTGCATGCCTCTCGAGTTTTCTGATCGATTACATAATATTTATGATATCTCTTTTTCTTTCTCTCCACTGTGCTGTCTTGTGATCTCTCCATTTGTGGTTGAACATGATTATCTCAGTTGCACATTTCATGGTTCTCGTTCGAGTGTAAATCCTTTTATGAGGTTCCATGTTTCAGCTCCATAGGTGACAGTCAAGAGGATATATTGTTGGTAGACCTTTCTTTTTAAAACTAATTGGATTTTTTTGCTGAGCTTGCTTTACTGAAAGCTTGCAATCCAATCGTGATTTTTGATTGATTTCTTTTTTCCTTGGGTTATAGACGGAAACTGCTCAATTGACTTTCATCCTTTGAAGTTAAATCAGGGTGAAGTTGATGATCTTGGAAGATTATTTCTACTGCGTGTCTGGAATACATTTTAAGCATATTGATGGATTGCGTAATAGAAACATGTGCGGTACATGGTCAGCAATTTCAAAGTCATTTTGTGCGTCGAAAATGTTTGAGTGTGCTGACAGGTGGGTGCATATGCGAAAAATACGTCTGAGTGTTTTCCGTTTTCTGTTTTCCCAGGCTAAAGGAAAGAGGAAGGTCAAAGTAAGTTGACCTTGTAGTCTGTTTAAGCATTGATTGGTGTCAGATAAATATTTATTAGCGATAATAGTTGTGATATGTAATCTATAGACTTGGATATACGTCTTAACATGTGATTGTGGTGAGTGTGTCTATGAGTAGGGATCACCTAGAAAATCTGAGAAATAAATAAAGAGGAATAGTACACATTTAGATAGAGATACGCTCAGATTTTAGAATAACAAGTTTGGATCAACAGCAGTTGACTGTTGGTCCCTTGGGCCCGGCAAGAATGTTTGTCCCTCAAATTTCTGCATATTGTTTGTATAAAATGCAATATGGGAAAAGTAGCATTCGAGATCCAGGAATATTCAGCGCTGTTACAGGTGTGGCACCATCAAAAGAGAGACACTACAAAATCAAATAGTTTCAAGTTTACTATTATAAATGGACCCTTGTTTTTTTTTATATGGAACCGGTGGCAACTCTCCAAGGATGCAGAATTTTCCTTTTAGGGAGTGGTCATCATATTTCCTAGCGACCGGATCTGAAATCACGATGAACTTTCTGGATAATTCCATCGGCGGTGTTGGCGCAAGTATAAAATGCACACATTGAATAAATTATACAAACCACATTTTGAGACATGAAGGCCAGCCCTTTCAAGAAAGGTATCGGATGAAAGTCCATGCCATTGTCTAAAAAGGAAAAAAAAAATTGCACGCCATTGTCTAACAGAAGATCAATTGACCAAGCTACAGACCCACTTATAGAGATACATGGAGTTGCATCTAAAACCCCACAGTATTAGTGTGAATAAGAACTTTTAAGTCTTGTTAATTTACTGAGAAAATAAGCCACGTATGTTGATTGTTGGTGTATTCAGTATTTGCAACAGGAATATTTTAAATTCATATAATAATAGGAGAAATGTTTGCACCCTGCATGAATGAATCACTGTAGCCAAAATGTGTATAGGGAATAATTATCAGAATAATTATGTAAAGGTATAAAAAATAGGTTTTATATCTAAAATCATCTGAATTGCTGGATTACCAATAAAAAATTCATCTAAAAAATACCAGCTCCTGATTTGGGAATTGTCAGTCTAAAATAAATAGCAAAATAATTTCTTGTAAGTATTTTTTGGTACTTTCAAAAACTTTATTTACTCCCATCGTAAAAATATTTTTACCCATTGAACTGATAAAGAAACTTCCCCTACCCTGCAAACCCGTTCATCAATGAATATTCAGATATACTAAACGAACAATTAATTTATGACAAATCTATGAAAAAGAATAATTTATTTTGATGCAGAACTATTCATGGCCGTAGAGAATTCAAATAGCACTTTGAAAAAATATTTTCAGATGGTGCTTAGTTGTGTACTCATTATAATTTCAAGGTTGTAGCCCCGAAAAATGAAGTCTCTTAATGATCACATATCAAAAAAAATGTGAGAGAAAAAACTTATTAGTTGATCACTGTGTTTCCTAATTTTATAATTGATCATACCATATACGGCATGCTGCCAAAAAGATGCTGGTCACAGAATGGTTTCAGTGGAGTGATCAGCTAGACTGATTTTGAATTTTGCCTCTGACGTATTTATATTTATCTTTGGTCGGCATTCTGAAGATTTTGAAGCTGTTTGTTAAAATGAACTTTTTGTAAACCACCAGCAGTAATTAGAACATTTTATCCAACAAAATTGAGACAAGTACCACCCAAGATATATTATTAGGATTTGGATTTAGCGTTGGGATTCTGAAGGCTCGTTCATCCCTCATAAGTGGCTGTAAGGACTTCAGTTTGGTAGAAATAATAGATAGATACATAGAAAGATTGGTAGAAATTGTGGATAGGAGATTTTCTTGTTTCCCCCTTGCGTGTAATATTGAAGTATATTGAAGAATTGGATACAATTGATGGATAAATCGTTGTGTAGATAAAAAAGGAAGAAGAGAGAGGTGCGATATGGATAGATTAATTTTTGTATCAACAAAAGCTGAGCTTAGGTTACACCACGATCCAATCAAATTATGGTGGATTGAACCGTACATCGAGCTTATATCCTTTTTCAAAGTGTCACCTACATGCATTTTTTTTTATCACGGATTGAAATGTTTAACAATCACGACTCAAATTGCAGCACATAAATCTGGCCTCATATGACCATAGTATAAAAATAAAAATAAGTAAAAAAATAGACATCATTTAATCCATATTTTATTTAAAGTAATTTATTCAAAATAAGGATAGCTACATCGAAACATTTTTTACCAAAAAGTAATTGGCCTAGAAAGTCTAAAATAAATAGCAAAATAATTTCTTGTAAGTATTTTTTGGTACTTTCAAAAACTTCATTTACTCCCATCGTAAAAAACATTTTTACTCATTGAACTGATAAAAAACTTCCCCTACCCTGCAAACCCGTTCATCAATGAATATTCAGATATACTAAACGAACAATTAATTTATGACAAATCTATGAAAAAGAATAATTTATTTTGATGCAGAACTATTTATTTGTAATTTTCTAATACAATGTTTACTTCTATTATAAGAGTCAGAACATATCGAACTGGCATCAATGTGTCATAGATTTACATCTGAAAATGAGGCAAAAATAGAAAGAAAACGTCTACATTCTTCTCGAAAATAACGTAAAAAATGTTAAAATAGGCATCATTAATCATTATTCAGCAACAAAGTTGTAGGACAATGTTATGGGGATATGTAGTGCTATTAACAAATGTAAGCAAGTTCAAAAAGAACTACATTGTTCAATACATCACCGCTGACGCTAATCTTTAATGTATATATTTGTGAATACGGTTATTTAATGCATACTTTTTTATATAAATCGTATACCTTTCTCGCGTACTGAAACAAATGTTCCAAAATTTCTCGTTATATTATGAAAAGGTCACCATTTTTATTTCATTTTTATTTGGTTGAAAAGGAAGCGACGTGAAATACTACCTCCCCTCTGATTGGCTACGACATCTGGCTCGATTGTAGGAAAAACCGGTCCAATCGATACAATAGATCTCCGATCATCATCGCTTTCAGGTTGTTAGAAAACTCATGTCAAAATTTAATCACTGACTGCAGAAATCCCAATGGTCATGGAGGCCATCACTCTACAAGGTGTTGACCTTGTATACGTCATAGTACTATAACATATATACAATCTCAGCAACTCCTTTCTCAGGCTAATTAAGGACTCTGAACCCTTCCAACTCAAAAAAGGAGTAAGACAAGGTGATAACAGCTCGCCCAAACTCTTTAAAGCCTGCCTCAAAATGATCTTCCATAACCTGAACTGGGAGAATAGATGAATCAAATTGACAGCAAATATCTGAACAGCATAATATTTGCAGACGACATCAACTTTCTCACAGACAACCTACATGACCTTCAACTAATGCTACATGATCTAAACAAAAACCGCAAGAGGGTTAGCCTACACATTAACTTCAGTAAAACAGAAATCATGTGCAATGATCACATTGAGAATAAGGACATAACTGTCAAAATCAAAGATGCAAAACTGGGGAAAGTAGACCATTACATCTACCTAGAACTATGAATATTTATGAAACCCACGAAAGAGGAAGAAATCAGGCGAAGAATCTCCCCAAGATGGCAAGCCTTCTACAGAGCAAGCTCAAACTTCAAAAACAAGTCAATCCCATTAATCCTGGAAAGAAGAGTATACAACCAAATCATCCTCCCAGATGGAACCTAACCAAGAGACAGACTCGCAATCTGAGAAGCATACAACGTGCACATGGAAGAATCAAGCTCGATCTCACATGGAGAGACCACAAGACAGCACAGTATATGAGAGAGAAAACGGAATTCAGAGTCATAATAGAATCTATTACAAAAATGGTAATGGGCAGGTCATGTTTCAAGAATGTCGGACAGCCGATGGACATCACGACTCTCAATATGGATCCTCAGAGATCATATGCAAAACTGAGGCAGACAGAATGCAAGATAGAGAGATGAACTGGGCAAATTTAGAAAATACTCGCTCTACGACGCCCACGATAGAGAAGTGTAGTGAATCATTGGTAAGGTGTATGTCCAACGACGGACGTTAAAAGACTGATGATAATGATCTTCATCGCCGACAGAACTCAAAGAATCAGCGGTCTGGAAAAATCCAATCGTCGATAAATTGTAAGTGTAACCTTAGCTAACCTTGAGTATTATGGATGGACTACTTGATTCCCGTGAAAAAAAAAATCACAGATGAATTTTTATGAAAACGTTTTTTCAGTTTAGATCGAATATTGAATTCATTTCAGTAGAAAAGTCAATTAGATGAAATGGCTGTTAGGGCATATTTTCATCAGTAAAATTGTTCCTTTCATAAGAAAGAGTCCATTGTTACAGACAGAAAAACAGAAAAAATGACACCATTCATTATCATAATGGTTATAAAATGGGTTAAATAGATAAATAATCGGATATATATATATATATATATATATATATATATATATATATATATATATATATATATATATATATATATATATATAAAAGAGAGAGAGAGAGATAGAGAGAAAGAGAAAGATACGTAAATAGATACACAAACATATTGATAGATATGATCTGACTGAGATCTCATCATTATCATCACTAGCCTTTTCGTGTCCATCGTTGGACATACACTTTCCCCCAAATTCGCCAGACCAGTATATCATGGGTGTCGTGGAGCCAGTATTTTCTGAATTTGTCTAGCTCCTTATGCCATCTTACTTTCTATCAGTCACAATTTCGCTTATGATCTCTGGGGATCCATGTTGTGAATCATGATGTCCGGCAGTTGTCTGACATTTTTACAAATTTCTATCCCATTGCCATTTGAGTTTTTTTCAATGATTTCATCGATATCTTGGACTCTTGTCTTTTCTCTGATATACTATGCAGTCTTTTGATCTTTCAATGTGAGGTTGAGCATAACTCATCTCATGTCCACGTTGCATAGTTCACAGTACAAGGGCAAAACTTTTGGTAAGGTTTGATGCTGATGATATGTATATAGGTGGGTAAAGCGACGAAAAGATAGACGGATAGACAAAGTTTCAAGATAGTTTTGTCAATTTGTCAGCAAGTTGGAGTTTATTAGTAGGCGCCCTTATCTTATCAGTCATTGTAAAGGTTGATTATGGTAAGGTGAGATAAAGTGTCACGTCTTTTGATAGACAATCCTCAATGGGGTATGTCAGCCGTTGGCAAAATCCTGGTTTACCAACCGAAGATGTACCCCTTGCCTAGAGTTTATCCGAGGTTAAAATAGGCTAGCCGGTTTCATATCCAGGGTATACTCCAGGCAAGTCAAGTTAATGACCCGGGTCATGAACCATTTTAACCCATTTCATAAATTTAAGTAATATATTGCAGTTCAAACAGGTTTTCGTCAAGTGATTTTTCATATCACAGTTTAGCAGCATTTCTATATTTCAATGCTCTCAAATTAATTCCAGATATTCATAACTACTTTTTGATGTTAATTCATTGTAAATCGCTATTTATCTTTTGACTCCTGTTTATCTTCATCTTGAGTTTTAGTTGTCTTTTCAAAACCAGAAATTAAGATGAAATTGGTAAATCATTCGTTTACTGATAGCCCATTTCATTTTCCAGTTGTTAAATGTAATGTCTGATAATCGGATTGAATGATAGAAAAAGTGCAACAAACAGACGAACGAAAGCATTAGTTGGGAAAAATCAGAAATATGTATCTTGAATGATGGATCACGTTTCGACTTAATTATGGATCGTTTCAGTTAATTCAATTTAAAATCTAAAGTAGCTCTCTAAACTGCAAGATGCCCAATTTAACTTCTAGGCATAAGTTATACGATACACTCAAAAATTAACTTTATGTATCCTAACTTTTTAGCGTAAGCAAGAAAGAATATATTTCTTTGGCGAAATTTAATCTAAAATCCAAAGTAGCTCTTTTATCAGCAAGATACCCGATTTAAGTTCCTGGTATATTTCATATAAGTTTTTGAAAATAAATTTCTGGAATAAGCATTTTCCACGCTAAAAAAGTCAAGGTACACCCAAAACTTGAGTTTATGTATCTTGACCTTTCAGCGTAAATAAGATAAGGTTTTCTTTCGCAAAACTTAATTTAAAATCTTTCATCAGATAGCCAGGTACATAAGTCCCAGGATCTCCATGAAGATAAATTCTAGATGATAATGTGCTCACAGTTCAAATGACAGAACAAGGTTACAACACAGTTCGTTTGATTGATAACAAAGAGGACCAATGAAATAGTTAAGAATAATAATCAAGTTTTAATTCTTGGAGGATTTGTAAGAGAAAGACAGGAGTTTACTGTGTGCGCAAAGTTGTTTGGCGAGATCTATCACGATAATGATGAAGTGAAAGGAAGAATGTTGGAAAAGGAATGTCACTTATAGAATTTGATAACAAGTCTTGGAATGTACGTCAGTTTTTGCTCACCTAGACAATAGCCACTAGAATGTTTTCTTTGAAGTTCGTTCTAATAACATGGGGAGTGCTTAGGGTGGTTTTGAGATGAATCAGAAAATTCTTTTGAGAAAAGGATGGATTACTTTGTATATGTAAAGGTGTGTATATAAAAACTATGTGGATGTAAAAACTACCTTGACAGTAAGAGCAAAAATGTTAGCTTACCGCAGGGCCGTCAAAATACAGAGAGAGAGAGAGAGAGAGAGAGAGAGAGAGAGAGAGAGAGAGAGAGAGAGAGAGAGAGAGAGAGAGAGAGAGAGGTTACAGCCAAAAGCCTATATACTATAAAGATAATAATAAGTTATCCTATTGGTAGTTCTGTTTGACGTCAAGGAAGAAAACACAAAGAATGTACCATTCCTTTAGAATTCTTCATCGTGTGTTAGGGATTGCTGGTATATCTCCGCCAAGAGTAGATAACTCTAAGTATAACTAATTTTTGTATTCAAAACTTGAATTCTATGTAACTTATATAAACAGAAATACAAGTTTTAAAAATGAATGTATAAAAGACTTATTTATAAAGAAAAGTCAAGATGCAGAGAATTTAAGCTTTAGAACTTAGTTATAGACAAATAGATCAAGCATTTGTTTCTTTCAAAAGCCAGCTTTTGAACAATCGCACCGAAATATTCAAGATTATTTTCCAGAGAATTGATACGTTTTGATGTCTATTCTATCAAGTATCAGTCAACACAAACCATGTTATAACTTTATTTTTTTTCCAGACATTGGGCATTTATAAGTAACATTAATATAAAGTAATAAGATATCTATTCATTTTTTCAAAAATATCTAAAGAAATTTATCGAAATTCAAAATTCATCTTTACAAATGGAATGAGAACATTTATCCAATTTCTCCATTTTTTCCACGCGTGAGATAGATATTAAAAAAAAGAACAAAAACATTTATGAAAATTGTCCATTCATTTTTTTTTCGAAATGGACCCTCTGCCGAACAATTGCCAAATATTTTATTTCTGTTCCATCAAATTCTTTTATATTTTTCTAATAACCTTTTTGTAATTTTTATTTGCTGTCTTTAACTTCTTGTCGGTGAATTGTTGACGGTGAACAATCTGTGATCTGCAAACACTGATTACGACATTGAAATACCTTGACTCATTTTCAGGATATGATACGAGATCCGTCAAGCTCTTAAGGGTAAAGCTAATAAGGTACGTTAGCTAATGCATTGACTGGCCAATCCGACTTCTATATACTACACACAAGCACATACATTCCACAGATGTTACATATGCAAATACGCTGACACATATGCTACATACATATACTCATACATACAGCCACGCCACGAACACACATATACACATACTTTGCACGTACATATACTACATTCTTATGTGCATGCACATACATAGACATTGCAAATACAAGTACATATACATACGTACATACCAAATACACACATATGTGACATACACACTCTCACATATGCTATATACGCACATACACACCCTTTTCAAGCGATGGAATACCTTCACCTTAATCAGACGGTTTAGAGTGAACTCAATTAGTTGTTGAATCCTCTTCTTCCGTACCAGGAATCGACTTGGGGATTTATGGGACGAATTAACTATCACACTACCCGAACAGACGTTGATTATGGTGGAACAAGTTTTTGCTGTTCCTGCCGGTACTGGTGAGTTAGTTAAAGGAGAGTAATTTTCCTCTAAGTTCGTACTCACCAACACTCTGCTCAATAAGCATCCAGTAACGAAGTATTTCGTCAAGACATTGGCTGATGAGAGAGAGACCTCATTTTGAAGTAGAGCCACGTCTTTATCAGAAAGCATTAGTGCATAGAAAGCATGAGCAGTCACAGTCCGAATTAGAACAATATCCGCCGACTCCATTTCCTGTGATTTTACAGTATTTGTTATCGGAGGAGGACGCTCCGAGAACATTATAAAAAACAACCACAAGAACGTACCAGCTTGATGAGCCATACTAGTGAGAATTATTACAATTGGAATAATTAATGGTTATTCAGCCTTGCTGCAAATCAAATGATTGAGACATACCCATCTTTTATATACGTGCCCATAGAATTGCATTTTGTTGAAATTAAAGGTATTCAAATCCTATTTTCACGATTCAATTATTCTTCCTCCATCTCTATCTTGAAAGACATATATTTCATTTGAACTTTGTAGGAATCTGATTAACATACAACAAATATACATGCAACAAACGTGCACACGCACATACACTATTTTCAATATATATATATATATATATATACATATATATATATATATATATATATATATATATATATATATATAGAACGCTTCTTTGATATCAGCTCCGCCTGCTTTCTTCAAATTACGCCAATAAATATAAAGACATTAACGGCCGACATCAAGGCATTTCTATTTTGTTCCAAGTCGTCTTCTCAATAATATCTTTTTCTGAATATTCTTCTGAAAGCATTTAGTTCCATGAATTGAAATTCATCGATGTTCCTGATAATCGAAAAACGAAATGAATCGTACTGTAATCAGCAACTAATTTGCGTCATTCACGTCTTAAATGAACTACTTCAACACGAACGAAATTGAAAGAAAAATATCTCGAACTTTTGAGAATCATCCGTCTTCTCATTTGGTAATGCAAATGTTTTAACGAAAGAGATCCATTTCATTTGAGGCGTAGCTACAGGAGGGTTATTTGAAAACAGACGACAGAGGAGGAGTACCTCCAAAAGCTTAATAAAGAGTCTTTCACCGACAGCATTTCAACTGATAAATTTCGCTAGATGTTGAAGGCTCTCCCTCAAAGGTCACCCCTACCCACCCAGGGCTACAAATCCTTGGTTACGCCTCTGCTTTTCATGCTAATAGGGTGAGATTAAGCCTGATTTCACAAGTTTTTGAAAGCATTAAATCTAGGGAACGGAGTTATCGATGTAAGTCGGAGAGAGTTTCGAAAAAGAGGAAAAACAAAAGTTTGAAATCTAGACTGATGGTTCAAATCTCCTCCTTAGACATGAGATTACTATGAAAATCTATCCATGTGCTCAAATGATATTGACAATAAAAAACTTAGTAAGCTTGATGAATATTAAGAAGAAAATATAAGTTTTGTAGGCTTAATAAAAATTTCTAATGAAACATATGTTTAGTAGGTTTAATAAACATTAAGTAAGCCTAAGACATATTTAGTATAAAATAAAAGTTTAGTCGGCTTAATGTATATTACAAATAAAATATAGGCTTAGTAAGCTTAACAGATATCGAGAAACAAAATATGAGCTTTATATGCTCATGGATTTTTCGTTGTATAATGTTTCACATACACACAGTCCATCGACAACCGTTTCGTCTTGTAGTCATTTCGTCAAAAAGTTTTCCGTCGGAATGGTGTTTTGTTGACTTGGTGTTTCACCGAGTAACATTTCGTCAAAAACACTTTTTGCCAAAAGGATGTTTTTATTTTTATTCTTCAGTTTGTTTAATTTCATGTATGATAACAAATACTCCAGAGGATATCTATACCCTATTTTGAGAACAGAATTAGTAGAAATTTAGAAACTTTAGTCTTGAATCATTTTTTGGCTTCACGAGAAAGATAACAAAAATATTGTATGAAAGGATTAAAAACAAATTTCTGTGAATTGTTGATATAAACTGGGGCTGTTTCAAAGTGTCATTTGTTTTGTTTTAGAAAAGTTCACTTTTATCGTTGACTTGAGCTATCAGTCATTTACATCAGTATTTCTCAATGTTTTATTTATCCACTTGCAGATATAGGATTGAGTAGAAAATCACTTGAGAACATCAATAGAATTACTTGGATTCATTCTGTCATTTTTGTGTTCCAAAATCGTATTTATTGAAAGTATCTTTTTTATATTTAGAATTGAGGAAAAAAAAAACAATTCAAAAATCATTTCAAGAAAAGAAACCTAAATTAGCAATGTCTGAAATCTAGGCTAAAAAATATAATTAAAATATGGCCTTTTTACTTAAAAATGAGCAAAATGGTCTAAAATATAGAAATACTATGATGTAAATAATTAAACCTTTTGCAATATTTAATGTATCAACGTTAACATGTAAAAATGTTAAAATGAGTAATTAAACCCCCCAAATTCAAGAAAATAGACCTAAATAAGTCTGATATCTAGTAGCAGAGATATGATTAAAATATGGCTTTTTTTACTTAAACTTTGTTTGCCATTTAAAAAAAAATTATTGCACGTGGCTTTTTATTTGTAGAATTGCGTAAAAAAAAATAGGAAACATACAAAAATCATAAGTACAGGGTTACGGAAAAGATCGAGCTTGAAAACATTGTTTCTTGGTTTCAGATTTCTGAAAATAGAGGATCGATTAGGATGCAATAAAACCAATTAGCAAAAAAGACGTAATTGTTTTAGAATAAATTTAACGCAGTAGCACGTTGGTCGCATTCACAAATAATGCAATAATCTATTAGGCTGCCTCTATTCCAAAGTTTAATTTTGTATTTCTTGCCTAAAACCAGGATTAAAAGAATTACCTACCTTGATTCTTTTGCTCATGGGGGAAGAACCTCCAAACACGCACGCACATATATATATATACATATATATATATATATATATGAGTGATATATATATATATATATGTGTGTGTGTGTGTGTGTGTGTGTGTGTGTGAAAAACATGAGAGAACTCGATTAACTTTCTAGAAAAATGAACAGACCCAAAAGTCAACACTTTTCAATAATAATTGTTCGAAAAAATGGATAATGCCTGAGAACACAATATATATGTTTATGATAGTAAATTGTTTGATATCTTAGTGATACTCTCAATCGGAATGATTTCCCGTTATTTCACTGTGAATGTGTCATTTGGCCCGAATAACGTAAATAGAATAAATACTGAGAGAAAATGTTGCTGCTGCAGGAATCAAACCTCCGACCGATAGGGTATCCACTTAAATGTCACGTTGCTCTCACCATTGAGCTGAACAGCCAGTAAGGCCCCTAAAACTGATGAACTTCCAATTATCACCTTGTCCATTCACGGTCTATATCTGCCCTATTTGTTTCTTTCAACACGACAATTGCTATTAAGAAATAGATTTATGATCCGACAGAATGATTATAAATTGCTTTATATCATATTGAAACTCTTATATGAAATGATCTCCCGTTGTTACACTGTGAATGTTTTATTTGGCCTTGACATTATAGGTAATTCTTGCAGCAGCCTTATTTTCTCAACTTTTTATTCTTTTTACGTTGTTAAGATTACAGAGATTCAAATTTTTTTTTTGTTCCAGTTTGATTCGATGTTTGTATTAAAAATGTTCTTAAAATTCCTAGAAATTTAAAATTTGCAAAACTTCTAAATTCTTCTAAATTCTTATGAAACGTAGGTCCGGCTCATGTAACGTTTTTATTGATGAATACTTACGATCTACATGTTACGTATATTTGCACCATTTCCAACATCCCGATTGTTGAGACGTCAGTATTCGGTGAGTGTATCCAGATTTAAATAAACGTTTACAAATTTACTACTGATTGGAAGAAATCAGCCCAGCTGGAGTCTGTCAACTGATATCAAATCTTTGTTTTCTCTGAATACACATTGTTTCATTCTTTGGAAATCAAAGCGAAAATACCGTCACTGAGTGTACTGCGTACAGATGTAAAGTCACACTTGTCCGCTAGTATTGTCATCTACGATTACACCATCGAATGGCCTATATATGGTTTTCTACAATCACAGAGCACAATTGTAATTGCACGTATGGTAGCTTTCAGGATCGTCGTTAAGTAGGTTTCGATGTGCAATATTTATGAGCTTGGTTTACAGATTGTGTAAAGTTCAAGAGCATCATAGTATCGCGGTATTGTGATTTCATGGTTTCAGATACACGTTGAAATCTTCCTTAGGTTATCCGAAGATTTTCGTCATATCTATTGGTATGGTTGTTGATATATATATATATATATATATATATATATATATATATATATATATATATATATATATATTCAAAACACTCTTTAAGTGAGGTAACTCCTTCATTGTAAGCTTATGCAATGCTCTTTCAACATGGAATGGAGTACTCTGGTGGATGAGGAATGTACACGATAAATAAATGTATCGCTTAAATTCAACCTCACTGACCGTCCATTTTCGTGGAGTAGAGAGGGTATACCAGCCTCCGGGTCTGAAACTAAGGTTTCGATCCTGTTTCGTGGTACTGGATGGGATAATGGATAATCTATAGCCACACTGAAGAGTTGTAATACAACGAAACAGTTGTCTATGGGTGACACAATGATTATATATATATATATATATATATATATATATATATATATATATATATATATATAAATATATATATATATATATATATATTTAAAGGAATGGTTTTCATATTTTTAGTATTGTAGTCCCTGTTCTCACTTGATATAGAGTTGGTTTTTTAGTGCAAAGCAATCGTTTAAGCACGTATATAAACAAACACAGGTCCTTTGCAGCCATGCACACATATATGCATACATTCAGGCTTACAAACACACATATGTGCGCGCGCGCACACATGCACACACATATGTATACATTCATTTGCGAGGTGCAGAAATACGTGCGTATATGTGAAGTACATATTTTCATACATGAGAATGTAAACCCTTACGAGATGGATATGCTAGTGCAGATAAATGCAGTACGTATGCATATAAATGTATAGATATATACACACAAGTAGATATATGCATAAAAAGACACAAACACTCGCCAAAATAAAGATAAATCGGGGATATTTGCAAAATGAAGGAAGATGCATAGATAAACCAAACAAGCAAACAAAAAACAAAACGATGCAAACTAGTTAAATTGATTCTACGATTAAAACGGAAAATACACATACATACAGATTATAATCAACAAAGGGGAATATGGTGGGTATTCAGGTATGATAGGTGATGTGGAGAAGAGGAGCCTATTGAAAGCTGTTCAAACGTATTGATATAAGCATGGGGGCTGTAAATTGAATATTCATATCTTCTTATTTACGTTCAAAGTGCGATTGAGAAATTCGATGGAAATGTTACCTTTACTTTATATGAGATTGTTTTTCTTCATTTAGCAAAATGGTGAGTTTAAACATACAGGTTCTGATGAGGTGTAATCGCTTATATGCTTGCTTATTTTTGAATTCCAGTTGATCAGTCCCTACTGTGTTGTTTGTTCTTATGTGCGAAGTTTCCCCTATATTTTTCTTCCCCACATCCTTGGTATGAATTATATCATTTTACATTATGACATTTACTAATAACTCATTTATTGGGGCAAATTTTGTTGCTTTCTTTCTACATGTTTGAATGTAATGAACGGGCTCTTTGATTCAAACTGTGTTTAAATTTTCTTTTAATAGCAAAATGGCATATTTTACTTTTTTCAGAGTTTTTTTTATAGATCTCCACCTGCTTCTTGTTCCCTTGAGTCGCATTTGTTTCGGAACCTTTTGTACATTACGTGTACATTGGGCTAAAATCTTGGCCTTCATGTCTTCGTCAGCATTGAAGGCTTTGCTGAGATAGTTATCTGATCTGCATTAACTCTGATAAATAGGTCTCATGAATTCCGATCAGATAAGAATCTCACCTGAACTCTTAATGCAGTCTTTTTACCTCCCGAAGAAGAGAAATACCGCTTTATAAATTAACCAGGAAATGGAAATTATACCACTTGGCACCAAACAACTCAACATATTGAACGCAATGTCAGTTTAGAGGAGAGAAAAGCAAGAAAACTTCTCTGTGTAATTGACTCAAACCTTATCAAAGAAGCGGATAAAGGAGGCGAAGGTATTTTGAGGGATACATTGTACAACAAGTTAAGGGTGGAAAAATATCCTAATGAATCGAAATCATAAAAAAAACTCTGAAACTGACGCCAGATTACATATATATATATATATATATATATATATATATATATATATATATATATATATATATATATTTATATATATATATATATATATATATATATATATTTATATATATATATATATATATATATATATATATATATATATATATGTGTGTGTGTGGGTGTGGGTGTGTGTGTGTGTGTGTGTGGAGGGAGAGAGAGAAAGAGAGAATTTGAGGTAAATCAAAGCCAATTTTAAGGATTTTCAAAGGTTCATAAAAGCAACACAATCAAAATAGCCGGTGAGAATTTTACCACTTCAGATGCGAATATGTCTGAAGTTGAACATCTAAAATGACAGCCAATTATAGCAAGTACCTCATGTCTGGCCAACGGATCGAGTAACTTATCAGATATTTCATTGAAACCCCTTATCTAACAATTACAAAGCTTTCTCAGAGATACAACATATCTTTAAGGCAAAATACCAGAAACAACGGGAAAATAATACCCCTTAGAAACCATGAACTAAGATCAGAAGCAATTGAATTCTGGATGAACAACTCCTCAAATGAGATACCAAACAAATTTAACAGGAATTTCATTTAAGATTTTATGAAATTCATCCTTGAAAACAACACCAAAAAGAGAAAGCAGCAGAATATAATTTTTAAAACAAAAAGGTAGTAAGTTAAAAACGAGGGGTATAATGTTTAAAATGGGGACATAAACTTAAAGAAAATGGGGTGATACTTGAAAAAGGGGGCAGAGGTGAAATTCAATTTTGACTCCAGTAAAAAAGTAAATAAAAAAGAAGAATCCCCTTGATCTTCACCACTAAAAGTGGAAAGAAAATAATCTTCCTCCTATTCAGACATCCCCTGCAAAAATCCCCTAAAAGTGGGGAAAAATCATCTCTTTGACATTGACCCTAAAAGTGAGAAAAAACTCCCTCCTTAATGTTGACTCCTAAAGAACCCCTCCCCCCATTTCGACCCAAGAAAGTGAAAAAGAATCGTCTCCTTCCCATTTTGACCCCAGTAGTGGAAAGAAAAATTCCTTTCGAAATTCGACGTCTAAAAGTGGACACAAAAATTCCCCCTCGATTTTGACCCCAAGAAATGGAAAAAAATAGCTCACAATTTTGACTTCAAAAGGTGCCCCCCTCCCCGATTTCGACCTAGAAAGTAAAAAGGAAATTCCTTGCACACCCCTCCCTTATTTTTATTTTAAATTTTTTTTGTGAGTATATATGTCTTTCCATACATGCACCTACAGATACGTCGTTGTCTATATGCATATGCAATGTTATGTATTTGTCAGCACCGGCATATATGGCTCATAACGGCTCAAATTCTAATGTATGCGAATGTGTAATTTGTACTTTGGTGCATACATACTTTTATATGTGCAGTTGTACGCATATTTGATATAACATCGTAGGAGACACGAATTGACTTTCTCATGCATCTGTGTGTGCGTGTGTAACCCGAATAAGTCAAAGATTCATCCTCTTTACTTGATAATGGCCAGAAGAAAGATCAGAAGCGGTAGATAACAGATGTTTGGACATAGCCGTCATCTTAACTGAGTCAACATCGTAATATTTCCATTTATCCAGATCAATGTTTCATAGTCGCGAGAACTTACAGAATGGGGTAAAGACCAATTCAACGCGTTTCAGAATACTATTCGACCAGAATTTTTCAACAAACAAATAGAATATTCTAGCGTCCTAAGGGGAATTATGAGTCAACGCCATCCAAGTATGCTGATATTTTATCTTGTAGATTGAGCTGGTAAAACTGATGGTCGGATACTCCTCTACTTTACATTTGAAACCGCTGCAGTAGCGGCCAATGGTCGTCCACTAGGGGGATTTTATTCCAAGGGTCAATTGATTGAAAATACTACCACAATGGTTTGAATCATACATTTAAGATAAAAAAAAGTGTCTGGTTGGCTCATGATAGGGTGATCAATTGAAAAGTTTAGAAAAAGAGTATTCAATAAAAAAATTACTTTTTGTCTTTTTTCGGCTGTGATCACAAAATGATATACAAGTTTTATAAAAACAAGGGTGGGTCGTCCTGAACCCAAACTGAGGGACCAAATTGGCATAAACTTTCATGGTCCAGGTAAATAGATATCAATCTCAGATCTGGGCAACATCGATTAAACCTGTCTGTTTCGGGTGGAAGTGACTGATTATCAGAGTCTATCAGGAATACTTTTGCCTTTTACATGTTTTTATGTTTTTAAACCTTTTTTTTTAGGGCTGGTGGTCGGATACTCCTCTACTTTACATTTGAAACCGCTGCAGTAGCGGCCAATGGTCGTCCACTAGGGGGATTTTATTCCAAGGGTCAAGTCTCCTCTCACCAAAAATCTGCTTGAACCAGGTTTGGGAAGGACCGTCATATTTGTTCTCTTTTTCCTCCATTTCTAGAATCGTGCAGGCAGTTTGATATAATGTTTCTATATTTCAAAGATTTCAGGACTTGTATCAACCATTATAATTGATATATATATATATATATATATATATATATATATATATATATATATATATATATATATATATATATCGGCGGCTGTTTAGCTCAATGGTGGGAGCTTTGTCAAAACAGTGGATTCGGTTCCTGTGGCGGCCCCATTTTCTTTAATAGTTTATTTTATTTGCGTTGTCTTGGTTGAGTGATGCCGTGAGATGACAGGGGATCTTTTCATATAGGTTTCTTCACAGTGTGACACAAATTTATAATTCAATCAAATATAATTCAGTCAAATCACATATGTCAATTTCTCAATATATAACCGTCGCGTTGGAAGAAGCGAACAGAATGAGGATAAACGAGATCAGAATTAGGGTTGAAAACGTTTGGATTACCGGCGTCTGTTTAGCTCGATGGTACAGGGGACATACATACCCTGTCGGTGGTAGGTTCGATTCCTGGAGTGACCCCATCTTATTCAATTGTTTATTCTATCTACGTTTTCTGGGTTGAGTGATGTGTTGACCGTGAGATGACGGGGTGTCGTTTTAGATAGGTTTCTATAAAGTGTAACAAATTCATTTTGTCGGATCATGCATATATATATATATATATATATATATATATATATATATATATATATATATATATATAAACTTAAACTTCCCATTTATTGAAAGCTGAAAAGGAAACCTTATCCTTCGACATTTATATAGTCCCAAAGTATCCACGACTTACCATGCAAGTCATCTTCTATCCAGTAAGTTCTATTTCAACGTGTTTTCCCTCAACTATTTTTCAATCAATTTCTGTAACTGGATGCACGTAATTTAATCATACTTTTATTCATATATTTTCTTCATTTTGGGGTTCTTCACCTGTTTTACCTGAGCCCTTTTTCGATATCATTAGAAAAATGACAGGTTTATAGCTATGGTGCTCCCCGTCATATTCACATGTCTTTATATGAATATAACGACCTAATCTATCTCGAAGTTTACGGGATCTTTTAATAGACTCATAATCTGATGTTGTTGATGCTATGTTACAGTTATGTTTATGTTAACATGTATTATCTTACCAGGTTCATATATATATATATATATATATATATATATATATATATATATATATATATATATATATATATATATATATATATATTCAGAGTGGTGTCATAGATAGTTTTAAATATGTATATTAATACTTCCTATTCACAGTGGACCTTTGTTATTGCTAATGATGATAATATTTGTCTGAACAATTTTTTACTCTGTTTCCAAAGATGCAACACAAATTTCTAATCAATAAGTAATTAAATGGATAAATGTATATTCATAAGTAAGAACACTAAAATATCCGTCAATATTCAATGATCACACTCCGAAAGGGAGAGTGACAATGGAGAAAAAAAGCATACAAAAGAAGAAGAAACAGGCCTGGTTTGTCATTTAATATGTTTGGGGTAACCAACTAGAAAAGTTGAAAACGGGGTGATCAATGAATCGGTTACTTCCATTACCTTTTATTTGGCTGGAGCCACTAAAAAGTCTGAATTTTTTGAAAAATCATGCGGATGCAAACAAAGGAATCATTTTAACATAAGCTTGCATTACAAATCAAATCCTCCCAAAAGTATTTGGGTCTGGGTGTGGGAAATCAAAAGATATAATGAGGAATAAATGTTCAAATGTTCAGCCATCTAGCTCCCTCTGTGCAGCCTGTACACGTAAAAAATGCACACATAGACAGCCAACTGAACCATCTTGAAAACTATGTTGACAGTTTTGGTGACAGATTTGGTTGACAATTTCTAATACATTGAAGGTTGGTAGAGGAAGGGTAGAAAATTGTCTGTCGGTGGGGAAGAAAAGATGAATAATTCGATATAATGTAACCCCACACGTCAATTCTAGTATTATGTCGCAGAGGTCAGTTTAGAGCTAGAAATTATCTAGAGCAGGTTATTTTGGGAGATTTTTGGATTTATCAAAATATGAATAAATGAATATCTCATATGACTATTTCTGTTTAAATTTTGGATATATAAATAATTTAAAACTTGATTTGATGATCGTTTTTTTACGCCGATATTAGACAAAGGAATGCAAACGTTTTCTCTTAATCGGTAAAACGGACCTTGTTCGACTCGATGATAAAAAACCCCCACTCATTTAACACTTGAAGACCAATACAACGTTGCAGCCATTGTACCTTACGACCAAAAGGTTATGTTAGAAAAAATGAACCAAGATGAGAGCAAAATTTTACAAGAATAGCCATTGTTTCTATACTTTTAACGTCAATCCTTTCAAATCTTTAGTTAAAAAAATACCCAAGCTCTTGAAACTAATCTTTTTATATCTTAGCAAACACATAAGCTATCAAAATGGTGTGAGTACCAAACTGAAAGTTATGACATGCATAGCATAAAACGAGTCTCATCTATCATCGCACTGAATCGTACTTGATATCTGGTTCGACGTGCGGTGTCAGATACGTGAAATGATTGCATTGATGTGATCGTCTCAGTTGTTTATCTCAACGACCCCATTCATATTACTTGGTTTCAGTGTTGATTATGGCTTCACTTGTCCCTGCTAACCCTGTACATATCACATGCCTACTTACCCAGCCTTAAACACTAAGATTATATGAAAACGAAACTGGTAATAATATCTAAGTTCATATTAATTAGTCAATGTCTATCTAAATCTATTCATTTCTATACATAAGGTAAAATCTGCAAAAATATTTACCAGATGAATGTCAACATTTCGTGCCTTACATAAGATCTTCAGCAACTGCTGATACGTTTTGTTCTAGTAATTATACAAACAGAAGGCCCATTCACAATTAAATGATGTATTTTTGTGTGTGTATATATATATATATATGTGTGTGTGTGTGCGCGCGTGTGTGTGTGTGTGCGCGTGTGTGTGTGTGTGTGTGTGCGTGTGTTTGTGTGATAACTTTGTTATTGCTATCCGATCTGTCAAGAAAAACTGAAGAATACTATGAAAATTTGTAAGCTCTGAAAGTAGAAGTACCATCGACTGATTAGACAATAGATACTATATACAGACGTATCAGGAGACGATGTTATGTTTGCATTACGAAATATGAAACTCAGGAAAACTCCAGGCGAGAATGTTTTAACGACAGACTTTTTAGAAGATGCAGAAAAGGTTTTTCACAAAAGACTGGCACAAGTACTCACACGGTGCATACGAGGAATACGAGCGGCTCAACCATGAAGAAGATAAACCTCGACAACTACCACCATATTATATCAACTAACATGTATGAACTATTTGCAGTAATACCATTAGACTAAAAAGTACTATAGATGAAAAGTAACAAAGTGAACAGACAGATTTCAGAAGTGGCTACTCAACAATAGATCACTTACATGCCATAAATCAACTAATCGTAGAGTTATTAGAATACAAAAAAACATTCTGTTTGGCCTTTGTAGATGATTTGAATGAATTCGACATATTACATACGACAGTCTTCAGCTCAATGCAGGAACTAGGTGCCAATGAAAATCACATACAGGTCATTAAAACCTCATATGAAAATGGTACTGCCTTAATTAGACAGCATAAAGACACGAACAAAATATGAATAGAAACAGGAGTAAGACAAGGGGATTTACTTATTCAAATTAAGAAAATGAAAAAAGTAAGCTGAAAGATGGACAGAACAAAGACAAATGTAATGTTTGATGACAATTTCCCTCAAAAGACCATACGAATGGAAGGTGAGGACATAAAAAGTGTTGCACACCAAATATTATATCGGCCTTTCCTGCTGGGACCTCGGTACCAAAAGGCCCAGCCACATCACTTGCTTTGGGTGGGGGTGATGTGCTCCAAGGGTGACTACCCAAACACTACACCAAGAACTCGTCAGTTCCTACTAGGTCATCGGCCCAAAAGATTCAGCCACATCACTTACTTTGGGTAGGGGTGATGTGCTCCAAAAGCGACTACCCAAATCCTTCACCAAAGGAACACCTATTCCTACTGAGACTCCGATCCAACAGCGACCATTTAAACAGAACCTTAAGACTGTCAACAAGAGGACAAATTTATACATAGGCACCTACAACGTCAGAACACTGTCAACTGACATGCACCTAACTGATCTAGAAAGTGAAATCAGAAATGTCAAATGGGACATCATAGGCATTAGCGAGGTAAGAAAACCCGGAGAAGAACTAATCGAACTAAGAAGCAGACATCTTCTTTATAGCTACGGGAAAGAGAAAGTAAAACAAAGTGGAGTTGGTTTTCTCATCAATAAGGACCTGAAAGACAATGTAACTGGCTTCAAAGTCATCTCTGACCGAGTAGCTAGCGTCACAATACAACTTTTGAAGGGATACAAACTCAATATAATCCAAGTCTACGCTCCCACTTCGCAATCAACCCAACAGGAAATAGACAACTTCTATGATGACTTGAACTCCCTACTCCAAGACACCAGAAAACACTTCAATGTCATCACGGGAGACTTCAACGCACAGGTAGGACAAGGAAATGAAAATTGCGTCGGCAAGTTTGGATACAAAGTACGCAACGAAAGAGGAGAAGATCTTGTAAACTTTGCAACGGCTAATGATTCAAAATCATGAACACCTTCTTCAAGAAAGGATCCAATAAGAAATGGACTTTGGAGAGCCCCAATCACGAAACAAAGAACGAAATAGACTACATCCAAACGAACAAAAATAATATCGTCAAAGACATTCAAGTCTTAAATCAAGTCAATGTAGGCAGCGACCACAGAATGGTACGATGTAAAGTACAAATAAACACCAATAAAGAACGCAAGAAAATGTTCCATACAAAACCACAGCCTCTAATCATACCAAAAGAGCACGTTCAATCTTTCAAGCTCGAATTGAAAAACAGATTCAGAATTCTTACTGAACAAGACAACACCAACATCAACGAACTAAGCAACAAAATGACAGCGTCAATAATTGAAGTAGCCTCTACATTCAAGCCAATGAGCAAACAACCCATTTGCAAAATCTCGGGTGAAACTAGAAATCTCATGGAAAAACACAGAAACTTCAAGCCACCGACAACAACGAGAGAGAAAATTGAAGAGACTGAACTAAACAAATTGATCAAGAAAAAACGAAGGAAAGATAGAAGGAGATACACGACGGCAGTCATCGAATCGACTCTTGAAAAGGATCGGGGCTTCAAAGCTATAAACAAATTCCTCAAGTCGGGACGAAGGCAAATAACTAGCATACTCGGGGAAAATGGGAACCTAACAACAGACAGACACAGGATTGTCGAACGTGCCAAAGAATTCTACCAAAAACTTTATTCGTCAAACAAGGACTACAAAACAATAAGCGATATACGCAAGACATGAGCAATCAACTCGAAGACTTCCCAAAAGTAACCCCGTGGGAGGTGAAAGAAGCCATAAAACTGATGAAGTAAGGAACCGCCCCTGGACCAGACAACATCACCATCGACCTACTCCAAAAAGCGGGTAAAATCATCACTAGGAAACTGGCCGTCCTCTTCAACTTGTATCAAAAACACAGTAAAGTGCCGGACGATTGGAACACTGCAATAATAATGCTTTAATATAAAAAAGGGAAACCCGAAAGACCTCAACAACTATAGGCCTATAAGCCTACTCAACTGTGTATACAAACTTTTCACAAAGATCATCACCAACCGAATCACAAAAACACTCGATGAAAACCAGCCACGTGAACAAACTGGCTTTAGAAGAAGCTACTCGACCATGGATCACCTGCACTCGATAAATCAGCTGAAAGAAAAAGCAGCTGAGTATAAACTACCACTTGCCGTAGCATTTATCGACTTCAAAAAGGCGTTTGACTCAGTAGAAATCCCTAAGGTCATGGAGGCCATCAGTCGGCAAGGTGTAGATCCAGTATATGTTGAAGTGTTGAAACATATATACAATCGCAGCAGCTCCTTTATCAGGCTACATGAAGACTCAGACCCCTTTCAGCTCCAGAAAGGAGTGAGACAAGGTGATACCAGCTCACCTAAACTCTTCACAGCCTGCCTCGAGATTATCTTCAGAAGGCTAGACTGGGAGAGCAAAGGAATTAGGATAGACGGCGAGTATCTGAGGAACCTTAGATTTGCAGACGACATAGCCCTTTTCGCAGAGAACGTACACGACCCCCAACTAATGATAGATAAACTAAATGAAGAGAGCAAGAAAGTCGGCCTACACATGAACTTCAGCAAGACAAAGATCATGTGCAACAACCACATCGGGGATAAAACCACTAAGATCGAAATCGAGGACACACAACTGGAAGAAGTAGACCACTACATCTACATAGGACAACGAATCTCTATTAGACCCTCAAAAGAAGAAGAAATCAAGCGAAGAATCAGACTAGGATGGCAAGCCTTTGACAGAGCTAGCTCAACCTTCAAAAATAATAAGATCCCATTAATCCTAAAGAGAAGGGTGTACAACCAATGCATCCTCCCAATAGTCACTTATGGAGCTGAAACATGGAACCTAACCAAGAGACAGACCCGTAAATTGAGAACCATGCAACATGCACATGAAAGAATAATGCTGGGCCTCACATGGAGAGACCACAAGACAGCACAGTGCATCCGAGAAAAGACGAGAGTTAGGGACATCATAGAATCCACAAAAAATCTCAAATGGCGGTGGGCTTGTCATGTTGCAAGAATGGCAGATGGACATCACGACTCACAACATGGATCCCCCGGGACCACATGCGCAACCGTGGCCGGCAAAATGTTAGATAGAGAGACGAGCTAGACAAGTTCAGGAAGTCCTGGCTCCGTGACGCCCAATATAGTGAAGTGTGGCAAATCCTGGGGAAGGTCTATGTCCAACGACGGACATTTAAAGACTGATGATGATGATGATGATGAACTCTGAGAATTAGTAAAAAATAAAAAAATAGTAAAAGAAGTATGTCTTTTGAAGGATTCCGTATGATAAAATCTCATTGCCAACTGACTAACCCTGAAGGAGAGTGTCGATTCAAGGATACATAATAGGGCCCCTCAAGTTAAGAGTATACAACCTATGCATTCTCTCGATGGTTTCTTATGGAGCTGAAACATGGGACCGAATCAAGAGACAGACCTGCAAACTGAGATGTATGCAACACTCGGTTAGATGAATGCACCGGTACCGACACTTGCCTGTCGAATGGGCCAGAGATTGTGTTGAGTTGAACTTCAAAGATCGAGTGCGTCAGCCAATAAGGTTACACTGAAAATGCGCATTGCTACGCGCATTGGGAGTCTTTGTGCTCGTCCTTGGGCTCTCCCACTATGGGACAGCTCCGGGGGATCCGTTGCTCTGGGGCAGAACTGTGCCATGGCACTTAAAGGGATAGGTCGGGCTCTTCCTGGTGTGACTTTCGTGACTGCAGTTACTCTAGCAATCACGGTTGCTTAGCAACTAAAGTCACGTCTATTTTTGATGGGTTGCTCCTATTTCCCTACGTAAAACCCTGACCTTGTGTCGCATTTTTCTCTGGTGGGAGAGTAAATAAATAGATGCTCAATCTCACGTGGAGAGATCGCAAGACAGTACGGTATACCATAAAGAGACATCATAGAATCTATTGTAAAACTTGAATGGCAATGGGCAGGCTGTGTTGCAAGCATTACAGACAACCAATGGATACCACGACTCATTAGATGGATCGCCAGATATCACATACGAAATCGAGGCCGACAGAATACAAGATGGAGAGACAAAGTAGACAAGTTCAGTAAATACTAGCTCTGGAACGCCCATGATAGAGAAATATGGCGAATCCTGGAGAAGGTCTATGTCCAATGATGGACGTTAAAAGACTGATGATAATCATCATCATCATCATCATTGCTGTGCAGCTGTCGAGATTTTCAAAATGTCTGAAAAGTTTCTGCTCATTTCTGGTAAACATTTTTGTATCCTTTTTTTCACATGAAAGTGGAACCAATCAATAGAATAAACTACCTGAATTAATGTGATTGAATCAATCTGTGACAATCTATTAAAAAAACAGTTCCCAAACTTAGAAACCACTGACTTTAACATCTACTACGTGTGTAAAATCACGTTTTCTTCTTTTTTCTTTTTTTTCTAAATCTCTTCACTTACAAATGGTGAGGGAAAAAAACGAAGACTGAAATCACTCTCTTTGCAGTGGATTAGCATTCCCCAAAGTGATAATATAACCATTTTCTCATGACTCCAAATTAAAGAAAAAAACGACATTAGATTTTCTCAATGAATCTCACATTCCTTTTTTTTTTAATACAAGTTTAATCAAATCTATTATTATGAATAGATTCTGCATCTTTTCAACTGGATATTGTCAAGAAAACATTCCGTAAAAAAAAATATCTGTACGGCTAACATAGAGGGAACAAATGTATTTAAAGACTTCAGTTCTTTATATATTGTTGATTGTTTTTTAAATGCGTCTAAAAAAATATCAGCCATAAACATTAGAACGAATAAAACCAGCGGTAAATTTGATTGTGTTTATTTGTTCGTTTAATATCAATTTCGTACGCCCTGTCATGGATATTGGCAATTTGAACAAAATGGGTAAACCTGAGACATCACTATTGAATCCAATTTGATATTGGTAAAAATTTTCTACTTCATTCTATGATGCAATTCTCAAGCCTTAAACCTTATATGCTGTTATTACTACTCCTTCAAAGGCATTTTTGTCTGGAATAAATAATTGAAAATTCTGTTGGATATTGTTTGCACTGTTTTTGTTTGATTTAACCATTGTAAACTGTCTCCGAGGAGGAGAGAGAGAAAGTGTGAGCATGAGAAGAGAGAGAGAGAGAGAGAGAGAGAGAGAGAGAGAGAGAGAGAGAGAGAGAGAGAGAGAGAGAGAATGGTGTCTGTATGGTATGCTTCTTCAACACAGTTGTCGGCTTTTATTCAATGATGAATATATACCCGTCAAAAATGATTGTGATAAATCTATGTATGAGTCGGCGCTAATATCATCATTTGATGATACTTTTTTTTTAACTATTCAAGTATCTTAATTATGGGTCTTTCCCCAATTCTCAACTCAACTCAAGTTAGTTTCAATATATGAGCAGGGATAAAATCCTAAGAGTTTCTATGACACGATCTTCATTGTCATATCTTCACAGGCGGTCTCGTATTTTTACAACGCTTAAATTGCTGAATCGTCTATGTTATTCTATTTCACATACACCAGTTATTATGAAATTTAGGTTATAACAGAATGACCACCGAATAAATATGCAAATTTGCTTATATGGCTCTTGCAAGGATTGATAGTTCTGTTGTTGCAATATGAAAATCTTACACGGAGTCAAATGAATTGAAAAAAAAGAAGATATCCCACTCTATTCACTAATATTCATCTATTATAATTATTATTATTATTATTATTATTATTATTATTATTATTATTATTATTATTATTCCAGTTGTTATCTCACTTTCGGTGAAACCCTGCAACCTTTATGACATTTCTGAACAATTTTGCACCACTATAGGGCATACTATAAATACATTCGATTCCTCTCCTCAGTTCACCCTGTTTTTCAATCTTCTCACGCTCTTTCTGTTCCAGCCTTTTGTCCCCCGGTCACATCAATATTCATACCAGACATGCCAACGGTTTTTGTACACAATCGCTGTATAAGTCTTCTCTTTTGAATCAAGACAAACTCATCCCCTCATCATTATCCATCACGCTCTGGGTTTGTGGTTAAACCGTTTCACATTTCCAATCATCCCAGACTCATCCCGGGCATAGTGTCATATAAACAATTCGTGTTACACTGTCATGGTGTTGTTTTCATACCCACTGAGTTAATTTCTTCTACATCCTGCAGTCAAATATTCCTCTGATTAATCTCTTTCTCCACAAAATCTACACTTCTTTGATTTTATCAATGCTTTTATGCTGATCCAGTTGGTTTCCTGGGCTTAATTTTGCGCTAAAAAAAATCAAACTGTCAATTGTCTTTTTCTAAAAACTTTTCATACCTAATCCATCCCCAGTGCTCTTTACTTCTCACACATTTTGTGTCCAACAATAATTTGCTATATATCCGCCCGTCCCTCCATTGGGAGTGTCTTTCTTTCTTCTCTTGTTTCTCTAAGGCCAAAATGCTTTCATTTCCCATTTGCAAAATCCTTTCACTTATAACTAAGCGGGGTATTCTTTCTGCTGCACTGAAAATATTCAGAAATATCCTCTCTTCTCTACATATTCTGCAATTCTATGTACTTCCCCTCTTCCTTCCTTTCCAGGCATGTGTAATCTACATACGTAATTCTATGGATGATACATTCTGTTCATGGTTAGAATTTTCTAGGTTTTTCCTTCCATAACTCTCAGGTCTTCATTCCTCTTGTCCGATATTCCAGTCCCATGTCAGATCAAAGACGCTGCCCTAGAGTTTATGGCAGTAACTGTGTTTCCAGCGTTTAGTTTCACGGATGTTATCTTCCGAACTCCGTGCTAATACTCTTTCCTTAATCCATCTTGCATTATGCATCACTTTAACTGCTTCTTAAATACCAAGAAACTTGCAGCTTTTCTAAATATCTTGTATCACCTCTCCCGTTGTCAACTCCATTCAAACCATGCTTAAAATTTTCCTCTTTTTATCGTGACATTTGTACACCTCTCAATGCCAAACTTCACCCTGATGTCCTTGTTGAATTTCCTGACTGTTTGTGAGTCTTCTGCTTCCTCTCCATTGCTTACATACAAATCATCCATTCGAAGAAGATGGCCTTTTCACCTTCCTTTCACCGAATTGGTATCCTGCAGTATCTTTCCACAGAATATGACTCATTGGTATGCACCTAGTTACAAATAATAAGGTTGACAACAATCAGCTTCGATATTGTCTCTCTTGATGTTCAATATGGTCAGTTCTTCTTTGCTAGATGTTAGGGTAGTTTATCACCACTTCATACTTTCGGGCAAAGGTTTAATGACATTTTCTGCTATCCTATATATCTGTACGGACTTCAAGATCTATGAGTGGGACATTATGTCATATGCTTTTCTGTTGTATATATTTTTTTACCGTTTTTGCAACGCTGTTTTGTCTCTGAGCTGCTGTTTTTTGTGCCTCTTCTGGGTTTTTTCTGATAACCTTTCTGTTATTTTGATAAAATCTCATTCTCGTCCAAGTGAAGATGGATGACATCAGCTATAGTGCCAGAAAGTAACTTCCACATTAGTTGACTAGTAGACACGTTATAGGCCCATAGTTACTTCACCTCCTTTCGCCTTGTTTCTCATCAGGAGGACAGTCATACCATCCAATTGCCATTCTATGTTACCTTTCCTTCAATCATATATTGTTGTACATGTTCCACTTTTCCTCCATGCAGCCTATACCCCAAATACTATCTGGCTTGGGTGCTCTCCCGTACGCCATTTTGTGGATCCTTTGATATTTGCGGTTGTTTATGAAATATCTTGCTCTTTCACAGCTTCCATTATTTCTCCACTTCTCAAATCCATACTGCATCAATGTTATAGCTTATTTCCTTCTCCAAAATATCGGCCCAAAATGTCCCTTTGGTATTCTATCTTGGTATTTATTCATCCCTTTAGTTCTTGATAGAATCTGGATTCGTTCAACTGAAATAGCCAGTTTTGTTGATTTTGCTTCAAAAGGTATGAATTCTTCTTAATTGTGGTGGTTGTGGCCTTAATTCTTTGCTCAAGTTCTTTTACTGCCCGTTTTGAACCTTTCCTTTTGATTCGATATCACTTTCTAACCTGTATTTTTGGGTCTCCTTCCTGATATTTCTATCTAGCCAATTTTCAATCAAGCTAATATCTCTGCGAAGCGCCGTGGTTTTCTCCTCGATTCCCCTTCTTCAGACGGCCTCTCGTTGTTTCCACTTTTTGTGTTCTTTGCTTGTAACCAAAACCATCACATTGTTTTGTGTTCATCACATTTTTAGGACAATAATTGGATGACGAACGTGCCTGCGCAATACGCCTCGGGCAAAAACACTTTACTATTCTCTGAGGCCTCAATTACAGCGTTATGATAATACAATTTTATCAGGCACTCTCACTAATGATGAAGGTAGTGTTTAAGGTGACACAATCCCCAGTGTTATTAGTGGGGAATTCTTAAAGGATCTGGTCTTGGTTTTATGTCTAACTTTTCCTTCCCTCTGGAGTATTGCCTGCTACAGTTTATGAGCCCCATCAACCCATGAAATTTGCATTTTTATCAAGTCAGTCCGGCTGGACAACTGTTCAAATATTTATAAAGAACGTAAAATAAACAGTCCTACTTCTCGATTAAGGATATGAAGTCCCAAGACTTTTCATCGGCACCCTCATTGTTCAGCTGAAAAAACAGAGACAGAAAATGTGTATAAAATATTTAGATAAGTCAAATCGCTTCTAAAAGCGTATTGAGGTGATTTTCAAAAACCAATTTGCAAAAGAAAACTCCGTGGGCACATCAATATACACGAAAGATTTCATAGACTGATGTTTTCTTGTTTTGCAATAGACTGTCACATACATACAAATAATGTTCAGATAAGCGTGAACACAGCTCGACGCAAAATGAGAGACCCCAAAAGGTAGAAACGCCCTCACAAGAGGGGATTAAAGCGGTGATAGGGTCAATGAGGAGTAATATGTAGAAAATGGAGAGTAAACTAGGAGGTAATGGTAATCTTCTGAATTCCATTACTTAACAAAAACCTTTCCCATTTCCCACCATGACGACAGTGGTTAGGCTAGCATATGCCATGTCTTACTGGCAAATATTTTAATTTCTATCTTGTGTCTGGTCTTTTCCAACTGCGTTTACTGTCCCATGTGCACATATCAGTTAGTTCTATTGGTAGCCCCCTTCTTGTCCATCCCATCCCTATTTCTATTGTTCGATTATTTGTATGATATCATTTACTCTAGTCTTCTCTCTGATCAGCCCTTTTCCATCTGTTTGAAATATCTCTAGCATTCCTCTTTCCTTGGCTCTTCCGACGATTGTAAGTTGGTTCTCAGTTCTCTTTGGTAATTTCCATGTTTTGCACCCGTAAATCATAGTTGGTATAAAGCATTCATTGTATATTTTATGTATATTGGTGAGGTGATCTAACTTTGACTTGCCAAAAAAAACAAAAAAATTTTTCGTCGTGCAAACACTACTTTGTCTTTTGTCATATCTTCTATTTTTAATAGGTACACATTTTAATCATATTCTGTCCTCAAGAGCAAGCATCTGTTACTTGCCCGTGGGGTCTTCGGTACGGCGTGTTTTACACTCTTCCAATCTTGATAGCCTCTACTATTCTTCCCTGCTCGTTTTGTTTCACCTACTTTGATTTCTATCTGTATTTTTCTATTAAAAAATTGGTAAGATTATCACGAAGCAACTAGCAATTTTATTCAACTTATGCTTAAAACGAAGTAAAACCCTAAAACATTGGAACACTGCAATCATAATGCCTTCAGATAAAAAAAAAGAAACCCAATCTCAACAACTACGTACTAAAAGTCTATTCAACTGGATTACAAACATTTCACCGAAACCATCATCAACAGAATTAAAATGCTAGATGAAAAACAACCAAAGGAAAAGAGCTGGCTTTAGAAGAAGCTTCTCAACCATGGACTATCTCCATCGATAAATGAGCTAAAAAAGAAAGCAGCTGAATATAAAATGCCATTTCATCATCATCAGTCTTTTAGCGTCAGTCGTTGGACATAGACCTTCCCCAGGATTTGCCACACTTCTCTATCATAGGCGTCACAGAGCCAGTACTTCCTGAACTTGTCTAGCTCGTCTCTCCATTTAACATTTTGCCGGCCTCGGTTGCGCATGTGGTCCCGGGGGATCCATGTTGTGAGTCGTGATGTCCATCGATTGTCTGCCATTCTTACAACATGGCCAGCCAACCGCCATTTGAGATTTTTTATGGATTCTATGATGTCTCTAACTCTTGTCTTTTCCCGGATGTACTGTGCTCCCCATACCCACCCCACTACTTCGACCTAACTTTGACTTGCCAAAAAAAACCCAAAAAAACAAATGAATCTAGTGCTGGATGGGTCGGTGCTCTGTCTAATCTAAGTAGTAAATTCTTGCTGGGAGACAGGCATGAAATATTTAGCAACGAACGATGAAAAATTCAAACTTTTTCAACTGCTAAAATGAAGTCCCCAGACCAACTATGCTGTTGCAATTTTGTTCTTAAACTTAAACCTCTGTGGACTTTATTTAAGTTAAAAACTTTATATATAAGGGAGAGGTATTCTCCAAGGCTGCCTCACCGACCCTAACAGGTTGGAGGTAAAAAGAAAGAGATCCTTACTCATTGAATTTGAATCCAACTTATTTGGAAAATGGATCGAATTGTGTAAAAAAAAAAGAAAATTTCCCCCCCCCGGTGCTCCGAACATCCATTCTCGTTTCACAAGAACAGTTTAGATGTGTATCAAGAGCCGGTGGAGCTCTTTAGCCACTGACCCGCAGTGGACAATCCACCAGACCCCCTTCCAACACGTCCTGGGCCAGCGTGGCAGGGCATGGCCCATCACTCCCCATGATTTGCACACCAAATGCCATTTGCTGTAGCATTAATAGATCTCAAGAAGGTTTTCGACTCAGGGTCACTGGTGCTACCAATCTACAAGGTGTAGACCCTGTATACGTCAGAGTACTGCAACGTGTTTACTGTCATAGAAACTCCTCAGTTAGGCTATATAAAGACTCAGAGTCCTTCAGCTCTAAAACGGGGTAAGATAAAGTGATACCAGTTCAGCCGAACTCGTCACAGCCTCACTTGAGATGATCTTTAGAAACTTGGGATAACAAACAGATCAGAAAAATTGTTAACACCAAAGTAAGTTCAGATTTGCAGACGACATCAGCCTTTTTGCTGAGAACCTCCACGACCTCCAACTAAGGCTAAATGAACTGAAAGAAGAAAGCAGGAAAGTTGGCATCCAAAGGAACCCTAATAAAACAAAGATCATGTACAACAAAAATATCGGAAATAAACACGCAACAATTAAAATCGAAAACGCAAAACTAGACAAAATAGACCACTTCATCTACCAAGGAAAAAATTCTGCATGGAATCCTCAAAAGAAGAAGAAATTAACCGATTACTCACACTCGGGTGGCAAGCATTAGGTAGAGCAAGCTGATCTTCAAGAACAAGGAATCCCATTAGTCCTAGAAAGAAGAATTTACAATCAATGCATTCTCTCGAGAGTCACCACTGGAGCTGAAACATGGAACCTCACCAAAAGACTGAACCCAAAACAGAGAAGCATGCAACATGCACAAGAAAGACTCATGATCAACATCACATTGAGAGAACACATGGCAACACATTATATCAGGGGAAAACAAGGGCCTGAACACCACAGAAACCATTAGGAAACTTAAATAGCAATCGGCTCATCATGTTGAAAGAGTGACAAGCAACTACTGGATCCCACAACTCACAACATGGATCCCCATAGATCAGATACGTAACAGAGTCTGGCAGAATATGAGACGGTGAGATGGTCAAGACAGGTTCAGAATATAATGGTACCGCAACGTTCACGATAGAGAATGTGGTAAATCATGGGGAAGATCTATGTTCAATGACAGACGATTAAAGAATGATGATGATATGATTGTTGCTCTAGTGTAATATCCTGAGGTATTATTTATGTTCGTATTGCCAACCATATCTGCTGTTTCTCTAAATACATTCATCAGGATATTTCTTTATGTAACTGTTGTTATTCCACAAAGCCTGAAATCTGTTCTTTATCGTTACGTGAAAATTGGTCTTATTCTCTCTCTCTCTTTTATTAAGGCATTGTTTCTTCCTAAGAATCATTTTATTCCTCTCAGTTTCAAAGTTAAATTTAGTTCTTCAATTCTATGGTCGCTTCTTATATCTTATACTTTGTTTATAACAGTAACATCTGACGATGTCAACTAGCACGGAATCAAATTTCGTTATTTTATACAATTTAGGCTTCTTCAAGTCCAATTACGACCTTTTTGTTTTTTGAATGGATATTTTAGTTATCTTTAACCTGTATATCTCTGAGACATTGATTAAAATGTCACCCATATCTCTTGGTTAATCCATGCATTCTTAATCTCTCCCTCACCTACATATCCACTAACCTCCCCTTTTCCCTCCTCAGCATTAAAGTCTCCCACGAGTATTGGGTAGTTTGTATTTTCTAGATTCATTATCTTACTGATATCGTCATAAAACCAGGGACCAAATCCAGGCAACATTGTAAGTTATGACAGTCTGGACTTTGGAGAGAGAGAGAGAGAGAAGAAAGAGAGAGAGAGAGAGGGGAAGGGTCGGTCTTTTTGCATACACACATAATACAACACGTATATGCTGTTTGCAGTACATACAATCACATTGACAATGGTTTTTTGTTGAGGTAAGATTATTATTATTATTATTATTATTATTATTATTATTATTATTATTATTATTATTATTATTATCATCAGCAGCGATTTCACAACAGTTGCCTGGTGATTACTGCTGGAGGTTGAGTGACAACAAATCTCTCAAAGTCTCCAGTCTTCCTCTCCACACTCTCATAGTCCACAGCAGTACTGAGGTTTACAGTTTCACATCAGTTGCCCGGTGCTTATCACTGAAAGCTGAATGAGTCCCCTCAGGTCTTCAGTATCTTTCTGATTTACCATCTCATTTCATCTCTTCCCTCACCTATCACGGCGGTGCAGTGGCTCGTACCTTCATCACCATCTACGTATTTCCCCCCCTCCTCTGTTAGGCCACAGCTAACAGCTGGGGTCGTAGATCTTATATTTCTAACACTTTTCTCAGTATTCGTGCTGTTCCTAGCAGTGCTGTGGTCTATGCTGTCTTAACCCCCCCCCCTTTTATCCAGAGTTCCTCCAATCTCGCCTTCAGTGTTTTTGGTACAGTTTCAAGTGCACCTATCATTTCTAGAATTTCCCTGACTTTTATGTTCCACACCTTCTTCAGTTCTCTTGCCAGATCCTGGTATTTTTCCAGTTTTTCACTCTATTTCCACTTTATTCTATGGTCTGCAGACACAGCCACGTCTAATATTTGGCAGGTTTTTTTCTTGCCTGCAATTACCTGGTCCGGTCTTTTTGCCTGGATGAGTTGGTCTGTTTGGATGTCAAAGTCCCAGAGTAATTAGTGACTTCCATTCTCTACGTCTGTTCCCGGTTTGTGCTTTTCCGTATGGTTAAATCCCATTTGTTTACTCAGTTTCCTGTGTATTACTGTTGCTACTCTATCGGGTCTGTGCTTATACTGCTTCTAGGCTAGTTGACGACATTCACAAGATATGTGATTTACGGTCTCATCCATTCCCCACATAGGCGGCACTTGCTGTTTGTGTTCTGTCATTTTTTGTTGTGATATAGTCTGTCCTGATGTATTTGTTTTGAGCTGTCATGATGAGCTATTCTGTTTTTCTTTTCTGGTTTCCTTTTCGTAGCCACGGCCACAATCTTTCGTCTGCCACATTTTGTGTCTGTCTCAAAATCTCCGTACTGTTTTTTCTGTTCCCATTTTCCTTTCTCTGTTCGCTGTGCTGCTCCATTGTTCTCTACCTTTTGTTGTTCGTTGTCCTGCTTCAGGCACCGTTTATATTATCTTCACCGTTTGCTCGTACATACTTTTCTAGACCTATTCTGTTCCTCTGGACACAGTATTTAATGCTGATGAGTCCTCTGCTGCCTTCTTTCCTCTTCATGCATAGTCTGTCCTTGTCATCTCTTTAGGTTTGAGGCCCTGTGCATCGTCATGAGCTTCCTTGTTCGCTGGTCTATTGATTGGGGTTTATCCTTTGTCAATCCAAGGAATGGTCCTGTTTATCTTACTACTGAAACAGCCCATGCGTCCATTCCCTTTATCATGTTCTTGCTGTTTAAATATTTTTTCTTATCATAATCTCTCCTTATTTTCTCCTTCATCTCTTTCTGTTTTATCGCGTCACATTCGAGGACTCCCAGGTATTTTTATCAGTTCTCTACTTTTTTAGTGTCTGGGAGTTCAATTCCTCCAATTGCTGCAAGCCTTCATTTGTGCAGTACTATATGTGCACATTTTCCTTTTTTAAACTTCATCCCAATGTCATCACTGTATTCTTTCACTTGTCAGCCATGTAAATTAGGTGGTTGAATATTCCCTTTTCTTTGGAGAATTGGCATCTTTTTCTGTTTTTCAGGATTTTGTTGAGTTGTATTATGGTTAGAACAAATAGTAATGAAGACAGAGAGTCTCCCTGGAAGATACCCCTTCTATACGTACCTCTACTGAGTTTTATCTTGTGGCTGTCAAGTCTACTTTCCAATTTTTGATTGAGTTGGCTATGAATAACATCACTGGTTCACTGATCTTTAATATTGTGAAGCATTTGAGTATCTAGCTGTGTGGAATCATGTTTTATGCATTGTTTATAGTCTATCCATCCAATTACAACGTTCTTTTTCTTTTTCTCACTTCTTTAAGATCATCCAGTCAAAGTCAAGCAAGTCATCTACCCCTTGGTTCCTCTCCAGCAACCTATGTTTCCTTTTCTTTCCATGGATATATACATTCTCTCTGCTATCGGTCCAGTCAGGATATTCCACATGAGTGGTAGGCATGTGATTGGTCTTTAATTGCTTGCTTATTCTTTTTTTTTCTCTAAGTCCTTTTGGATAAGGGTAGTTTTGGTCATCCATTCTTGTACCTCACCGTCATTTAGGCAAGCTTTCAGTTGGTGGATGAGCCTGTCATGTAGTTTAGTGACTTTTTAAAACCAATATCCGTGGATCCCATAAGGTCCCAGTGCTTTCCAGGTGGCTATTTTTTTGAGAACGTGTTTCAATGTGCTTTTCATTCATTTTTATTATCATAATCGTTATTATTGATATTATTTAATCCTACGTCAATGGATTTGACACCCTTCTTCCCTTTTTAATAGCTGTAAAAGAGCCAATTCCATTTAAGGTTGATCTAGTGTGTGATGTTTGCAATGCATCTAACATTGTGAGTGTACACCTTCATTTTTCATTTGTTTAATGTCCAAGTCCTCTTGCCTCAAGCAGCACATTGTTTACAGGCTCATGAGACAATGCAGTTGGACCTTCAGTGGACGATAATCCAACAAGAACGCTACGATTTTTCAAGGTTTTTCTCTTATATGGGATTTGGGAAGATGTCGGCAAATTTATCTTATCTGTTGTCACAATTTTCTCTTGAGCATTTAGGTTGGAACAACCTTTTCCTGTTTATTCGTTAAGTCCCAATGTATCTACTGTAGATTTCTATGGTCCATGACGTCTTTGGACGATAACCCATATATCTTTGAGGCCTTTCCCAATCTTTCGATACTTATTCATTAAAAGACGAATTCAAACCAAATAATTTTTGATTTTGAATATTGGAAAAGAAAATATTTTTATTTAATACTATTTCTACTCTAGTTTTTCTTATTTGATGCTTTATTTCATTTATACGTTACCGTGTGCTTTTCTTGAAGATGTTAAAATGATTGATAGCTCAAGGGATTCATATGCCAAACGAGTAAGAATCAATAGAGCAATGTATCGATATAAGAAATCATGAAAATGGTAGAAATCGAATGAAAACCTTTTCCTTCCATTTTCAGAATGCAATATTCTCTTTTGAATATTAGTCTTTGATTAATAAGTATCGAAAATCTTATCAAAATCGAATGATACGCTGATTTTTGCTTGATTCCAAAATTTTGTCAGAAGTCGATTCTTTGCAGAAATTAAGTTCATATATTTCGTTCCTTCATTGCAGTGAACCGATAAATTGAAACAAAAACAAAACCTTCAGTCATTTCAGACTAATCAATGTCTTCCAAACATCCCTTTTGGAATGAAGTGCTGCGAGCAAGAATATTTAATTTCCGAACACTTCGTAAATTCTCGCAGGAACCCTAGTAACCTCTGCTTGTACTTTGAGTGAACTCTATGTAATTTATATGGACAGCTTTTCTCTGTTTCTATACAGCACACGCTGCATTAAATTCGGAATGATGTAAATAGATTGGAACAAACGTAAATTGCCAAATATCTGAATTTCATTATATTTTATTTATAAATCATTGTCCTTTTTAGCCAGAATTAATATTTCAATATAAGTCCAACCCAAATGGATTACTTAGTTTATACTATAAGTCAGTGTCTCCACAATGAAACTTATGGGCGTATGAGGCGAGGTGGATGGAGGTGTGACCGCTTTCTTCAAATTCTGGAAAAAGTGTTTAATTCCAGTGCAATCCGTACAAAATCGTGTGAAATATCAAGTAAAACGAACCCTCTAACCCTAATCTGTAATCCTAACCTCTAATCCAATAAGTAATATAGTATCAATCAACCGATTCTTGTAAAATCTTTTAGATATATTCATATGATGAATATACCATTTCAGTTTAGATCATTTGTCTTTATCAGAAATATTTACAATCTATCTATCTATCTATCTATCTATCTCTTTCCCTCTTAATATATATATATATATATATATATATATATATATATATATATATATATATATTTGATGGTATGCGATTTTACCCTGCAATTCAATGGTTATCCATCATAAATATATATGATTATATGACTATTGATATATGTTTTCAAATTTTATGTATATTATGACTGCCCATGAGTCGTAAGAAAAAACTTAAATTCAAAGGGAAATAAGATATCATATAGATATTGAGTAATTGGAACACAACATTGGAAATATCGAGAATGTTTAACATAGATTACAGGACAATGAAAAAAAGTAATTGAATAAAACCAGCAAGGTGAAAACGAGCACAAAATGGCGTCTAAAATGTTAGAAAATGAGATCAGAGAATAATCAAAAGGATAATAAGCAAGAAACAAGGATTGAACAATGGGAAAACATTTTAAGAAGCTGGTCTTACGAATGTAAATGATGAACAAACATGCAGAATATTAAGAACGATGGCTAAAGGCACAAGAGCAGCCATACTTCGATCTTTAAGTAAACATCACAAAGAAGAACGTTTAAGTCTGGCAAAGAAGTACATGGATGCCTTGAAAATAATTCTAGTGATATAGAGCTAAATTGGCTTGACCTAATAGTTGGGCCAGGAGTTAGGCCCTTTATTGGAATAGCCAGTCATGACGACTATGAAAAAAGCGGGAACAGGCAAATTAATGTTCTGCGGAAGTATTTTAGGCAGTAATATTATATAGCTCTTGAAAGAATTATTCTGGGTCTACCGTGGAGGGACCAAAAGACAGCACAGTACATCTGGGAAAAGAAAAGAGTCAGGGACATCATAGAATCCATTAAAAATCAGTGGGCTGGCAAAGTTGCAAGAATGGTGGACCACTGATGGACATTGCAGCCCACGACATGGATCCCCCAAGATCGCATACGCAACCGAAGCCGGCAGAATATTACATGAAAAGATGAGCTAGACAAATTCAGAAAGTACTGGCTCCGCAACGCCCAAGATGGAGAAGTGTGGCGAATCCTGGAGAAGGTCAATGTCCAACGACGGACGTTGAAAGACTAATTATGATGATGATGATGATGATGATGATGATGATGATGATGATATATCTTTTTTAAGTTGATGATGGTGTCAAGATAAATGCAGAAAATTATTGTTAGTTCTTGGACTATACGTTTTTGAGTGGCATAGGTTACAACCAAGAAACTTTAGGCTACAGTTTATATTCAGGCAATCTACAAATTCTTCGAATCTTACTATTTGCCTGAAAGAAGCCTCTAAGACCCCAGACTAATGGAAATGTTCTATGCCTTACACACTAGAAATAAAAAAAAAGAATGAAACCGCTTAGAGAAATTACTCAATGTTTCTTGCGTATATCCCTACATGAATTTTCATGTTCTATTAATGAAAAAAAAAACTGTGTTTCAAATTTGAGTATATTGATAGAACAACGGGAATCTTAAAGCCATAAAAAATAGTATCTAATGGAGGAGCTGGCAAAGTATTGCTGGATCTACCCGAATTGAGCTAAACAGCCGTCGGGTAATGTAAAGGCTAGCATTGTCTAGGCCATTAATGGATGATCCTTTCAAATAAGCTTTCAATATCATCATCATCATGAGTCTTTAATCGTCCATCATTGGACATAAACCTTCCCCCAAAATCGCCTTATCTCTATCATGGGCGTCGCAGACCCAGAACTGAATTTGTCTAGTCCGTCTCCCCATCTTGTATTCTGCCGGTCTAGGTTACACAAGTGATCTCTGGAGATCAACGTTGTGAGTCATGATGTCCATCGGTTGTCTGCCATTCACACAACATGACCGGCCCATTGCCATTTCAGTTTTTTAATAGATACTTTGATGTTTTGGAGCCCTGTTTTCTCCCTTTCTTTCATGTGCGCATGGCATGGTTCTCAGTTTGTGAGTCTGTCTCGTGGTTAGGTTCCATGTTTCAGCTCCATAAGTGACTATCGGGAATTTGCATTGGTTGTATACTCTACTTTTCAGGATTATCGGGATCGTCTTCTTTTGGAAGCTTGAGTATGCTCTGCTAAACGCTTGCCTACCCAGAGTGAATCTTCACTTGATTTCTTCTTCTTTTGTGGATTTTATAAAGATTCATTGTCATAGGTAATTGTAGCTGTCTACTCTCTCCACTTTTGCATCTTTGATTTTGACTGTTGTGTTCTTATTTTCGACGTGACACATGACCTTTGTTTTTCCAAAAATTCATGTGTAAGCCAACTTTCTTGCTTTCGTCATTTATTCCATCTCGCATTCGTTGGAGGTCGTGTAGGTTCTCTACAAAGAGGGCGATGTCGTCTCCAAAACTGAGGTTGCTCAGGTATTCATCTATTTTGATTCCTCTATTCTCCCAGTCCATGAAGATCATACTTGAGCATACTTCTCCCTTATATTTTAAGTTTTAACTTAGTAAAAGTCCACAGGGGTAGCTATTAGAAAATTAAAAAAACTCTTGCATACACTTCTGATGTGCTCTTGGGGATTGGGATTTGGAGTTCATATTGATGATTAGAGATTAAGGGGAGAAGTGGAATAAACAGATGAAACAATCGCACAATTATAAATCGGAAGGAGCATTTTTTTCAAAAAATAAAATAAATGAATGAAAAATAAAAGTAAGACAAATGCAACAGATACAATTAGCACTTATCTGGATGGGGGTTCTTGCAGCAAGTTGAGGGATTTATCTAACTGCTGAAAATACTTGGATTTTCTCTTCACTTTCTTCAACGTTCGACTCCAGTTGGGAGCAGTAAGAATTTATCATTTGGACGGTCGGTCCTTTGATTCTAGTCTGTGATAGTGTGTGCCAGCAGATAATGCAATTATACATATACATATATATATATGATGTATTCATGTTCATGAGTTGTTTAATATTATATTGAAACTATTTTTGAAATGATGATACGTAATCATTTCAAACAAGAGTTTCGACGCAATATATCAATTTCTTAATAACATGCACACACATACATATTATGTGTATGCAAAAGTTTCCAGTGAAAAACGGTTTACACTGGGTATTCAGCGTCTTTAAAACACGTGAAAAACCTTTGTACATATCCTATATATATGTGTACGTGTGTGTGTATGCGTGTGTGAGAGAGAGAGAGAGAGAGAGAGAAACAGAGAGAATGTGTGTCACATGACAACAAACATTTTTTCCCGGTCACAAGGATAGTATCGCCGAAAAAAGCCAGCACCGAAAGTACAAACGCTTTAGGATCCATTTCCAGTGTACCTGTCCAAAACTATTATGGTATTGACTTTGTTAGCCGCCAGCAATCTTAATTCAGACATAATGCGCTTTTGTAAGACATCCTTTACCGAGAAAGTCGAAGGTGAGAGAAAAATGGAATATCTGAATATAAATTTAAGCAATGATTTTTACTTGGAGAAATTGTCTCACGTCTTGTCATTGATTCAAATTTGATACAGGTTCAAGATTAGCTGAACAATGAACAGTGGAGGGAAGCTTCTTCAATTTTCTCCTGTATGGGAAAAGTTGAATCAGCAAATTGATCAACCTTTTCTTGCTGCCAAATATGTGCTCTTTTAATGACATTTTCCGTGACTTTTCTCAGAAATCAAAGAGATATTACAGAATGCTGAACATTCACTTCTAGGGACACTGTGAATTGATATTGATTTTCATACAATCTATTCTTGAAAAAGTCCCAAAGATCAAAGCCAGGGCGCTCACAACGCTTGAGGCACAATAGACCTCCTAAATTATCATTTTCCTTGTCACATTATATCGAAAAACGGTAATGTGAGATGGCCAACAGACTTAGCAGATTTGAGCACCCAAGAATTTTTCTCCTCTGAGATTTCATAAGGATAATTGTATGAAAATGATCATCAATTGACAGAGTCCCTAAAAGAGAGCATATCTTTCTATGCCACAGAAACAAGAAGAGCCGCAATAGACCTCTTAAAGTATTATAAACAAAAATGGACATGAGAAATAACCACCCAACTATGGAAATGTATTGAAAGTCAGGAGGAATGTTACTGACAGAATAAGGAAATTATATCAAACATTATGAATTATTATGTTAGATAGCCACCAAACTCTGAGTGCATCAGTCTCTTTTCTTTGAGACTGTCTCCAGAATAGAGTGCTTGCCAATAATCCCCAAACCATAGGGGTCTTAAAAGAGAATATTTGGCGTGAGATAGTAACCATGTCACCTAAAACCCGTGGAAAATAGTGTTAGAAGAGTGCATGTCCACAGGCAAAGAGGGGGGGTAATCATTTGGCCGATATGATTTTCCTATACATGATTAAAGATTCCAAGGAAGATTTCTATCATTTTTTTAGATATTTCTTTATTACATAACTTATTTTGCGCCATCTACATGAGATTCATTCTGATTGAAAAAGATCTGTGATAAATTTATTCATGTAAAAGCGTTATTCAGATTTGTTGCTTTAAGATATTCTTTTTTAAAAATCAATTCTGGCATTCCTTCATCAAAGAAGTCCATCAGGTGTGTAGCATCTGTCATAGGCCTGCTGTCAGCCATCGATGCCTTATGTGCGGAGGTTTCACTTGAGTGGGAAATGAGTCAGAAATGGATGCTAAATATTTTTTTTTCATTATTCCTGACTGCGTGGGATGACATGAAGATGGACTGAATGAAAATAATCCACAATGCACGCTATATTAAATCAAAAGTCCGCCAAAAGGTCTACTTGATGATATTCCTTTATCTAAAAATCAGATGTGAAAAATAAATTTATTCTGCTTGACAGGATCCATGACAAACTCATCCATTTGAAACTGTACCACAAATCTATCATGCTTGAATGTTCTCTTCTTCTCTTAAGTGCAGGTTTGCTTTGTCAGCGGAGTCTTACAGAGGCGTACCAAGTCAGATTTGGCCAACGAAGATAACATGATTCAGGCAAGTTTCACTGAAGTTGGAAAATGTTTTAGAGATGGATGCTAAAGTGTCAGTACTCTCCATGTCGACATATCTCTAATGCCAAATCTATATTTGTCCCTTAAAGGACCAAGGACCATAAAACTTGAAAGACCATGAATCAGTGTCTGGCGCACGCTCATTCTTTTCTCTCTCTCTCCCCCTCTCTCCCACGCAAATATATATAAAATCAGCAGAAAGGTTTCAAATGCTTTTTTCCGAAAAGTAAATACTGAATACACAACTGAAACGGGTTTCTACAAGAAACTCTTGCATACCATTTATATATATGTATATATATGCACATATATATATATATATATATATATATATATATATATATATATATATATATATATATATATATATATATAGTAGAAGTAGATTTACTTCACAAACACGTTTGCAGTTTCGATGTCTCTATGGGTAACCTCAATTCGGCCGAGATATCGTATTTATTCGGTCTGTCTATTCTATACAACCTTACCCGTAAATTAAATTCTAAAAATATAGGATTATACTGAGATAATGGTCTACTAGCCGTAGAGAATAGTATGTGCAAAAATACGAAAACATTCAAAAACTTATAATAAAAGATATGCTCAAAAAAACCTCTAAAGTAGAAATCAATGCTAATATTAGAATTTTACACTTGAAAAGTCTTAATTTGATTAATTCTCCGAGGAATTTTTCAATATTCTTTTTTTTTTCATCTCGATACAACTGTTGACAGAACAAGGATGTCACAAAGAAGGTAACTATTGGTAGTCCGAAGTTGACAATGTTTGAAAGTGTTCTCTGAGAGCTTTGTGAGCTTGTACCAATCCCAAAACGCTGGACAAATTTTTAGCAAAACGATATCTAGCACGATGCTTTTTATTTTAAGAATTTTGAGAAAAAGACTTTATAGTAATATATTTTCTGAGGGACTCATATAGCGTTGAGCATTGCAACTCTTTGTACGTACACGTGAGTATGTGTGAGAGATATACGCCCTGTAGTGACTAAAAAGAATTACCTCGTTAAAAATCCATCAGGATCCCGATTTCGGAATTTCGGGGCAAGACTTTTAATAGGCCTTTTCCAACTCGTTGATGAGTTTGCAGTCCACAAAATAACTGCTCTAGTCTTCCTTGCCCTGAACACCTAAGAAGATAAGATTTTTTTTTGTGGGATATGTCCGCTTGGGAAATCAATTAGCCGTGACTAAGTGAGAAATCGAAAAGTAGGAAAAAAAGAGACAGTCTCAGACTGAGTTTTTCAAAACCTTTTTTATTTTCGTCCAGTGTTCAATCTAGTTCAGGAAAACAGAGATAATATTGATTTTAGTCAACAGAGGGAAACCAGTGTCCGTCTTACCACGATGCAAAAGTATACTTCCTCTAAGTATCCTTTTATGGCAATATTTTGACTCTCAACTTTCAACATCAATTAGTTCTTGTTTTTACTTGTAAAAACTTACAGTCAGAACCACAAATAAAGCGCATAGTCTTTAAATGAAGACCCAAACATGCACCCACTTCGTTACAGAGCCTTTAACCTACTTTTTCTTCTCCCCCCCCCCAGCCAGTTAAATCATTTTCCTCCTTTATCTTTATTTCTTTCTTGGCGTATCAGTAGATCAACACATGTAAGACTGTAGCGTTTCCAGAGGGTTTTTGAGATCCTCCCGGTCGACTATTAAAACTATCTCAGGTGTATAATTTGTATATAAGATGTTATTTTATCGTTCTCGTTGAGCAGGACTTGTTGAGTTCTTCATTTAAGTTAGGAGAGAGAGAGAAAAAGCAATGATAATGACAATGATAATAGCAATAATGGTAATAATGATAAGGAAAGATTGAGAATATACAGACTACAGCACTGCTAGGAACTGGACGGATACTGAGCAAAGTACTAGAAAGGACTGCAACAATAAATGTTAGCAGTGGCCTAATAGAGGAATGAAAATGAAAGTGTAAGAAGAAGAAGAAGAAGAAGAAGAAAAAGAAGAAGAAGAAGAAGAAGAAGAAGAAGAAGAAGGAGAAGAAGAAGAAGAAGAAGAAGAAGTAACACCGACATAATCTTTGACCCTTATCAATTTGGTAAACAAAGGAATTCATATATTTCCTTTTTTTTATTAATCAAAGTAGCATCACCCTTCAGTTTGATGTTCATGAATTTAGTTGCCGAAGGAAATCATATATTTCCTTTTGTTACACTATGTGTTATATTCATGCAATCAAATACAACAGAATGGTTCTCGTGTGAATAGGAAAACTATTTGCTTTAGTCTGCAACACTTGGGTATAGCAGAGCACTACGTAGCCATGGGAAATGTGTTACTATTGCGCAAGCGGAGGGAAGACAGCTCTAATCTCGATGAAAACATGTGATTTTTACGACAGTGAATTGGCCTGATGATTTTTTCTTCGTTGAATACCTGTCTCGTACAACTCTGGATCAGAAATGCGCTATCCTGTGAATGTCAGTAAGTCCCAACCCTTGATTAGTTCTTTGACTTCCTTTTTGATGATGACTGGCAGTTATCCACTTGGCTGAGGGAGAGAAAGTTGAATTCACGTCCGTCTTGTCTAAATCAAATTTTACAAACTGCAGATCTAGAGAGAAAATACAATATGTTCTTATTGGGTTAGCAAAACCATGTGACCATTACTATACCATCTTTTCCGAATACATCGCTCAATGACAAGTAAAGTTTAAAATTCTATCTATCCAACTTGGTTGCTCTTGAAGATCGTGTAATAACTGACTACCGGTCACCATACATGATAAAGCATAAGCCTGTCAGAAGCAATTATCGCCCACATCGGCCATTGTCGAATACACTGACTTGCCTACTAGATATTGGCGATATTGTCAAACAAGATAATTCAATGAATTTAAAAACAAACGACCAAATGGCTAGTGAAAATCCTACATCAGTTTCTGACCAACATACTTTTGCGTAACACTTGTTTGTTAGTCTAAATAACACGAGCCAATCATTTGAAACTTATTAATCTAATAGGCAAAAGGAACCTGATATTTCCTTTGTTCATTTGTCTTGAAGTCAGCCTACACATGAATTTCAGTGAAATAAAAATGATGTGCAGCAATCATGTTGAGAATAAGAACACAACTGTCAAGATACAAGATGCAAAACTCGGCAAGGTAGACCACTACATCTACCTAGGACAACAAATCTCCATGAGATCCTCAAAAGAGGAGGAAATCAAGCGAAAAATCACTCTGGAATGGCAAGCCTTCAGCAGAACAAGCTCAACTTTTAAAAAAACCAATCGATCCCAATAATCCTGAAAAGAAGTGTATACAACCAATGCATTCTCCTGATAGTCACTTATGAAACATGGAACCTAACCAAGAGACAGACCTAAAAACTGAGAAGTATGCAACATGCACATGAGAGAATCATGCTCAACCTTACATGGAAAGATAGCACAGTATATAAGGAAGAAAACGAGAGTCTGAGACACCATAGAAACTATTAAAAAAACTCAAATAGGCAATGGGCAGGCCATGTTACAAGGATGAAAGACAACCGATGGACATCACAACTCACTATATGGATCCCCAGAGATCACATGAGAAACTGAGTCCGACAGAACACAAGATGGAGAGATTAATTAGACAAACTCAGGAAAGTACTGGCTCTGCAACGCCCATGATAGAGAAATGTGATGAAACATGGAGGGGGTCTATGTCCAACGAAGGACGTTAAAAGACTGATGATGATGATGATTTAATAAACGAAAGGAACACAATATTTCTTTTATTCATTAGTCAGTGTAACATCTGCCTAGCGTTTGACGCCAAATAATTTAGTAATTAAACCAGAACTCTAATATAAACCCACTCTCTACCCACATTAACTATAAATCATTCGATAGTAAGATGGATTTGATGCCCAAACTTACATTAAGACGAAACAATGATATTGATATAGTATCCAAAATTGAAATTAGAATTTTAAACTACAACGGTCACAATAGGATGATATTCACCAATACACAAAATAAAATTTAAAATGTGAATAATTGAAAATAATTAATCGTTATAGTTATACATATATAGTTATGAATAAATATAGTTATGAATAAAAAAAAAGAGCTAAATACTAAAATACTGAAAAATATAGAAAAAATATGATCAAATTTAGAAGACAATTGAACAGAACTCTCATGTACCATACATCTTACACTACAGAAACATATCTCCATATTGGATGCATAGTGAATGCAGACCACTCCGACCTGAATGATCTTCGTTAATCATGAAAAAAAAAAAAAAAAAAAACATTGTATCGATTTCGTTTCGACTAGGAGTGCTGTTTCTCCATAACCAGGGACAGATCAATCCATTCCCGTGATGAAACGTGTTAGACCCGCATCGAAATCATTTTTTTTCTCTGAACTTTCTCTTGTCTTTTACCTCACGTTGCCCGGTGGGGAAAACACTCGAGAGAGAGAAAGAAAAAAAAAAAACTTCCACGCAAAACTTTTATTTGCGAACATCCCAAATAATTAACTAAGGTGTATTTATACTGCCTATAAAAAAAGTAGATATAAAAACTCACTTCTGCAAAAAATTGCAATATTCTTCTCAATGATTAATGGAAATTCCATTTTTCTTTCTTAAGTCTGTAATTTAGGCTTTTTACTTGTCCTACCAAAGCTAAGAAAAAACTCAAGAACCATTTTCCTTCAATTTTTTAACTTTACAATGTCGGTGTCTGCAGGAATATTTTTCTGATCATTTGCAAATAATGATTTTATATTATACTATCTTATGAATGTTTTATCATACTGTTAGTGTTTTTCCAATGTTTTTGAGATGTAAAATGAGATTATTTAAAAGAAAAGTCACTGTTTCTTCTTCTTTGTTTTATCGTCTTAAACTTCTAAATTGCACAAAAACGTACCCAACGAAACGGTAGTCTGTATGTCGTCAAAAAGTTTGTTTACGAATTGACTGAACAGCGAAAGAGCTGTCAGCTTAGTGTATCGGTGATGTTTGCCGAAACGACCAACATTCAATAACTGTGAACGATTTAAGGATGTACCCCTATACAAACATTCACACTGGGTGCAATATGGTTGCCATAGACTTCGAAAATTCGCTAGGGATGACTAAAAATGACACGAGGTGACCTCGATGTCAAATCACATTTAAAAAAAAGATTGGCTGTGAAACTTCTATCCCAAATTTCAGTTTCATTAGTACAAAACTGTGGCAGACCTCTTGGCAAATTAGCTAAAATTGACCGGGAAAATGACCTCAAATAATTCCTGAATACACTATAATATCTATCTATGACATTCGCCGACAAAAGATTTAACCCTTATTTCCAATTTCAGTAACAAATTTGCGGAACTTTTGCCAGTAACTGCAAATAAAAAGGAATCGCTAGGTACAGGGGATCATGGTGATTTTTTACGAATTTGAATAGAAATCAAGACAGCTACGAACTTTTTTTCTCAAGTCAACGCATCAGTTATCTTATTTTGAGAAAACTTTCCCCCTTTTTTTACTTGACAACTTTGAATTCCGTCCATATTTGTTACCACCGAAGTTTCTTTCAGACCAAATTGAAAAAGGTTAAAGCATCTATAGATGGAGGGATGGCATGATATATATATATATATATATATATATAGAGAGAGAGAGAGAGAGAGAGAGAGAGAAAAAGAGGGAGGGAGGGGGCAGACAGACAGAGACACAGAGATATAGAGAGAGGGGGCAGCAAGGCTTAAATAACTTTCTTTTCGACCAAATTGAAGAAGCTACGGACAAAAAAAAGTGGGGTAGGCTTTCTCATGAACAAGGACCTCAAATATGTGGTAAGCTTAAAAAATGTCTCAAAGGCTACGCTCCCAACGGACAAGTTCTATGATGACTTAAACTCCCCTACTCCAAGATACCAGAACATACTTCAATGTCATCATAGAAATCAACACGCGGATAGCGCAAGGAAATGAAAGTTGTGTTGATGAGTTCAGATACAAGTACGGAACTAAAGAGGCGAAGATCCTGTAAACTTTGCAACCACGAACGGCTTAAAAATCATGAATACCTTCTTTAAGAAGCGACCCAATAGAAAATAGACTTGGAAGAGCCCCATCTACGAAACAAAGAACGAATTAGTCTTCATTCTAACGGACAAAAGCGTCACCGTCAATGATATCCAAGTCCTGAATCAAGTCAACATAGGCAGCGACCACAGAATTGTAAGATGTAAAATGCAAATAAACACCAATAAAGAACGCAGAAAAATGTTTCACACCAAACTACAATCACTAAACGTATCAAAAGTGCTCGCGTGACCCTCAAAACTTGCATCAACAAACTCAACAATAAAATACTATCCTTTCTATTAGATGAAGCCACTATTTAAAACAAAGAGTACACAAACTATTAGTAAAATCTCAGATAAAATCAGGAATCTCATGGAAAAATGCAGAAACCTCAAGCCACCGACAGCAACTAATCAAATAATTTTCGAAAAAGGTTGGGGATTTAAAGCTATAGACAAAGCTCTCAGTACAGGGTGGATAAATAACTAGCATACTCGAGCTGGGGGGGGGGACCTAACAAAAAACGGAGACGGGATTGTCAACCTCATTAAAGAAATCTACCAAACACTCTACTCCTTCAGACAAGGACTACAAAACGAGCAGGATACGCAAGACGTGAGCAATCAATTCAAACATTTCCCAAAATTTACAACATGGGAGGTGAAGCAAGCCATCAAAGAAAAAAAGAATTAATAGTCCCTGAACCAGATAATATCAATATCGATCTACTAAAAAATAGCCGGTAAAATCGTCAATAAAATTAGGAAGAAAAAAAAAAGAGTAGCTATTCCATGATCTTGAGTTTTAAACAAAGTCCCGGAAGACTGAAACTAAGCAATCAGAATGCTTTTATATGAAAAAAGATAACCCGAAAGACCTCAACAACTACAGACCTATAAGCCTACTCAACTGCATCTAAAAACTTATCACAAGAATCATCACCGACCGGATCACTAAAACACAAGAAGAAAACCAACCACAGGAACAAGCTGGCTTTAGAAGAAGCTATTCGACCATGGATAATTTCCATTCAGTAAATCAGCTGTTAGAAAAAGCAGTAGAATTCAAAATGCCATGTGCTATAGCATTGATATACTCCAAGAGAGTCTTTGACTCTGTAGAAATTCCCATAGTCATCAAGGCCATCATACATGGTGTAAACCCTGTATGCGTCAGAGTACTGCAACATATGTAGTCACAGCAGATCCTTTATCGGGCTACATAAAGACTCTGAAGGCTTCCAGCTCCAAAAGGATTAAGACAAGGTGATAACAGCTCACAAACTCTTCACAACCTGCCTCGAGATGATATTCCGAAACTGGGAGAGTAAAGGAATCAAAATAAATGTCGAATATCTCAGATTTGCAGATGACGTCACCGTATTGGCAGAGAAATTACACTGACTTCAACTAATGCCAGATGAATTAAGCGATGATAGCCTACGCATGACCTTCCGTAAAACGTAGGTCATGGGCGACAATCATGCTGAAAATAAGAAAACAACGGTGAAAATGGAAGATACAAAGCAGGAAATAGTAGACCACTACATCTATCTACGATAAGGAATCTCTAAGAAACCAACAGAAGCAGCAATTGAGCCTATAATGGCAAGTCTTTGGCAGAGCATGCTCAACCTTCATGAAATAGAAGATCTCAGTAAACCTAAAATGAAGAGTAAACAACTAATGCATCCACTACATCGTCATTGATAGAGTTGAAACATGGAACCTAACCATTTTGGGGGGTCTTTTTGGTTCGGAGTTAAGTGTAGTATCTGTTCCAAGTCGGCACTATCCTATTGCACTATGAGGAACAGGTTGGGCTTGTCTCGACATTTTCGTGACCTCAGTTGCGTCAAGCTGGGGCAACTTTTGAGGGTGCTCCATCCCACGTTAAACTTGACCTTGTGTCACATCTTGCCTCCGTGAGAGCGTAAGTAAAAAGATGCTCAACCTCACACGTAGAGACGAATTAGACAAATTCAGAAAAGATCGGCTCTGTGACGCCCACATTTGAGAAATGTGGCAAATCCGGGTCTATGTGTAACGACGGCCGTTAAAAGATTGATGATGATGATGATGATGATGATGATCCAAAAGCTGCTTATTGCTTCTGAAGACGGCTTAGGTACTTCAATGAGAGAGTTGGAAGTGACTAGCTGTTAGCGACGTGAAAAGAAATGCGAGGAAGGAAGGAAGGAAAGTGTTGGTGGAGAGAAGTTACTAAGTTTCTCTCACTTGACTCCATCTCTCTGTGCCAACGAATTTTGAAGAGGTATAGGTATTTTTGTGTCTATTTGCCTGTAGATACAATATCTCTAAAAGGCCCCGATGAAATTCAATCATATTTTTGTGGAATAAGTGAATCATAGGTTGGAATTATTAGAAAAACGATTAAATTTTAAAGTTGCATCCAGTAAACCTTTTACATCTACACCCTAACATTGTATTCGCTTCTCTATACACACATATAGAAAGAGAATGGGAGAGAATTCGGTTTTGTTGCATTACTACAGCATCCTGCATGCATATTCAAAGAGCTTATGTGTTTCAGTCTGGTTCATAATTGGACTTGATGACGTGTATCAAAGAGGAAAGCAAATTGAAATTCCGGACAGAATTCTTAGAGAGGGGGGACAGGATGAAGAAAGTATACATCCTCCCAATGTATCCCCTATTCTGAAATGCCCTGATCGCTTTGAATTATGATTGCTTTCTTTCAAAAAATAAATCCATTGAGACAGCTGTTGAGTAAACGGGAACGGTTCCTTTACACTCGTCCTAGATTCTCGATTAAATTCATGACTTATTTTTGTTAACTTTAAAGACTAAACGGATTTGCATCTTCTTTATGATATATACTACACAAATCTAATAGAAATCTTTTCGAGAGGAGAGAAAATTCGGGTGTCCGAAAACACCTGCAAAATCATCGTTTACACTTACAGCAGTACTATTACCTTTGTGTGCTTAACCTCCCTTCTTTCATTTCTTCTTAAGTCTTCATCAACCACGCCAGCTGGAGCCAGCCAAACGGGAATAGAGATGGAAATTCTTTCCCTATAACCATCTCCATGCTATAATGACGTACAATTGAAATCAGTGTTTGGCCGTGTAATGGCGCTATAACTATCACTCTTTTTCATGGAAAGGTGAACCAGGAAGTCATCATCCGTGACATAATGTTCAGTTTGAAGAATTGAATCCATGATAGTTTGCTATCGGGGGATTCTTAGCTTTACGAAAGATTCTTTTGGCTCCAAACTGAGCTCTTTAGAATGCATAATCTATTTCAGTAAATGGTTCCGGGTTTCTGAGACGAGCAGAAATCGCTCAAACAGGAGAATAGATGAACAGTTCGACCTCAAGCCATTTAGATGGTAGACTCATCTAAGATAGTTTTTGCCCAGTCTTTCTGTTTGACTGATATCCCCCAAGTAGGATTTCCAATTAGTTTGTCGCTTGTCCTTTTCCGGAAATTTAAGTTAGATGATTGGAATTTTATTCTGCACTGAAAAATCCAGATTGGTAACCTTTCTCCTTGAAATGATATTTCTCTTGCTTTGTGGATAACTGCTTCAATGAAACCCATTCCTGGGGAGGTCTTCCCGCGATCGATAGTAAGGATGCTGTTGTAAACTTTGTGCCTAGCTAACAGAAATGTCTTCTTCAGAAAATCAATATCATCCGCTAACATATCTTATACAAATGAATCTGCTGCATTTAACTGCAGTTATCATCTTTTTACGTGAATGCACTACAATTACTCAGCAAAGGGTCATCGTGCGAAACTGACAGTTCCCCAGATATACAAGTTAGCTTTCAGGAAATAATAGCTGTTTGAATGAGCAGTCTTCGAGAAATCTGATTCAAAAAATTGAAATTTCAGACAGTTATTCCATCATCAGTTTCAGTGAATTATCTCCCTAGACTTTTTTTCTTTGCTCTTTGATTGAATACAATTTGCATAAAAAATTGCTTACTGTTAAGAAATTGTATAACTATTTTTCAACAAAGAATAGTTCCTCCGTTTTTTTTATCTGACTAAAGTTCGAAATAATGTTCTCCTCCATACAATTAGCAATCATCGAGTGCTCGCAGTGCATGAACTCACACAGAGTTTTTGACAATTGATGTCAGTTTATTGTTTTTTTTATCCAACAACTTTAGAGAAATGTTTGAAGGCGGGCTTGAGTGACATCAATTATTCGATAAGTGGCCATTGTACAAAATTCACTTTTGCCAGATATATTTCGATGTTTTGATTGGCAGTTCCTTCATAACGAACATAGAACATTTTCATGAAACATGAAATATCCTTATTCTATCAGTTGTGTGTGATTCGATTCCTCTTGATCACAGATTTCACGTAAATGAGCTTTGGATAATTTTCGTTTCCTTGAACCAAACTAATTCGATTATTTCTCTGAACAAAAGCTTCCATGGATTAAATAAATTTGTAGGACTCTGATGTTGTTCAGCTGAATATTTAGCTGATGGATAAAAACCAACAAGAGACGTTTACCCATTACGCATCATCATCATCATCATCATCATCATCATCATCATCAGTCTTTTAACGTCAGTCGTTGAACATAGACCTTCCTCAGGATTCACCAAGATTCTCTATCATGGGCGTCACAGAGCCAATACTTTCTGAATTTGTCCAGTTCATCTCTCCATCTTATATGTTGTCGGCCTCGGTTTCGCATATGATCTCTGGGGATCCATGTTGTGAGTCGTGGTATCCATCGGTTGTCTGTCATTCTTGCAACATGGCCTGCCCATTGCCATTCAATTTTCCTAATAGTTTCTATGATGTCTCTGACTCTCGTTTTCTTCCTTATATACTGTGCTGATCTCTCCATGTAAGGTTGGGTATGATTATCTCACGTGCACGTTGCATGCTTCTCATTTTGTTGGTTTGTCCCTCGGTTAGGTTCCATGTTTCAGCTCCATAAGTGACGATGGGGAGTTTGCATTGGTTGCATACTCTTCTTTCTAGGATAATTGGTATCGACTTGTTTTTGAAGGTTGAGCTTACTCTGCAAAATGTTTGCCATCCCAGGGCGATTCTTTGCTTGATTTCTTCCTCTTTCACGGGTTTCATGGAGATTCCCTGTCCAAGGTAGATATAGTGGTTTACTTTCCCTAGTTTTGCATCTTCGATTTCCACAGTCATGTCCTTATTCTCAATGTTATTGTTGCACATGATTTTTGTTTTACTGAATGAAAAAAACAATTGTATTGGCTTCGTTAGACGTACGCAGACCTGTATCAGACGCAGTATGCCTTTGTGAGTGTCGGAGGTGAAAGAGGAAGAGAATAAGTGCCATCATCATCATCATCATCATCATCAGTCCCTAATCGTTGGACATATAACTTCCAATAGATTCGCCACATCTGTCTATCATGCGTGTCACGGAGCCAATACTTTCTGAATTTGTCTAGTTCGTCTCTCCATTTTGTATTCTGCCAGCCTCAGTTTCGTATATGATATCTGGAGATCCATTTTGTGAGTTGTGATGTCCATCGGTTGTCCGCAACATTCTTGCAAGAAGACCGGCCCATTACCATTGAAGTTTTCTAGCAGATTTTATGATGTCTCTGACTCCCGTTTTCTTCCTTATATACTTTGCTGTCTTGTGATCTCTCCATGTAAGGTTGAGCATGATTTTCCCACGTGCACGTTGCATGCTTCGCAGTTTGCAGGTCTGTAGGTAGATGTGGCGGTCTATCATTTTCGATTTCGATAGTTGTGTCCTTATTCTCGGCTTGGTTGTTGCATGTGACCTTCGTTTTACTCAAGTTCATGTGTAGGTAGACTCTCTTGCTTTCTAAGTTTACTTCCTCTAGCGTTAGTTGAAGGTTGAGTAGGTTGCAAAAAGGACGATGTCGTCTTCAAATCTGAAGTTGCTCAGATATTTGCCGTCTATTTTGATTCCTCTATTTTCCCAGTCCATGTTTCTAAAGATCAACTCAAGGCAGGCTGTGAAGATTTTAGGTGAGCTGGTATCACTTTGTTTTTTTATTTTTGGAGCTGGATGACTGTAGAGTCTTCATGTAACATGATATAGGATCTGCTGCGACTGTATATATGTTGATGTACTCTGTTGTATACAGGGTCTACACATTGTAGCAGGATGACCTTGATGAGCTTGGGAATTTTCACAGAGTTGAAAGACTTCTTGAAGTATATAAATGCTACATAAGAGGCATTTTGAATTCTGCTGCTTTTTCTTTCAGCTGATTTATTGAATGGAAATTATACATGGTCGAGTTGCCTCTTCTAAAGCCAGCTTGTCCCTGTGGTTGGTTTTCATCTTGTGTTTTAGTGATCCGGTTGGTAATGATATCTGTGATAAGGTTTTAGACGCCTTTTAAACGCCTTTTTTTACAACCTTTTGACTTTACTTTGTGCCTAAAACGGTTGGTCCCCACATAGGCTGTATACGTCAGCTCCGTGAAATTGCAAGCTGTCGAGTGATTATTGTGCATGCATGCACAAAGCCATAAACATTTTTTTTTGTAATTGTAGTTTGATAACAAATGGAGTTGACAGTTTATGAGAAAAAAATCTTATTACGATTGAAGAAATACGTTTATTCAATTAGCAATGGAAAATTCGCCAGATATATGAGTCTGCACACAAGAAAATCTCAGGAAATCTAATTGAAAAAATCCAAGAGATTACAGATATTCCGTAATAGGTTTTCTGTGAATAATCTCATTCAACTTTTGCGTCTCTCAATGGAGAATACAATTTTCCTAAAGAAAATAGTCTACTGATAAAAAATATTTTAATCATTTTTCAACAAACGACGGCGACTGCGTTTTTTCATATATTTTTTTTATCTAGCTACAGAGATTATGTTGACGAAATGTCCCCTACTTACAATTGTCAAGTAATCGAGGTGCATCTAGTCACGCAGACAGACGTTTCTTCAATGGTAGTTAGATTTTTAAACAAAGAGTGACATAATGACACATAAAACACTTCTAAAGAAATAAATGGCAAGCAAAAAAGACCAGAAAGTTAACAGTCCTGAACAAAAAAAAGCTAGATAAATGAAATATATGATCGTCTTATTACGATGGAATAAATATGCGTGCATGAATGCACCGTGATTACTCCACAACTGGCCGTACGTAGTTGACATTCGCCAGATATATTAGGCAGTATATATATATATATATATACACACACACACACACATATATATATATAGGTGTGTGTTCCGCCCATTGTGCCGAATATGCGTAATAGCCTATTTAACGAAATAAGAAAATATTAAGTAATTCGAGTAAACTTTTAAGTATTATTTGCTTGTTTGACAATTGTTGAACGTTGAACGTTGAATCTAACACATTCTGGTCCCGGGCAGATGGACCTGGTCAAATTCAGACTTTTTTGCCGTAGTTTTATTCCCTGGACTAATTTGCTGTGTTTTGTTTTTAGCGGAGGAAATTGCTAAGTAGATAGGATTTAAAACTATCCAATGCAATCTACATTATCATCAGTGTTCTTTCGTCCGTCGTTGGACATCGACCTTCCCGATGGTCCACCAGAATTCTCATCATGGGCGTCATAGAGCCAGTATTTTCTGAATTTGTCTTGTTCCTCTCTCCATCTTGTATCCTGTCGGTCTCGGTTTCGCATGTGATCTCTGGGGATCCATGTTGTGAGTCGTGATTTTCATTGGTTGTCTGTAACATTCTTGCAACATTGCATGCCCATTGCCATTTAAATTTTTTTGATAGATTCTATGATGTCTCGGACTCCCGTGTTTTCCCTGATATACTGTGCTGTCTCGTGTTCTCTCCATGTGAGGTTGAGCATGATTCTCTCATGCACACGTGGCATGCTTTTTAGTTTGCAAGTCTTTTGTCTTTTGGTTAGGTCCTATGTATGTCTCATCTCCATAAGTGACTATCAGGAGATTGCATAAGTTGTACGCTCTCCTTTTTAGGATTATTGGGATCGTCTTGTTTTTGAAGGTTTAGCTTGTCTCACCAGAAGCTTGCGATTCTAGGGTGATTCTTCGCTTGATTCCTTCTTCTTTTGTGGATTTCAAAGAGATTCATTGCCCTAAGTAGATGTATTGGTCTACCTTCGCGAGCTTTGCATCTTTGATTTTGACAATAATGTCCTTATCCTCGCTGTGATTGTTGCACATGACTTTTGTTTTACTTAAGTTCATATGTAGGCTGACTCTTTTGCTTTCTTTATTAAGTTCACATAGAATTGGTTGGAGGTCGTATAGGTTCTCTGAGAAAAGGATGATGTCGTCTGCAAATCTGTGGTTGCTCAGATATTCGCCATTTATTTTGATACCTCTATTCTCCCAGTCCTGGTTACGAAAGATTATCTGGAGGCTGGCTGTGAAGATTTTGAGTGAGCTGGTATCGCTTTGACTCACTCGTTTTTGGAGCAGGATGGGTTCAGAGTTTTTATGTAGCCTGATAAAAGAGTTGCTATGATTGCATATATATTGTAGTACTTTGACTTATACAATGTGTACACCTTGTAAGGTGATGGCTTTCATGACCATGGAAATTTCTACAGAGTTTGAAGCCTTTTTGAAATCTATAAATGCTACAGTATGTGGCTTTTTATATTCTACTGCTTACTTTTTCAGCTGATTTATTGAATGGAGATGGTCAATGTTCAAATAGCTTCTTCTAAACCCAGCCTGTTCCCGTGGTTGATTTTCATCTAGTGTTTTAGTGATTTTTGTGATAAGATTTTCGATACAGTTGTGTAGGCCTATAGGACTGTAGTATTTGAGATGTTTGGGTCTTCCTTCTTTATGTAGAAGCATTCTGATTGCCTAGTTCCAAGTTAAGGGGCTTTGCTCTGTTCCAGACATAAATTGAATAGAATAGCTAGCTTTTTGTCGACGATCTTACCAGCTTTTTTGAGTAGATCGATAGTGATGCTATTTAATCCAGGGGTTTTTCCTTTTTGTTTTTGTTTGTTTGATTGCTTGCATAGAACAATGATAAGCTGATTTTTGTTTGTTTATTTTTTATGTATTTCTATTCAGTTGTTTTATAGCTAAATCTTTTGTTCTCTCTCCACTGATCTGTGCTCCACTTACGGATTTTTCCGTAGTTTTTTCACAACTATCACAACTATCTATAAAAAAAAGCTTTTTTTATTCAATTAAAGTGTTTTGCGTTATTGAGTAAAACATTTGAAAGAATAAGAAAATTAGAAATATTTCATATAGAGTTCACCTCGGACTTTTTCACAACAATAAACCATGTACACGAGAAGGAATTCGAACGATGAATAGAATCGACTACTGATGCACAAAATAAGCAAAAATAAACGCCACCGGTACAAAATCATCTTAGAATAAAGCAAATTATTAATTCGATTGACAGTGTGTTATCTGATAACTTTTTTTTTTTTTACAATTTTCAAATTCATTTATGATATTATTAGTTTATCCAAATTTGATTTTATTATAAAAAATAATCCTGACAGAAAACAATATTCGACCACGAAACAGGTCGAAGAATTACTGTCGATCTGTTCAAGTTAAACTCCGTTTTTCTCGTGATCTTTTCTCTTTTCGGAATAAATCGAAAAGCAGATAAATTCTAATTTCATTATATCGTCAATTTCTGATGAATATGTACTTTAATTATACTTTTCATGAAAAATAAAAGAATTGAACAATTTTTCTACCTTCAACTTAATTAGAAAAAAATAATCCGTGCATAAAAACATCGGCTTTCGTCGATAGTAATTTCAATTCTGGTCGGTTAAAAAGGTAAAAGGTGAAAAAAGTTGTCATAATGATAAATAATAATAACAGATAAAAATTCATCTGATAAAAGTAAATGAAAAATAGGTACAGTAATCACTTAAACAAACAGAAACTAAAATAAATAGTTAGTGAATCAAGCTGTGGACTTGCCTATTTCATGAATTAAGCAATATTTTCTAATTTTGATTTCCAATATGCGATTTCCTGGAGTGGTACAACTCTCTCTTTCTCTCTCCCTCTCTCTATCATACACACTCACAAAATTGATGTTAAATCCTTTTTTGACATTTATGCACAACTCAGTGCAGCATATTAGAGAAAAAGCGGGAGTCAGACATCATAGAAAATATTAAAAGAGCAATTAAAAGGCAATGGAATGGTTATGTTGCGAGGATGTCAGACAAGTGCTAAACATCACAACCAACTGCGTTGATCCCAAGAGATCATTTGGTATGAGATGTCAAGACGACCTAGACGAGTTCAGAAAGTATTGGCTCCACCACGCTAATAATAAAGACGTCTGATTAATCTCGGGGGAGGTCTATGTCCAACGTCAGATGCTAGAAGACTGATGACGATAATGAGTACTGTAAAACAATTCTCAATTCATGCCTAGAGACGAATCATTAGTTGTGCATTTATATTACACCTGATACATTATTCTCTCAGTAATCTTTGCTTTGATTTCCACTAAGTATTCGAAGTCTTTATCCGGGTGTACTGTGCTAGAGCTAGTAAATTACACGGATGTATCATTGACGAAAAATTTGTTTCATACTTATCCATAATTATAAAGTAGTAGTTATATCTACGTCTAATAGTGTACACTGCTTCTTCAACTGCATTCTGGATTTAAATTTGAAACAGTCTTGTTCTTTTGTATGTCTTGAATCAGTAGCCAATAAACTTTAACAAACATTCATACTATTTTACATCATCATCAGTCTTTTAACGTCCGTCGTTGGACATAGACCTTCCCCAGGATGGACACTCGGACATGGATATAATTATGTTTTTGCTATGAACCTGTCCGGTCGCCAACTTCGTAGTATCTTCTTCTTTCCGGGGACAACGATCAACCTCCACTTGAATTGACAAAGCTTGTCAGAAAGAAAATGACACAAAATGGTGACCGTCAATTTTTGAAAATGACTGTATACATCTCTGTAAACGAAACTTTATGGTGACATTCATTTCTATGAAAGTGTTTATCAAACTTTTTTCTTGTTATAAATGCAATATATATATATATATATATATATATATATATATATATATTGCCACGGACACTATCTTTACTATCATTGAAAAAATAGAAAAAATACTCCCATGGACATGACTAAAATTCTAGAAAGACAGGAGGATACGTGGATCAAGAAACTCAAAACTCTCTCCCCTAATTGACTTAACACCAAATTTAACAACCCTAATTACACATATCTCTAATTATTCAACTTCCTACTAAAAATAACCTCACATCCACATCTAGGACCCCCCTCAGATACATCCAATACTGGGAATTTCAAAGTCACTCAGAACTAAAACTCCACCTTAGCCAGTCATATCACTTGTTCAAATCAGAGCCAACATATTTCTGATGACTTGTAAGGTTAAAACATATATAGTTCCTTAACCTAATCACCCTATCATTTACACAATTCCTAATATACCTACACAATCTAACACCACATCACTTCCCTTCTACCCTGACACCTTATGATCTCTCCAAGACCCATTGCTGCTGCTAAACCATAGACCTCATCAACGGCTAGACTTTCTTTCACACAACTGGATGCCCCCAGCAGATGGGATACTATTTTTTGCTCACCCCCAATGGTAGACTCATGTTCCACATCAAACCTATAACCTCTAACAGTACACACACACACACACACACACACACACACACACACACACACACACACACTACTGAAGATGGGATACTTCTTGAAACATGTCTGGACCATCAATTAAAACATTAACAGATAAATAAACCTAAATCGAGTCTATCTTATTCTCTACAGTTCATATATATATATATATACATATATATATATACATATATATATATATATATATATATATATATATATATATGTACATGTATATATGTACATGTATATATATATATATATATATATATATATATATATATGTATATATATATATGTACATGTATATATGTACATGTATATATATACATATATATATATATATATATATATATATATATATATATATAAGTACATATATATATATGTATATATGAATGCATTTTAACTGCAGGGTGGATATTTGAGTAGAAAATATGCAACGTGCAATACATTTTCCGTCCTAAGAGAATTCAAACAAAAGAATCTATCTTTCTCCAACTGAATTCGAGTAGATTTATCTTTAGTATTTGCACCTCTCAACTTAACATACGTCAGCAGAACGTTATATTTTTCGTGCCTGAAAACCAAAGATGTAAAAATAATTCTAAATCTAACATAAGCTAGCAACTATCATCAATGTTAAAAACATTCTGCCCTCCCCGAACTATACAGCTAATGCTATCTCTCTCCTGATAACTATCCAGGTCTGTGACAGAACTGTTAAGAGATGGGATCACCTCAATGGTCTGTTCCATTTTTTGTGTCTTAACATTTCTTTTCTTAGCACCAAAAACTTCAACTACTTTATTCAAACGGCTTAATCAATTACAGAGGAGAAATTTCAAAAAGCATTTGAAAGGTCTAACAATTAGTTTGATACTTATTTGTCCTCGTTTAAAAAAAATAGGACCTAACTACACATACACTTGCAAATGTCTGGAAAAAATATATATTATTGTGTCATCCACATACAGCTGTTTCGATGTATAAACTCTCTTCTGTGTGGCCATAGACTTTCCATTATCCCATCCAGTACCAGGGGGCACGATTGAAACCTTCGCTTCAGACCCGGAGGCCGATATTCTACCTCTAAGCTACGGAACTGGACGGTCAATAAGACTGAATTCAAGCAATATATCTATTTACGCATAATTCCCCATCCACCGGAGTGCTCTATTCCTATGGGAGAGCATTGCATAAGCTTACAATGGACGAGTTATTTTACGTAAATTACTTTACCCATACATAAACACTATCAATATAACTTTGCTGGAAGTTCAAATATCAGAATAAGGTGAAAAGTATCATATACAAATTAAAACCCGTCGCGTTTCTTACCGTATAATTGTGGGATTCTAAATCACTGAATATCTGAAAGACCAGTAGAAGTTTGAAGGATAGCAAAACCATATTCAAAAGAATAAAAAATATCCTTATTTCTGCAGTTCGTAATACTAAAGTTGAGCATTGTCTCTATTTGGGTATGCAATGAAATATCTTTAAAATAGTTGTGGTAGTCTCATAGTCTCAATCTTTCTTTAGCTAATATCTTTATATCTCATCCCCAACCCTTTTTCGTATTCCTGATTCTCTCTCCCTGTATCTACTTATTTTCATTCGACCTGACTTTAATTCTACTTCTCATTCATTAACTCAAGCTTCAAGTATTCTTAGACGGAGAAGGCTGAGAGAGAGAGTGAGAGAGAGAGAGATATATATGAGAGTCAGATACACTTTCTCTAGGGTCAAATTGACCAAGTTTGAGAGCATACCTGGAGAGAGAGAGAGAGAGAGAGAGAGAGAGAGAGAGAGAGAGAGAGAAAGAGAGAGAGGGGGGGATATATATAGAGAGTGGTATGAAAACCGAACTCACCTTTTACGCCAAATTTGAAAAAGTTGGAAGCTGTTGGCCACTTGATGAGGTCAGATACTTCAATGAGAGAGTTGCAAAGCGGGGACTGAGGTAGAGGGAGGAGTAAAGTATGTGAGGAGGAGAGTCATCAGGTGAGACTCTCTTGCATCCTCCCCTCTCTATGTCCGCGAAGTTGAAAGAGATATATGTATCCATTTGTGTTAGTCTGTCTCTCAACAAAATATCTCCTAGGAGAGCTCAATGAATTTTAATGATATAATGTAGAAGAGTGGATCATGTGCTGGCAGTAAATTGATTAAACAATTCTTCCAAAGTCCTTTCTTTGAGTCGTAACCACATATAAACTGATTTTCTTTAAGGATAATTGATAAAGGTCTTGGCAGATGACTGAGCTCTCAAACTGCTTCCTTGTTGACGTATGTTTACGAGAGTCCGAGTTTCTCGTCGGATAATGACTGATTCGGCTGATATCGTATAAATGCAATTCAGTTTGCTGGATAAATAGCCAGTGCTATTTAAATTCGAGAAGTATATCAACACCATGTGTGCATTCGTCGTCAAGGTATATGCGGTATTTCCGCGGCCCAAACTTTCGTGGTTTGTAAATATCAATCATCCGAACTGGACAACATTCAGTTTTATTTCATGTATTGAATCTTCTGCCCAGGGAGATAATTGAATTCGTGTAGTTCAGTGAGATACAGTAGTTCATATACTTCAGATTTGTGGTCAGGAAGAATCAAGGCAAGTATTACTGAGAGAATAAATATATATTATGCCAAATCTAGGTGCAGTCAGAATGATTTTACTACAGTCATATACAGGGAAGTGTTTTGTGGTAGTAATGCATCGCGAGGTATCTTACCATCAAAATTCATCAGAAATCAGGAGAAAAAAGGTTTTCAATGGTCAGCATCCAAAGTAAGCGTTATAGAGTTAATAGAACAGTTTTATTGAAACATTTACTTTGGCTAAAAAAAACATACATACTTTTATAAAATACTTTTATTGTTGAAGAACTTCCGTTCCAAACATCTAAATATATGTAGTGGATGTCAACTTCGTACAATGGCCACTTGTCAAGTAATCGCAGTGCATATAAGCCTTCTTAACGCATCAAAGTGATCAACAATCAAATCACCAAAAAGCTAAATGCAAACCAACTTATCCTCAAGAAAATTTTACTCCTCCGTTCGGTTAATCAACTAAAAGAGGAAGCATCAGAATATAAAATGTCACTTACCGTAGCAATTGTTGACTTGAAGGTCTTCAACTCAGTGGAAAGCATTTAGTCCTATCATATAATGAGGTGTAGACCCTGTAGATGACGAAGTTGTGCACCATATCTACAGGCGCAGCAGTTCTTTTATCAGCTTACAAAAGGGGTGGAAGAGCGGGTTAAACAAGGTGAATCAATGTCTTCAGGGTGTGCCTAAGAATGATCTCCCGAAACCTGGACTGGGGAATAAAGGAATCAGAATGGACGGTGAATATCTAGGTAACTTCGGATAAGCTGACGACATCGTTTTCCTGCTGAGAACTTTCAATATCTCAAAATAAAGCCAGACTATTAAAATGAAAAAAGCTAAAAGTTGATCTCTAAATGAACTTCAATAAAACAAAAGTCATGTGCGACAAACGTGTGTGGGCAAAGTCACAATGATCAAAATCAAAAACATAGAGCTGGAGAAAGTAGACCATTATATCTATCTAGGACAACGAATCTCCACAAAATCCTCGAAAGAATAATAAATCAAGTAAAGAAATCACCCAAGGATGGTAAGCTTTTGTTCGAGCAAGCTCAACT
>OY735234.1:27100803-27343303 GCA_963457665.1 Thysanoteuthis rhombus | reverse complement strand
GAATGATTTGAACACTTCAACCATATCTCCCAAGAGATATTGTGCACTTCAAGAATGACAAATCGTAAATTTCAGAGAGAGAGAGAGAGAGAGAGAGAGAGAGAGAGAGAGAGAGAGACAGACAGACAGACAGACAGACAGACAGACAGACAGACAGAACAATAACACAATATTGATGATCAGGAAATAATAATGTACAATTGTTCCCCCAAAATAGGCAATAAACGGAATATTTTCAAAAGCATCTTCCCAAGGTCTTTTTGCAAAACACACGGAGAAGAATTAATCGAACAAACTGTTTTGTTTTCTAAATCCCCGAAACGGTTACATTGTAAGTAATTAATGATCCAAACAAGGAAAAAATTATACATTGTACAACGATTGAAAATTTGTCTAAAACAGGATGAAAACACTGGAGAAAAATTACATAAATTGCAGTGACAGATATTGGAACATAAGTTTTTTGATGTTTATTGTATAAAGCTGTAAAGCTTTATAGAATATACATTCATCTATACGACACAATTACATATATATTGATTAGATTTAAAAGAGAAATACCCTTTGTATGTTAATATTTCATACCTTGCACATTCGTCAACACCAGCTGTATGTTTTGTAATCGTGATCGTGAATATTGTAATTATGATCGTGAAACAAAAGTCAGTCCTTCATTATTCAAATGACAGATTTTTGTATTTTCCAATTAGAGGGGATTGCTTCATAGATTAATGATGTGTCATGTACTTTGATTTTGGTTTTGAAAATTGTCTTTTAGACAAATTACCCTTTCTCTTTGTTCAGATTTCATTTGGGGTTTATTTTCCTGTATCTTACATTAACATATATCCATTTATCCATCTAAACATCTTATAAACTACAAAATTTGAATATATTTAATAATGTATTTTTCATTACATTTCATTATTATCTCTCTCTCTCTCTCTCTCTTTCTCTCTCTCTCTCTCTCTCTCTCTATATATATATATATATATATATATACGACAAATATGAGTGCAAAAAAAAATCAAATTGTAAACATGTTACTCAATTCGATTGGGGTTTTCTTTCCTGGAGACAATGTCGCATGATTCAATTAATATTTCAGGAGCTGAATGATAGGTGATGAATGAAGCTCGTCGAATTCTGTAAACCATTACTTCGAAAATTTAATATTCTAATCATCATCATAAATTTATCTGATAAGTTTTGGAATCGGAGAGTTTTCGTGCACCGACTTACCGCTTTCATTTATGCCACTCTAAATTCGCTTGGACTCACACTTATCCCCAATTATTTTGCTGGTCTGATCACTTGAAAACATCTTCAATTGCAGTGATTTTTCTTTCAAATCTAAGTAATGTATTAAAAGCTCTCTTCGCCTTGGTAAATATTGAGCACTCTGTTTAGATATAATCAACAACTGAAGAAAAATTCTTTCCCTTACAAATTACTAAAGGCATTATGATCTCACTGTCCAACCCCTATCTCTCTCTCTCTCTCTCTCCCCCTCTCTCTCTCTCTCCCTCTCCTCTCTCTCTCTCTCTCTCTCTCTCTCTCTCTCTCTCTCTCTATATATATATATATATATATATATATATATAATGAATATATGATCCACCAGAATGGTTATAAATGGTTTTATCTTTGAAAAAACGTTTATGACAACTAAAACTTGAAGAATTATCAAATAAATTAGATAAACCGAGTTTGTCTGTTTTGTTTAACAATATATATATATATATATATATATATATATATATATATATATATATATGTATTCAGTCTTAAATTATCGAAAAAGAGCCCTTGGAACGTTTGCACACGTCTCGTATGCATGTGCATGTGTATATGTTTGTGTAAACGCTCGTGTATGTGTTTCATAGCGATCCACAATCTTCCAGGTTTGCCTATCCTTTAAATTTCTGGCCTACCATAAGAAGTAGGAAGAGATATTAACTGCTTCACCAATTTTATATGCATTATTCTACTTCAGTATAACATGATAAAATTTTATAGGCTCCACTGGTCGCTAACGGTACGCCTTTGTAAGATTTCGTTAATGAAACAAGTCCGTAAATAAGAGAGAAAGAAAATATTCAAATAGAATACATTTAAGTCATGGTCTTCTATGCATAAATACGTCTCAGAAGTTGTCAAACGGAATAAATAATACAGACTTAATATTGGATGGGGCAAGTAAACTGAAAATTTCGTTTTCTCTCTAATGTAATGAATATAATAAATAGTCTGAATGACGAATGAAAGTTCTGTTCTAGAAGAAAATTCATATTAGCCAAAAGACTCCTTGCTTATCAACCTTTGCTCCTCTATCCATAGAGTCTTACAGTTTCAGGCGTTATTGTTTTCTTTTAGTGTGATTTGAATATTATCAGCATATGCTTCATCTTCGAGACAGCCTCAAAGAAAAAAGTTAGGGGCGCTCGAATCTGCTGAGTTCGATGGCCATCTCACATGACCTTGTTTCGATATCAAACGCTTGGGAAAATGCTACTTTTGAAGGTCCATTGTGGCTGGAGCGTTGTGAGCCATGGCACTATCCTGATGGAACTATATATTGTAAATTCCTGGTAGGCTCGATCAGTGTCCTTTTTATCATTTAACATCAATCTTGCTTGTGTTTCTCTAACGATCCAAAGATATTGAATAGGACAAAACGACCATTAGGTTTAATGCTCGAAAATCGCTATCATCTATAGGATAAAAAAGTTGATTGAGTGCATATGGTTAGCTGGTAATAGTAAGATCAATTAATGGGTGATGCTTATGTTTTGGTTCAGTTGAAAAAGCAAACATCGTATCATATGGAAAAATTCACTTGAAATAGATGAGGCTCGCTTAAATGAGTGCAAATCTTCTATATTATCTCACAAAGGTTGATTTTCGGTGGAACCACTTCGAGAAAAAAACCTTTGATTTTACCCAGTTCCTGAAACACTCCCAGTTAGCCCCAAATAGATTGTATATGTGCGCAAAATTCAAATTTGGTATACTCTATCGCGAATCTATAACCACTCAGTTCCGTAGTCCAGAGGTAGGATATTGGCTTCTGGATCCGAAATGAGGGTTTCAATTTTGCCTCGCGGTACTGAATGGGTTAAAGTCTATAGTCACACTGAAGAGATGTAATAAATTGAAACAGTTGTCTGTGGATGACACAATGATTATATCTCTATATATGTTTCTTTAAATAATTGCATCAATATGAAATATTGTTTATCTTCTCTATTTATTTGTTTATCTTCCGTTTCCCTCTTTTGTTTTTGTTGTCATTAAACTTGTTTTTTTCCCTGATTTCTCAATGTTTCAAGCAGATACTCATATTTGTATATGTTTTAAAATTGTTTTTCTTTTTCTATTTGATGATTTTTCATTCTTCTCGATTGATAATATTTGAATCGGAAATAAGCATTTTAACACCTGAGTAGTTAAAAAAAAAAAACAACAAATCAATTATCAAATATGAGAACTTATACTGTCATAACAAGTATCTGAACTTTAGCATCAAGACCAAAGGGGGGGGCAAAAACTGACAAAAGCTAAAATAATAATTTATTGAACCAAAGAGGAGAGGAGAGACTTCAGCCAAGATGTAGAACTTGTACGCTGCAATCTCATTCAAACATGTTTTTTAAACGACTGACAAGGTTTGTTTGTCTGACCATTTATTTTGTAAGCTTTCCTTGTCAGCGCATGACTTACCGTGGAGAGGGATTAACAGCATGTAAAATTCGTTCAAAAGTGACCCCTGTTCACGGTAACTTACTCTCCGGCAAGAAATGCATCATCATCATCATCATCATCATCATCATCATCATCATCATCATCATCATCATCATCCTCCTCCTCCTCCTCCTTAGTGTTTGTTGTTGAACATAACCTTCCCCAAGATTGACGGCCCTGGTTTTGCATGTGATCGCTGAGGATCCACGTTATGAGTCATGATGTCTCACCCATTGCCATTCGAATTTTTTTAAATGAATGCTATGTTATCTCCGACTCCTTTTTTTCCTAATGTACTCTGCTGTTTTGTGATCCTTCATGTGAGGTTGTGCATGGTTCTCACTTGTACATGTTTCATTGTTCTCAGTTTAAAAGTTAGTTTTTTGGTTGGATTCAAAGTTTTAGCTCCATTGGTGACTATCAAGAGGGTGCATTGCTTGTATACCCTTCTTTTCAGCACTAGCAGACTTTTTTTTCATTTGCTGGGAATCTTCATGACCTTCGGATGATGCTGGACAGACTTAATAGAGAAAGCAAGAAAGTTGGCCTCCACATAAACTTTAGTAAAACAAATGACATGCTCAACGAATATGTTGAAGACAAAGACACGACAATCAAAATAAATTACGGAGAACTGGAGAAAGCAAACCACTACATCTAGCTAAGACATCTACCTAGGACAACAAATATCCATGAAATCCTCAAAAGAAGAAGAAATGGTTACTGAATAATTAACCAAGAAATCCTAGTCTGTTGTTTTTAATAAAATCCGTTTGAATAAAAAGAACTGTAGCCTTAATATACGATAACTCCCGTATATTTCTCCTAATAGGAATATCAACTGGAAGACTGGCAACGTTTGATTGCTAATTCCATTAAAATCTTGAAATCTTTTTAATTGCACAATGGTAACAACCACGTTTCTCTTTCAACATTCACTCAGCAAAAGTTAAAGACAAATATGAGAATATCAAGATTAATCCAGGCAGAAATTCTGTCATCTTGACAGCAAATAGTTTATTTGTGTTGATCCAAAGACAATTTACCTGTTGCTTTGCTAACAGAATTGATGAACCTTTTCATTTGCTTGTAGGATAGTATGGTAAAGAAAATACATTGGGGAAATGAAATAGCATTCAAGGAATGACTGGACGTCAGGTTAACACCATTAACAGGTCATTAGCAGATTCTTCAACCACTCTAGGTAAAGTTTGAATTTGTCAAAGGTAGTGATTACTTCGTAAACATTTGCAAATCATTCCTTGGACTGAATATTAAAAAAACTAGAGAAAGAATTTTTGATGATCCTCAGATTCGTAAATTTATCAAAGTTTCAAATTTCACAGAATTTATGAGTGATGCAGAAATTCAAGCCTAACGCAATTCGTTATGGCTCTGGTTGAAGATAGCAATTCTTTGAAAAGACATTCATAAACCCTTCCTTGGACTGAGTATTGAAAAACTAAAGCCAGGCGTTTTTGATGATGACACCCTTGTCAAAGATAGTGATTCTTTGAAAATACTTTCATAAACCCTTCCTTGGACTGAGAAGTGAATAACTAAAACCAGGAGTTTTAGATAATCTTCATATTTGTAAACTTGCCAAAGATTTGAATTTCATAAAATTTATGAATGATGCTGAAGTTTAAACTTAGTGTAGTTATAACTCAGGTGAAAAAAACTTGTTAAAATGAAGAACTAAACAGCTGATAATTATGAAGGGTCTGAGTAAAAGATGTTTGAAAAGTTTTACTAGATCTTATAAGAGCACAATGAAACACTTTCTACATAACCACTTAGACAGATTTCTAAAGAATCCAGGTGATTTAATGAGGAAAAGGGAGAGAAATATATAATATACCACGTGGTATAGGTAATATCTGTCAAAGGAGATAACAATAAAATATCATTTGAAGAGTAATCTCACGTTTTCATTCATTTTTAATAAATCAGAAGAGAATTGAACAGCAACTTATTTGTATATTAATTGTGATAACCCGATTTATTTTTTATGTCATCCACCCTCAAGAACAAAAAATCCCATTAGTCCCAGGGAGAAGCATATACAACAAATACATCCACCCAACAATCACCTATGGAGCTGAAACTTGGAACCTAACCAGAAAATTGACCCTCAAACTCAGAACCATGCAACGTGCACAGGAAAAAATCAGCTTGCATTAATGAGAATTGTTCAGAAGTATTTCTCCTCGGCAGGAATAACGGGAATGCCACTGTAACTACTCTGTCTCTACTCATAGTTCTTGATATTTTAAGCTGGTCACCTTCCCAGGCACTGACAAAGCTGCACGTTGCTTAAATTCAGAGATTTTACTAGAACTGGTGTATCTAACAATATTTGGTCGTAGCTATCTCAGCAAAGTGAGCATAATATTCATCATCATCAGTCTTTTAGCGTCCGTCGTTGGACATAGACCTTCCCGTAGGATTTGCCACACTTCTCTATCATGGGCGTCACGGAGCCAGTACTTCCTGAACTTGTCTAGCTCGTCTCTCCATCTAACATTTTTCCGGCCTCGGTTGCGTATGTGGTCTCGGGGAATCCATGTTGTGAGTCGTGATGTCCATCGATTGTCAGCCATTCTTGCGACATAGCCAGCCCACCGCCATTTGAGATTTTTATGGATTCTATGATGTCTCTAACTCTTGTCTTTCCCGGATGTGTTGTGCTGTTTTGTGGTCTCTCCATGTGAGGCCTAGCATTATTCTTTTATGTGCACGTTGCATGGTTCTCAGCCAACGGGTCTGTCTCTTGGTTAGGTTCCATGTTTCAGCTCCATAAGTGACTATTGGGAGGATGCATTGGTTATACACCCTTCTCTTTAGGATTAATAGGATTTATCATTTTTGAAGGTTGAGCTAGCTCTGCCAAAGGCTTGCCATCCTAGTGTGATTCTTCGCTTGATTTCTTCTTCTTTTGAGGGTCTCATGGAGATTCGTTGCCCTAGGTAGATGTAGTGGTCTACTTTCTCGAGTTCTGTGTCCTCGATTTCGATCTTAGTGTTTTTATCTCCAATATGGTTGTTGCACATGATCTTCGTCTTGCTGAATTTCATGTGTAGGCCGACTTACTTGCTCTCTTCATTTAGTTCATCTATCATTAGTTGGAGGTCGTGTAGGTTCTCTGCGAAAAGGGCTATGTCGTTTGCAAATCTGAGATTGCTTAGATACTCGCCGTCTATTTTAATTCCTTTACTCTCCCAGTCTAGCCGTCTGAAGATCATCTCGAGGCAGGCTGTGAAGAGTTTAGGTGAGCTGGTATCACCTTGTCTTACTCCTTTCTGGAGCTGGAAGGGGTCCGAGTCTTTATGTAGCCTGGTAAATGAGCTGCCGTGATTGTATATATGTTTCAACACTTCAACATATACTGGATCTACACCTTGCCGACTGATGGCCTCCATGACCTTAGGGATTTCTACTGAGTCGAACGCCTTTTTGAACTCGGTGAATGCTACGGCAAGTGGTAGTTTATACTCTGCTGCTTTTTCTTTCAGTTGATTTATCGAGTGCAGGTGGTCCATGGTCGAGTAACTTCTTCTAAAGCAAGCCTGTTCACGTGGCTGGTTTTCATCGAGTGTTTTTGTGATTCGGTTGGTGATGATCTTTGTGAAAGGTTTGTATACACAGTTGAGTAGGCTTATAGGCCTATAGTTGTTGAGGTCTTTCGGGTTTCCTTTTTTATATAAAAGCAGTGTTCCAATCGTCTGGGACTTTACTGTGTTTTAGACACAAGTTGAAGAGGGCGGCCAGTTTCCTAGTGATGATTTTACCTGCTTTTTGGAGTAGGTCGATGGTGATGTTGTCTGGTCCAGGGGCAGTTCCTTTCTTTGTCTGTTCAATGGCTTCTTTCACCTCCCACGGGGTTACTTTTGGGAAGGCCTCGATTTGATTGCTCGTGTCTTGCGTATCTTGCTCATTGTTTTGTAGTCCTTGTTTTGACAAATAAAGTTTTGGGTAGAATTCTTTGGCACGTTCGACAATCCTGTGTCTGTCCAATGTTAGGTTTCCATTTTCCTCGAGTATGCTAGTTATTTGCTTTCATCCTGAATTGAGGAGTTTGTTTATAGCTTTGAAGCCCCGACCTTTTTCAAGAGTTGATTCAATGACTCCCGTCGTGTATCTCCTTCTGTCTTCTCTCCGTTTCTCCTTGATCAATTTGTTTAGTTCAGCCTCTTCAATTTTCTCTCTCGGTGTTGTCGGTGGCTAGAGGTTTCTGCGTTTTTCCATGAGATTTCTAGTCTCATCCGAGATTTTGCTAATTGGTTGTTTGCTCATTGGCTTGAATGTAGAGGCTGCTTCAATTATTGACGTTGTCATTTTGTTGCTTAGTTCGTTGATGTTGGTGTTGTCTTGTTCAGTGAGAATTCTGAATCTGTTCTTCAATTCGAATTTGAAAGATTGAACGTATTTTTTGGTATGTTTAGAGGCTGCAGTTTTGTATAGAACATTTTCCTGCGTTCTTTATTGGTGTTTATTTGTACTTTACATCGTACCATTCTGTGGTTGCTGCCTACATTGACTTGATTTAGGACTTGGATGTTCTTGACGATATCGTTTTTGTCCGTTAGGATGTAGTCTATTTCGTTCCTCGTTTCGTGATTGGGGCTCTTCCAAGTCCATTTCCTATTTGGTCCCTTCTTGAAGAAGGTGTTCATGATTTTGAATCCATTAGCCGTTGCAAAGTTTACAAGATCTTCTCTCTCGTTGCGTATTTTGTATCCAAATTTGCCGACGCAATTTTCATTTCCTTGTCCTACCTGTGAGTTGAAGTCTCCCATGATAACATTGAAGTATTTTCTGGTGTCTTGGAGTAGGGAGTTCAAGTCATCATAGAAGTTGTCTATTTCTTGTTGGGTTGATTGCGAAGTGGGAGCGTAGACTTGGATTATATTGAGTTTGTATCGTTTTGAAAGTTGTATGGTGACGCTAGCTACTCGGCCAGATATGGCTTTGAAGCCAGTTATATTGTCTTTCAGGTTCTTATTGATGAGAAAGCCAACTCCACTTTCTTTTACTTTCTCTTTACCGTAGCTGTGAAGAAGATGCTTGCTTCTCAGTTCGATTAGTTCTTCTCCGGGTCTTCTTACCTCACTAATGCCTATGATGTCCCATTTGACATTTCTGATTTCACTTTCTAGATCAGTTAGGTGCATGTCAGTTGACAGTGTTCTGACGTTGTAGGTACCTATGTATAAATTTTTCCTCTTATTGACAGTCTTAAAGTTCTGTTTAAATGGTCGTTGTTTGAACGGTGACTCAGTAGGAGCAGGTGTTCCTTTGGTGAAGGATTTGGGTAGCGCTTTCGGAGCACATCACCCCTACCCAAAGTAAGTGATGTGGCTGAGTCTTTTGGGGCCGATGACCCAGCAGGAACTGACCTGCTCTTGGTGTAGTGTTTCGGTGCAAAAAAAAAAAATATCGAAATTTTTTGTTTTTGTTTTTTTTTACCTTGGTGCTCCAAACATCCATTCTCGTTTCACAAGAACAGCTTGGATGTGTATCAAGAGCCGGTGGAGCTCTTCAGCCACTGACCCGCAGTGGACAATCCACCAGACCCCCTGCCAACACGTCCTGGGCCAGCGTGGCAGGGCATGGCCCATCACTCCCCATGATTTGCACACCAAATATCATATCGGCCGTTCCTGCTGGAACCTCGGTACCGAAAGGCCCAGCCACATCACTTGCTTTGGGTGGGGGTGATATGCTCCAAGGGCAACTACCCAAACACTACACCAAGAGCACGTCAGTTCCTGCTGGGTCATCGGCCCCAAAAGACTCAGCCACATCACTTACTTTGGGTAGGGGTGATGTGCTCCGAATCGTTGGTCAAATAGCCCCCCCCAATCTCTGAATGTGCACCAATTCCGTATATTCCAATAAACCCTAAATCCCCCCCCCCCGAAATTAACCATAAATTTAAAAAAAAAAAGAAAACATCCCCCCGAAAAGCCGAAATCTAAAACTTTAAGTACAAAAACAACCCCATACCCCCCACTACTTTGACCTAACATTGACTTGCCATAAAGAACAAACGAATCTAGTGTTGGATGGGTCAGTGCTGTGTCTAATGTAAGTAGTAAATTCTTGCTGGGAGACAGGCACGAAATATTTAGCATAATATTAATCTGAGCATCAAATCACAAATCAGTTTCAACATCGAATTCTTAAAAGATGAGATTGCTGAGAGCTTACTTGCGTGAAAACAGCAGGTGCTCTTCAGCACATTCTGTTCCACTTTCTCTCTTCTATTCATCCTTAGTGCAGTTTCTATCCCTGAGTGATTTGGGCACCAACAGTTTCTCCTGGTACAAACCTCCTACCTCAGCTTTTAATAAAAATGGCAATATCAACGGTATTCTCCATCCCCACGAATAATTTATGAAAAATGAGATATTGATGATAAGTTTTATTGCAATATAACAGCATGATTTACATTGTAAACAATAACAGCATCAAATAACGGGATATGAATCTGCTCACATGTACACATAAACTCAATATATATATATATATATATATATATATATATATATATATATATATATATCAGGAATGTAACATAGTATGATATTATAACATCCAATGTGTGATAGGTTTCTTTCATAAGGTGCTCGATACATCCAATATTAAACATTAAGTTGAATTAGGGTAGAGCATGAAATATGATGAAATAAAGGATTAGCTACACCAACACGTTTATGTTTCCACCCTGTTTAGGCTTCTTCAGGTGAATGGTTCGATTTATTCCCGATCTCTCTTTAGGAATTTTTTTCTGAAAAAAATTTTTAGGGTGGAGAACTTCCCTTTGATTCTGTTTATATACCTTTTTTTCTCTTACTTTTGTGGTATGTCTCCTCTCCGAGAGTATTATGTGAAAGAATAAAGAAATATATAAAATAAATGAAAAAATCGAACAAGAAAGTTGGAATTAAGGCAAACTAGAAAATTGTACATTTTGTAGATGTTACTTTCAATGTAAATAATAACACCCATAAACCACATAGAAAAGAAAATTCTGAAATTACATATATCAACGCAAAATCTAACCAGCCAAACAAATCATTGAAAAGGTACCCAAATCAATAGAAACTAGGCTTGTTAACAACTACTCAATCAGAACATTATTCAACAATGTTAGGAATAAATATAGTAAAGCTTTGAAGAACAGCAATTCCATCGAAACTAACTTTGAATATGATGAAAAAGTAAAATCAAATAGAGCAAAACATTGCAACAACAGAAAAGTAGATGAAGGAGAATCGTCTGGTATACAATGCTTTCCAAGTCAAAAGCAACATATAGAAAATATTACTCCAAACAATTGAAAAAAAAATTTTTCCTCTGAACAACCCCCTGTCTAAAATATTTCATGAGAACAAACTGAAAATTAGCTGTAGTTGTTTGTATGATTTTAATAAGTTCAAAACAAAACAAAATAGAGTAATTACTTATAATACTAATGGAAAAATAATTAATGGAACATATTGTAATAGTACAAACTGTAACAGATGACCTTTGCAAAACGAATGTCTCAAATTAAATATTGTATATAAAGCTGAAATATCAACCCAAGAGAAACCCTTAGAAATAAGATACTATATAGGAATATCTATACTGAATTAGCCGACCATATATCTTCGTCTACAATCACTACCAATATGTTTGTGGAAACCGTTAACAAATTTGCACCTGCAGTAAAATGGAAACAAACATACGTATGCAAGAACATTGAAACCCCATATTACCTATGCCTAAATGAGAAATTCGATATCCTCACTTTTACCAATCGAACAGGAAAATAAAAGGAAGAATTATTAAACAGAAAAAATTAGGGGTGACACCGCTCAAAATTTCAATTAAAAATATAATTTAACACCCCCATTTATAGGCATACGAAAATTAACTACCATAGCTATCTTAGTTGCCTCTTTATCATTAACAATAGTGGTAGCAGCATCGTTTTTATTATTTTTATTACCATTATCGTTATTATTATTGTTATTATTATTATTTCATACCTCCAGCCACTTTAAGAACAACCGAATGACGTCTTCTTTCCTAGATATATAGGTACATACCAAACCCCAAATAATTAAACTAACAATTAGTTAATCACAATCCCCCCTCTGCATTTGACAATCAGATAAATACTAATCCCCTGTAAGTTAATTTTTGGAAACATTGAAAAAAGGAAAAATCTTATGGTCGACATGAAAATAAAGAAAAAGGAGTAACATTTGTAGAAACCTTTATCCAAGATGTATCTTGCATCTTGAAGAAAAAATGCACATAACAATTTTTCCCGGGTAGTGATAAACAACGTGGTTTCTTTGTGAAAGGGTGTTGTACAGTCTGTTATTCATTGCTTTTTTTTTACCTGGTCGACTGTGATATTGTCCAGACAGATGAGAATGGTTATTTGATATCCAGTATCGCGTAGATAAAGTTTTATCAGTGTCATGTTAAGTGGTTGGAACGTGTGTATATGTGTTCATGTGTGTGTAAGTGTAGGTAGAGTATTTAGTGTGTCTGAGTATTAGTGTATATGTGCAAGTGACGTCAGCTATTTTTACACTTCCACTGGGTCGATATCCGGTTGCATCAACTACTGTTCGAATTCATATCTTGAAAATACGGAGAAGCAGGTTATTTGATTATTTGTGTGGTCAAAGCCTCAACGATGTCATGTGTGCGCATGTATGTGGATGGTAACGTGTATGCCTGCGTAAGCAAAGTATTGTGTGTGTATGTATGTGTGTGTTTGTGTGTGTGTGTGTGTGTGTGTGTGTGTGTTTGTTTGAGTGTAAGTGAGTATCAAATGATGCTATCAGGTTTTATACATTTGTCCAGGTAATCTTTGGTTGCATTAACAGCTTTTTGATAATATTCATCGATGATATGATCAAGTTAGAAATCAGCATCTAAAATAAATCCTCCCAAATATAGATCGCCGAAATATACTGAAGTTCCGAACGTTCATTCTCGTATGGGGATGAACGGTAACGTACAATATTTCGATGCCTATATCATTTTTAATATTATTTTGTTATTGGATAACATGTCTATTTGTTCTTATTATTCTCAGAATATATAGTAGTCCTATCATTCTCATTATTTTAGCAATAATTTTTTTTATTACAGTTCATTTGGGTTTATATCCTAGAATTTAAGCGAAGGATGGCAAACCTTTGACAGAGCTAGCTCAACCATCAAAAACAAGACGATCCGATTAATCCTAAAAGAGGGGTGTACAACCAATGTATCCTCCCAATAGTCACTTATGGAACTGAATCACAGAACCTAACCAAGAGACGGACCCACGAAATGAGAACTATGCAACGTGTGCATGGGAGAATTATGCTGGGTCCCACATGGAGAGACCATAACACAGCAAAGTACATGTTTTGAATTAAGGTAATCGTCCGTGTCTCTAATGTAAGATTTCAAATTCTTAACTACATCATCATCATACTTTTATTCGCCACCATCATGGGCGTCACAGAGCCAATTTTAATGAACTTGTCTTCTTCGTTACGCCATCTCATAATTTGCCGGCTGCGTTTTCGCATATGATCTCTTGGGATCCACATTATTAATCAATGTGTCCAGCGATTGTCTGACATTCTTGTAACATGGCCAGCACATTGCCATTTGAATTTTCTCATGGTTTCACTGATATATCTGACCTCTTTAATATCCTGAGCTGTTTTGTGATATCTCCATGTGAGGTTGAGCATGATTCTCTCTCGTGCACATTGCATATGGCAATGGGCAGGCCATGTTGCAAGAATGAAAGATAACCAATGGGCATCACATCTCACAATATAGATCCTCAGAGATCACATGAGAAACCGAGGTCAACAGAACACAAGATGGAGAGATGATCTTGACAGATTCAGGAAATACTGGCTCAGCAATGCCCATGATAGGGAATCGTGTTGAAGCCTCAGGAAGGTCTATGTCCAACGACGGACGTTGAAAGATTGATGATGATGTAAATATTTTGGTATGGTTCTATCTTCCAGCTTTGCAGGTGACTCAGATTTGCTGACAATTTTCATGATCCCCGCAGAATTCTAATCGAAATGATCGAAGAAAACAGATGATCTCCAAATTTGGATAATTTAGTGGTTTGACAGTTGGTCAATGCGGTTGTTAGTGTTCCCGGGTTATTATCGTATGCTTTTGGGTAGAACCGTTCGGCTTTAACGTTAATGGATCCAAGTGTTCCTGACATTTTTCTAACAGATTATATAGATACACATATGCTTTGGAGGTAATGATCGTTGCTTGTATTCTCCAAAGGAATCACTAAGAAGTTCTCGGTAAAAAAACGTGTGGCTTAGTTGACTTTTCGCCTTCCTAAAGTATTCGTTGATCCCCCCATATCACTATGGCCTTATTAATTTGCTTATATCACTTGTATAATTGAGTTTCTCAAGGCATGTATGCTGTTATTTTGATAGCTTATCCTGCGGTCAAAGTTTTGCATTATGGTTTTTGATGTGTTATTTAATATCTTCCTTAAATGCTATTTGAAATGTTTGAATAGTTGCGTCAATATCGTTGAGGTGGATGATTTGATGGTGTCTTCAAATGAATCTCTAATCTGCGTGGTTCAAATTGCCAAAGTGGGCTTCTATTCAATTCTTTCAAAGGCACTTAAATGTTGATATCTTGTGGTCAGAGTTGTGTATTATGGATTTTGATGTGTTATTTAATATCATCCTTAACTACTAATGGAAGAGTTTGAACAGTTGCGTCCTAATCGTTGAAGTGAATGATTTGATGGTGTCTTCAAATGAATCTATGATGTGTGTGGCTTGAATTCCCGAAGTGGGCTCTCGATTTAATTTTCCTAAAAGCACCTAAAGATTGTTATCTAGATTAATCTTATTATAGTGGACAACACGGGCCGGAATACGTCCTCAATCTAATGATTTAAAATCATCTCTTAGTATATTAATCCTTCTGTCATTCTGTTAAGATTATTCCTAATCATGATAATTATTCAAACACGCTGTTAAGTGGTTTTTCTCGGTTGTGTTGGTGGCAGTCGTTTTGGAGAGTGTGTTCCCTCTCTTGTCGAGTGCCTTTTTGTATCGAAATCTATTGTAGTATTAATTGGACATGATTGTAATTTCTGTTGTTGTTGTTGACGGCGGCGACGAAGGTTGTTCTTTTGTTCGTTATCTGAGGCAAATAAGACATCTTGGATTATTCATTTGACACCATAGAAGCATTGATATAGATGATGAAAGTATACTAAAAGTCAACTGAAGGTACAAAATTAAAAGTTGGAGGTCATCAACCCCAGGGTCTGATTCCAGGACCAAACCGGATAGAGTGGTAAAGAAAGCATAAAACCTTACCCAAAGTGACTAACCAAGGAACTTTTTGATGTTTTTCTTCAGGAGGAAATCTCGTAGTCTCGTTAAAATTCTTAAGCAATCTGTCGGTCGTTCCAGGAATCTAACCCTCCGACCGATGACTCTACTTCTACTTACCTAAAACATATTCGGCTACCTTTATTTGATTCTCCATATTCTTTTAAATAGGGACATTTTATTTGGCAATTGAAGAGAAAATGAAAAAAAATGATAGAAACTTGATGGTATACGAAGTGGAAAAATTAAATTTAAGGTTATTGGAAAAAAATTACCGAAACGGATTTAATATTCACATGGGTGAACACTCAATAGAAATGACACAATCAGCGAGTCTAGTCCGTTATTAAACTTACTAATCTCTCATCATTAGATACATTTATGAATAACCTACGTAAGTAAGTCCTCTTTCAATAAATAAATGATATGTAGTATGAAATATCATCAATATAAAATACACATAACATCCTATATGAAATAACACACAATATGTATGACATAAGTTATATAGTAAGAAACAGGGTTGATGTTCAATCAACACTGCTTGAGTGCAATGTCATCACAATTGTTTTGTTTTTAAAATCCCCGAAAAGGTTACATGGTAAACAACTGATGATCCCAACGAGAGACATGATACATTCTTCCAGGATGACTTAGTAGATATTAAATAGAGGAAAACACTGAAAAAAATTACATTAATTGCATTAACAGATATTGGGAAATATGACTGAAGTGACACATAAAATATTTCAATTTCCTGGTAATGTTTACAGTTAATACTATGAAACTTAGAGAATATATATATATATCTATATATATATATATATATATATATATATATATATATATATATATATATTGAGACTAGTCATGGCTAGTCAGCTAGCATTTCATATCTGTGATTGTGAGTATACGTTCTTCTTGGGGTCCAACGATTGTGTCATTGGCTAAACTTAGTAGATATCAATGTAGTAACTTACAAAGAAGATCATCATCATCATCATCATCAGTCTTTTAACGTTCATCGTTGGACATAGACCTTTCCCAGGTCTATCAAGGGCGTCGCTGAGCCAGTATTTCCTGAATCTGTCTCGTTCATCTCTCGATCTTGTGTTCTGCCGGCCTCGGTTTCTTATGTGATCGCTGGGGATCCAAGTTGTGGGACATGATGTCGACCAGTTGTCTTTCATTCTTGCGACATGGCCTGCCCATGACCATTTGTGTTCTTTAACGGTTTGTATAATGTCACGGACAACCATTTTCTTCTTTATATACTGTGCTGTTTTGTGATCTCTCCATCTAAGTTTGAGCATGATACTCTCATGTGCACGTTGCATACTTCTCGGTTTTTAGCTCTGTCTCTTGGTTAGGTTCCATGTTTCAGCTCCATGTGACTATCAGGAGAATGCATTGGTTGTATTCTCTTCTTTTTAGGATTATTGGGATCATCTGGTTTTTGAAAGTTGAGCTTGCTCTGCCGAAAGCTTGCAATCCCAAAATGATTCTTCGCTTTATTTCCTCTTCTTTTAAGGATCTCATGGAAATTCATTGTCCTAGGTAGATGTAGTGGTCTACCTTGCCGAGTTTTGCATCTTCTATCTTGACAGTTTTGTTCTTATTCTCAACATAATTATTGCACATGTTTTTCGTTTCACTGAAGTTCATGTGTAGGTCGACTTTCTTGCTTTCTTCGTTTAGATCATTTAGCGTTAGTTGGAGGTCGTGTAGGTTCTCTGCAAAAAGGACAACGTCGTCAGCAAATCTAAGGTTGCACAAATATTTGCCGTCCCTTTTGATTCCTCTATTTTTTTTGTCCATGTTTCGGGAGATAAAGAGTTCGGATGAGCTGGTATCACCTTGTCTTACTACTTTTTGGGGCTGAAACAGTTCAGAGTCCTTATGTAGCCTAATGAATGAGTTGCTGTGGTTGTATGTATTGCAGTACTTTAACGTATACAGGGTCTACACCTTGTAGAGTGATGGCCTATGAATGTCTATAAATGCTATAGCGAGTGGCACCTTATATTCCGCTGTCCTCTCTATCAGCTGATTTATCGAATGAAGATAGTCCATGGTCGAGTAGCCTCTTCTAAATCTAGCCTGTTCTCGTGATTGATTTCCGTCTAGTGTTTTAGTAATCTGGTTGGTGATGATTATTCTGAAAAGTTTGTACGTGCAGTTGATATGTCTATCGTTGTTGATGTCTTTGGGGTTACCTTTTTTATGTAGAAGTATTTAAATAGCAGTGTTCCAGTCCTTCGGGATTTTGCTCAGTTTCAGACACAAGTTTAATAGAATAGCTAGCTTTCTGTTGACTCTCTTACCAGCTATTTGAAGTAGATTGATGGTGACGTTATCTGGTCCAGGGGCTTTTCTTTTGTTTGTTTGTTTGATGGCTTGCTTTACTTTCTATGGTGTAACTTCAGGGAAGTCTTCGAACTGATTGTCGACATCTTGTGTATTCTGGTCGTTGTTGTACTGTCTACGTTTTGAAGAGTAGAGTTCCTAGTAAAATTCTTGGGTGCGTTCAACTATTCTGTCTTTATCTGTTGTTATATCTCCGTTTGCTTCAAGAATGCTAGTTATCTGTTCCTTTCCTATACTGAGAGCTTTGTTGTTTTTGCTAGGCCAACTGTCCCAAAAGGCTCAGCTGCATCTCCTGCCTTGGGTGGGAGTGATGCGTCCTAACAGCGACCACCCAAACAAAACCCAAACAGAATCCTTCGACCAAAACAAAACCCCAAAACCCTCAACAAAAGAACAATGGTATACATCAGCACCTACAATGTCAGGACACTCTCAACAGACTCTCACCTGACCCGTCTAGAAAACGAAATCAAAAACATCAAATGGAACATCATAGGTTTTAGCGAAATGAGAAGATCAGGAGAAGAACTAATAGAATTGAAAAGCAAACATCTTCTCTCCAATTACAGAAGAGAGAAGATGAAACCAAGTGGAGTATGCTTTCTCATCAATAAAGACCTCAAAGACGACGTGGTAGGCTCCAAAGCTATCTCAGACCGTATGGCTAGTGTCACTATACAACTCTCAAAGAGGTACAAGCTAAATGTCATCCAAGTCTATGCTCCCACTTTGCAATCAACCGAAGAAGAAATGAATAACTAATATGATGACTTGAACTCCTTACTACAAGATACCAAAAGATAATTCAATGTCATCATGGGAAATTTCAATGCGCAAGTAGGACAACGAAACGAACACTGCGTCGGAGAATTCTGACACAAAAGACGGAACGAGAGAGGTGAAGATCTGGTAAATTTCGCAATGGCAAGCAACTTCAAAATTATGAATACATTCTTCAAAAAGAAACCCAATAGAAAAGGGACTTGGAAGAGCCCCAACCATGAAACCAAAAACGAAATAGACTACATTTTAACGGACAAAAGCCACACCATCAAAGACATCCAAATCCTAAACCAAGTGAATGCAGGGAGCAACCATAGAATGGTAAGATGTAAGATGCAAATAAACACAAATAAGGAACGCAGGAAAATCTTCCACACTAGACTGCAGCCACTAAACGTACCAAATAAGCTCACCCCAGCCTCCAAGCTAGAATTGAAAAACAGATTTGATATCTTTACCGACGAAAACGACACCAACGTCAACGAACTCCACAACAAAATAACAACCTTTCTATTAGAAGCAGCCGATATATTCAAACCAAGAAACACAGCGACCATTAGCAAAATCTCAGATGAAACCAGGAAACTGATTGAAAGGTGCAGAAATCTCAAATCACCAACGACCACAAGGAAGAAAATAGAAGAAATCGAACTGAACAAAACAATAAAGAAGAAACTAAGAGAAGACAAAAGAAAGTATACGGCAGCCATTATCGAGACCAACCTCGAAAAACTTCGAGAATTCAAAGCAATAAACAAAGCTCTCATTACAGGAAAGAAACTTGCACAGATCACAGGATCGGTAATGAGTTTTTCTTTGCATGGCACTTCGCACAAGAAGTGAATACACACAAAAGGCACTAAAGCATCGCCAGAGAACATTAGTTTGCACTCTGCTGAATATCTACAACTGAAGTTGGGTTCGATCCTTAATGAATGCTTTGCTGTTGTGATCTGTAAGATGATAAAAATTATTCTAAGGAAGAGTCCAGAGACTAGTAACTTTGTGGCAGAATAAAAGAATATGAGTTATGAGGATGAATAAAAAAGGGTTAGGGTTAACATCATAAGAAAATAGGAGGGATGAATCCTGGTGTATCCTTTTACTACAAGTAAGTACAAGGGGGTGAAAGAACATATGCATACAATTGAAGTAAATAGAAGGAAGCTGGATATCAGAAAATCGGTTTTTAGCTAGAATGGTGATATTATGGAAAAGATTACCAGAATAATCTCCGAAACAGTTACATGGTAAACAACTGTTGATCCCATCGAGAGACAACTTATACATTGTACCATAATGACGAAGTAAATAAAAAACAGGGGAAAAACACTGAAGAAAATTACATAAATTGCATTGACAGATATTGGAAAATGTGACTGAAGTGGTATATAAAATATTTCAATTTCCTGGTAATCTTTAGACTTAAAGCTGTTTTTAGCTACAAAATGGTGATACTATGGAATGGATTACCAGAATATGTACAACTATCTATTGATGTAAATTGTCTTAAGAAGTTTATTGTGTTTATTTCATCACTGCAAATTTTTGAGGCCCTAAATATTGTGAAAATATGATTGTTATAATGTAATATAATGATTGTTATAATGCATATTCAATTTGCATACGTTTTTCAAACCAAAAATAAATGTTCTAAGCTTAGTAAAAAAAAAAAACCTTCTCTAGGATTGGGTACAAACGTGCAGAACTATCTTCATCCTGATACCCGACCCCAACAGTGTTTTTGTAAGTGAGATTCGTCTGTTAAACGTTCAAGATGGACCTTCCTACTTTGAAACCATGCTGCCTCATTAACCAACAAACAATGCTGTCTGGACTCCGATTCCTTTATCATCAGATCATTACAATGCAATCAGTGAACTCAACCCAAAGCAAAAGAAACAAGTCTTAATAAGTTGTAGATATTTTCGTTCCATCCTATAAAATACCTCTGGAGAGAGCAGACAGATGCTGTGCGTGCACCACTGAGATTATCATTTAAACTCACTTAAGCGAGAGCAGCAATGATTTGTGAGAGTAGTTTTGGAGCTAAGTTTTTAAAGAGGTGTTGATGGCACACCTTCTCCGCTGACCTATGCATAGTAATAACCAATTCATCATGGCATTTTTTCCACCTGCGTCGAACGTCTATGATTACAAAGAATACCAAAATCCTTTCCTTTGAGACCAAATTGGAAAATATTTGTAGTGTTCTGGACGAAGCGGGGAGGAGAGAGTGGGTGGAAAGAAGAGGAATATTTTTTTTTTCTGCGTAAGACTATGTCATATTATTTTTTGATAAATCAAATCTCAAAAAGAAATAATGTATAATAAACAAGAGAAAGGAAAAAATAAAAGAAAAGAAGAATGAAAGAGAGAAAACAGACAGGGAAAGTCCTTTAGTTTGGTAGTCAAATAAGAGAGTAGCATAAATAGATAGAAATGGAGAAAGAAAAAAAAAGAAAGAAAGAGGAAAAAAAGAGGAACAATAGGGTCGAACTCCCCCGCTTCATCAAAATCAAAAGAATTTACTCCTCCGTCGAATATTAGTCCAAAACTGCGTGTCCCATTTCAAATCCCTCATTAGTAGTTCTTCTAAATTGGATTTGCAAGTTTATGGGCATGATGTCACTGCTTTTTTGGTTCGGTCATTGTCATTCGTCATTGTTGTTACATACAGATATAAGATCAAAACCCAATAGTAGGAGTTTGACGGAAGATATGCATAGTTCAGTGAGAGAGTGTGAAGTAGGCTTGGTAGTTTAAAAAGAGAGCAGAATAGGAAGAAAGAGAGTGAAGGCAAGAAAGTGCATCCCTGAGTCATGGCAAATTATAGACAATCATTGGTTTTAAGTTTTTTAGGCGTTTGCTGATCCTCTACAGCCTGCCTCGAGATGATCTTCAGAAACTTGGGAAAATGAAGGAATCAAAAAAGACAGCGAATGTCGGAGCAACCTCAGATTTGCAGACAACATCTTTCTTGTGGCAGAGAACCTACACGACTTCCAACTAATGCCAGATGCACTGAATGAAGAAAGCAAGAGAGTCGGCTTTTGCGTGAACTTCAGCAAAACAAAGTTCATGTGAAACAATCACATCGGAATTAAACATACCACGATCAAAATAAAAAAAATACAGAGCTAGAGAAAGTATATTATAACATCTACCTGGTACGACGAATCTCTATGAAATCCTAGAAAAAAACAATATACGATATCAAGCCTTCGATAGAGCAAGCTGAACCTTCAAGAACAAGAAAATCAGGATTTACGACCAATGCATCCTCCCAAAAGTCCATAGCACCGAATTCACCTTTGGAACTGAAACATAGAACTTGGCCAAGAATCTGAACCTCCAACTGAGAAACAAGCACCGTGAAAGAATCATATTCATCCTCACATGGGGAGATCACAATATAACACAATGGTTCACGGAGAAGACGGCCCGAAACAGCATAGAATCCATGAAAACAATCAAATGGCAATGGGCTGGTCATGTAGCAAGAATCGCAGACAACCGATGGACATCACAACTCACAATATGGATCCCCAGAGATGACATGGGCAACCGAGACCGGCAGAGTACAAATGAAGAGACAAACTGGACAAATTCAGAAAGCATTGGCTTTGCAACGCCCATGATCGAGAGGTGTAGCGAATCAGAGGGGATACTTACGTCAAACTCCGGACGTTGTATATCTGATGATGTTGATGATGATGATCATTTACATAGGAATTCAGCCCTTGATTGAAACCCAGCAGGTTACTTTCGTAAACTGAAGTCAAGGTAACATCATCAGTATCATCACTACAATAATGATAATTATTATGATAATAATAATAATAATAATAATAATAATAATAATAATAATAATAATAATAATAATAATAATAATAATAATAATAATAATAATAATAATAAACGCTGTTCATCAAATTGAAGGAATACAGCGATTACATTTTGATGGAATATGGGATACAAAAATGTGTAATAATGTTTATAGCGGCAGAAGGAATCGAACTCCCAGACACAAAAAAATTAGAGCTGCAACTGCACAAGACTAATGAAAATACCTGAGAGTTCTCGGATGTGACACGACAAAAGGGGAAGAAATGGAGGAGGAAATAAGATGAGAATACCTTCGGAGGATAAGGAAAATATTGGAGATCAAAGTAAACAGCAAGAATCTTATAAAAGGAATGAACACATAGGCTGTATCGGAGGTAAATTACAAATGACCATTCCTTAGAGGGACAAAAAGAAGAACTCCAGTCAATGAACCAGAAAACAAGATAGCTTATGACAATGCACGAAGCTTTAAACCCCAGAGACAACACGGATAGACTGTTCATAAAGAGAAAAGACGGAGTCATCAGCACAAAGGACTGTGCCCAGAGAGCCAAAGTAGATCTAGAGAAGTATGTGCAAACAAACAGTGAAGATCATTAAGGATGCCCGGAGCAGTGCAATAAACAACAAAAAAGTAGAAAACAATGGAGCAGCATAGCAAACAAGGAAAGGAAATTAGGAACAGAAGAAAAAATACGGATATTTAAAAGGCAGACACAGAATGTGTGCAGACAAAAGATAATGGACATAGCTGCGAAAAGGAAACTTAGAGAGAAAGACAGAACTGTTTATCATGGCACCCCAAAACAAATGCATCAGAACAAACAATATCAAAACAAAAATTGACAAAACACAAACAGCAAGTGCCGCCTATCAGGGGAAAGGAATGAGATCGTGAACCACATAACTTGTCAATGTAGTCAACTAGCGCAGAAGGTGTATTAACACTGACACGATGGAGTAGCAACACAGATACACTGGGAGCTGAGTAAACGAACGAGACTTAACCATAGGGATAAGTGGTACAAGCACAAACTGGACACCGTCCTAAAGGATGGGAACCGCTAATTATTTCAGTACATCGACATCCAAATAGACCACTCCATCATAACAAGAAGACCAGATCGAGTAATCGTGGGCAAGAAGAGGAAAATCTGCCAAATCATAGACCTGGCCGTGTTTGCAGACCATATAATGAAGAGAAAAGAGAGTGAAAAAATCGAAAAATACGAAGATCTGGTAAGCGAACTGAAAACGGTTTGGGACATGAAAGTCTGGGTAGTAACAGTAATAATAAGCGAACTCAAAACTGTCCTAAAGACATTGAAGGCAAGACTTGAGGAACTAAGGATAAAAAAATGAATTGAGACTGTTCATATCACAGCACTGCTAAGGACTGCATGAATACTGAATAAAGTTCTAAAAACATCAAATCTACGACCCCAGCAGTGGCCTAACAGTAAGAAAGGAAGAAAAATGTGCTGTGAGAGGTGAGAGAGATGATACGAGAGGATGGATCGCTTGAGAAACTTGCTGTGTCCACCAGACAACTGATGTGAAAATTAAAATAATAAGAGAGGTTGCAGGAAAGGAACCAAAGGGGCAAATGACTTACTCTACATCAATCAGATGATCTTGAAAGAAGTTAGAAAAAGGAAAAAAACAACAACATAGCAATGGGATGGATGGGTTACGAAAAAAGCTTATGATATGATCCAACATAGCTGGATACTCGAATGCCTTAGAATGTTCAAGATCAGCGAACCAGTGGTTAGATTCATCGATAACTCTATGAAAAACTGAAAAGTAGACTTGACAGCCACAGGAGAAAACCTAGCAGAGGTAGGGATAAAAAGAAGAATCTTCCAAGGAGACTCGCTGTCCCAAATATTATTTGTTCTCAACATGATACCACTCAACAGAATCCTGAAAAATAGCAAAGGATACCTTTTTTCCGAAACAAAAGGAAAAGTCAACCACCTAATATACATGGATGACATAAAATTGTTTGCAAAAAACAAGGGAGAGCTTGAGACTCTATTCAACGAAGTAAAAGAATACAGTGAGGACATCGGAATGGAATTTGGAAAAGAAAAATGTGCAATCATGGTAATACACAAAGGAAGGTTAACAATGGCTGAAGGAATCGAAAACGCAGACAACAGTAAGATTAGAGCACTCGCTGCACAAGACCAATACAAATACCTGGGCGTCCTTGAATGTGACTCGATAAAACGGGAAGAGATGAAGGAGAAAATAAAGAGAGAATACCTTAGAAGGATAAGGAAAATATTAGAGACCAGCAGAAATCTAATAATCTACCTGGGCAGTATCAGTAGTGAGATACACGGGGGCCATTCTGAGGATGGACAAAAGAAGAACTCCAATCAATAGACTGGCGAACAAGGAAACTTATGACAATGCATAAAGGCTTACACCCTAGAGATGACACAAATAGACGATACGTTAAGAGAAAAGAAGGTGGCACGGGGCTCATCAGCATACAGGACTGTGTCCATAGAGCTAAAGTAGATCTAGAAAAGTACGCGCAAGAAAACAATGAAGAAATTATAAAGAGTGCACAAAATAGTGCAACAAACAACAAAGTATAAAACAATGGAACAGCCCAGCAAACAAGAAAAAGAAAAATGGGAAAAGAAAAAAGACCGATACAAAATGTGGCAGACCACAGATCATAGACATGGTTATGGAAAGGAAAAATGAAGAGAGAAACGGAATCGCTCATCATGGCAGCTCAAAACAAAAGCATCAGGACAAACTATATAAAAACAAAAATTGACATAACACGGACGAACAGCAAGTGATGCCTATGCGGTGAAAGAGATGAGACCGTAAATCACATGAGTAGTGCATATAGTCAACTCGCCCTGAAGGAGTATAAGCACAGACATGATAGAGTAGCAACGGTGATACACTGGGAACTGAGTAAACGAATCATGTGGAACAGTGGTTTCAGTACAAGCCAGAGGCAGCTTTGGAGAATGGCAACCACAAATAATTCTGGGACTTTGACATCCAAACCGACCACCTCATCCAGGCAAGAAGACTGGACTCGGTAATCGTAGACAAAAAGAGGAAGACCTGCCAAATAGAAGACGTGGCTGTACCTGCAGACCATAGAGTAAAGAAGAAGGAGAGTGAAAAACTGGGAAAATACCAGGACCTAGCGAGAGAACTGAAGATGTGGAAAATGAACGCTAGGTTTGTGTCAGTCATAGTGGGCGCACTAGGAACCGTCCCAAAGACACTGAGGGTGAGACTGGAAGAGATCGGGATAAAAAGAAGGATTGAGACTGTACAGACCACAGCACTGCTAGGGACTGCGCAGATACTGAGGAAAGTGCTAGAAATATAAAGACTGCAACACTAGTTGCTAACAGTGACCTAACAGAGGAAGGGAAATGAAAGCAGAAACGTAAATCACAGCATTGGCATGATTGGTGAAAGAGAGAAGAGATCTTGGCTGAAGACCTGAGGACACTTATTGTCACTCAGCCTTCAGGCAATGACCACTGGGAAACCGGTGTGAAACTGTGAACTGCAGTATTACTGTGGCCTATGAGAGAAGGGCTGGAGACTTGAGGAGACTTGCTGTCACTCAAACTCTAGCAGTAACCACCAGGCAACTGGTGTGAGATTGCTGATGATCATAATAATAATGATAATAATAATAATAATAATAATAATAATAATAATAATAATAATAATAATAATGATAATAATAATACATTTTAAATCATTAATGGAGAAAACATTACACGTAAATTGTATAACTTTTTCAGTCAAAATTTAAATGTAAAACACATTTATATATATTTGTGTATGTGTGGTGTTCGAGTTTTTCTTCATTTGCAGAACACCCAATTAACGTTTTTAAATTTGTTTTATATTTGAATTTTGATCGACGATTCAACGCAATAAGATTGGTAGAATTGAAAGTGAGAATAATGAAAAGGAAGGGAGAATATTGAGATCAGAGCCAATAGCAGAAATCTGACAAAACGAATGAACACATTGACTCTCAGTTGTAAAATACCCTGGGGAATTCCTTGGATGGACAAAGGATGAACTCCAATCGATTGACCGGTTAACGGGAAAGTTTATGACACAAATGAACTGTATGTAAAGAGGAAAGAAGGTGATAAAGAAAACATTAGCATAAAAGACTCGGTTCAAAAGGCCAAAACAGGATTAAAAGTAAGAGTACGTAAATAGTGGAGGCATTATAGAAAAAACTCCCGGAGCAGTGCAACAAACAACAAAAAAATGTAGCTAACGAAGGACCAGCAAAAAACAAGGAAAGAAAAATGGGAAAAGGAAGAATTACACGGGGAATTCAAAGGACGGATACAAAATGTCGCAAACGAGAGATCATAGATATGGCTACGCAAGGAACACCTTAAGAGAGAAATAGAACCGCTCATCACGGCAGTTCAGGACAAACAGTCAAAGCAAAGATCGACGGGACCCAAGCAAGCAGCATTTGCCGCTTATGTGTGAAAAGGGATGCGATCATAAACCATATGACCAGTGAATGTAGTTAATTGGCCCAGAAAGAGTACAAAAGAAGACACGACCTGGTGAGAATAGTGATACACTCGGAACCGGACAAGAGAATGGGATTCGAACAAGCGGACAAATGGTATAATGACAAACTGGAGACAGCCCTGGAAAATAGAAGCAACGAGTTACTCTGGTATTTTGACATCCAAATTGACCCCATCCATGCGAGAAGACCAGAACGGGGAATTGTGGATAAGGGAGGGGGGACCCGCCACAAAATACACGTGTCCATGCCTACAGATCATAAAGTAAATATGAAAGAGGGTGAAAATCTAGGGGACTTTCAGGGTCGGGCAGGTGAACTGAGAGTGTGGAAGGGTAGTATAAGTAATAGTAGAAGCGCTCGGAATCGTACCAAAGACACTGAAAATATGATTTTAAGGACTTGGGATGCGGGGGATTAAGGCAGACCATAGCATTACTAGGGCTTGCAAGAACGTTGAGAAGAGCATTTGAAAAAGGAAATCTACGATCCCCAGCTGGTTTTACAATATGTGCTGATCAGGACTGCCTAACTGAATATTTCATTTAATTTTCAAATATTTGATTTTATTTTTAAATAACATTTACTTTTTGTATGTATATATGTGAAGTATACTTACATACTTGGTCAAATATACGATAGTTACAGACTAATCCTTTCCAGACACCACAAGGACGATAGAAACATTTTTAAGTAGATTTATTGACATGATTAAATGCAGTCGTTTGGAACACTCAGAGATAGCCAGTCACAGTCACTTAATTAAAAAGACACTTGGAGAAAGAATGTGAAAAGGAGTTGATAAAAAAAGGACAGTGTATGAAAATTCTTACGGAGGAAGTTAGATACAAAGTAAGTTTAGTGACGTAAAAGACAAAAAAGCAGGAGGAAAAGGGTATAAGTCAATTTAATAAAAGAGATAAAGATGTAGAAAAAGCACCCTCGTCTAAAAGTTAGGTGACAAATATTGATCACTAGCGGTATACAGGATTGATTATCCCCTTCCTCTCTTTCCTTCTACGCAAGCGTGGTTTTTGTTTGGTCTTCAAGCGAAGATTATCGATGTATTTCGGCGGTGCCGAAATAAAGAAAATACAGGTTTGATTTTGAATACCTACAGGGGTCTTGCGTCTTTCAGTCCTCCCCTTTCAGCAGAGGTGGCATGCATACATACAATTCAATATATAATGATATATATATATATATATATATATATATATATATATATATATATATATATAAATGTTCTCGGGGACAGAACTACAGGATATCTGTAATAGATTTTTAAAAAAGAAAAACGCAGTTTACCCCAGGAGGAAGCACTCAAAACAACAAATGTAATAAACAAGGATATGAAAATAAATTCAAGCAAAACAAAAACCAAAGATATATACAAGAAAGATGTTGACACCCTAGAGGAAGAAGAAAAAGACCTGATACAATCTCTGAAAGAAATGATGTTAGAATAGAAGATGACACTGCCAACTCTTAGGGTCAAGAACTGGAAAACCTGGAAGAATCAAGCGAACATGTCAACTACTTCCTCTAGCATATTGAAATTCTATGCTGGCGCAAAAATACTAACAGACCTCTTTACAACACAAGGAGAGACCTGAAATAAGAGGAACAAAGAGCCAATCTTGGAAATAAGATTAGAAAAAAAGATCTCCCACCTACAGAGAGATGAAGGACCTCTGAAAAATATACCATACATGAATAGACTACGTGCAAGATTATGGGACAAATAAAGTTCCGTGTTTCAGCTCTAAAGGTGACTTTTGGGAAGATACATCGGTTGTAGACCCTGATTTCAAGGAGAAATAGGATTTCCTTGTTTTTGAAGGTTGGAGACAAAAGCATGTGCCTACAGCAATTGAAGAGATCAACCAAAGTAAACTAGCGAAAGAAGGAAGACTAAAGAGATATAGGCAAGGGACTGCCCAATACACAGAACCACACGTTCCATAACAACGAAAGAAAGTTTTACCAGAACCTGGACAGAGAAAGAAAACGGCATGAAGCCGGATACAACGGATGCAAAAAATCATTGGAACACATACAGTGACACCCATAAAGACACAACCTTGCTTTAAATAGTTAGATAACATGGAAAGAAAACTAAAAAAAAAAGACAACGGTAGACAAATAGTATTAAACGAGACCACATTGAAACACACCTTTAACAAAATAGCAAAATGGAAAGCACCTGGACCTGATGAAATCCACGGATATTGGTTCAAGTTATTTCCCACATCACACGACAGACTCATCCGACAACTCCAAAGTTGCTTAGATGAAGGCAAGGTGGGCTGGAGACCTGAGGAGACTTACTGTCTCTCCGCTTCCAACAATAATCAACAAGCAACATTACTATCATTTGGTGGGTTTCAATCAAGTGACCGTCACTCTTGCAATATTCTCCAGCGGTACCTCGACACTCTCACTGCTTTTAGTAATGCTGTTCTTTGGATGGCTTCTTTATCATCCTCCTCGTCATCAGCCTTTTAAAAGCTTTCCCCGGGATTCGCCATACCACTCTATCATAGGCGTCGCTGACCCAGAACTTTCTGAATTCGTCGAGCTTGTCACGCCATCTCACTATCTATCGGCCACGAATTCACATATGATCTCTCAGGGTACACGTTTTGAGCCGTGATATTCAGTAGTTGTCTGACATTGTTGCAACATGATCAGTGCATTGCCTTTTTAGTTTTGTAAAGTTTTCTATCATATCTCAGACCTTTTTCTCTGATATATTGTGCTGTTATGTGATTTTATCATGAGAGGTTGAAAATGATTGTTAATGTGCACGCTGAATGGTTCTCAGCTTGAATGTCAATCTTTTGGTTGAATTCCATGTTTCAGCTCCATAGGTGACTATCAGAAGGATGCATTGGTTGTAGACCCTGATTTTACAAAATTCTTACCGATGAAAACGACACCAACATCAATGAACTCCACAGAAAAATAGCAACCTCTCCTGTCAGAAGCTGCCGAAATGTTCAAACCAAGAAACACACAGACCATCAGTAAAATCTCAGACAGAACCAGCAAACTCATTAAAAAGCACAGAAACCTCAAACCACCAACAAAAACAAGGGAAAAATAGAAGAGGCTGAACTAAACAAAACAATAAAAAAAATCTAAGGGAAGACAAAAGAAGGTACACGACAGCAATCATCAAAACTACTCTCAAAAAACGTCGGAGTTTTTAAGCAATAAACAAAGCTTTCAGTATGGGACAGAAACAAATAAATAGCATACTCGAAGAAAACGGAGACATAATAACAGATAGTGAAAGAATTGTCGAGCTTGCCCAAGAATTCTACCAAACATCTTCTCTTTAAGACATGGGCAACTAAGTAACGACCAGGATACGCAAGACTGACAAGACTGACAAGACTGAGTTCGAAGACTTCCAAGAAATTACAACATTGAAGGTAGAATAAGCTATCAAACAAACAAAAAAAAGAGAAGGCACCTGGACCAGATAACATGGGAACAGGCTGGATTTAGAAGAAGCTACTCGACCATTGACCATCTCCATCCAATAAACAAGCTGAAGGAAAAAAGCAGCAGGATATAAAATGCTACATGCTGTAGCATTTATAGACTTCAAAAAGGCATTCGACTCTGTAAAAATTCCCATAGTCATGAAGGCTATCACTCTATCCAGGTGTAGACCCTGTATACGTCAGAATACTGCTACATATATACAATCACAGCAACTCCTTTATCAGACTACATAAAGATTCTGAGCCCTTCCAACTCCAAAAAAGCGTAAGACAAGGTGATACTAGCTCACTCAAACTCTTCACAACCTGGACTAGGAAAATAGAGGAATCAAAATAGACGTTGAATATCTGAGCAACCTTAGATTTGCAGACGACGTCGTCCCTTTTGCAGAGAACTTACACGTCCTCCAACTAACGGACAACTTTGAACTTTTTGCAGAGAACTAATACGATTTTCAACTAATGCTATATCAACTAAACAAAGGAAGCAAGAGAGTTGGCCAACACATGAACTTCAGTAAAACAAAAGTCATGTGCAACAATCACATTAAGAATAACTGTCAAAATCAAAGATACGAAACTGGGAAGAGTATACCACTATATCTACCTAGGACAACAAATCTTCATGAGATCCTCAGAAACAGAAGAGATCAAGTGGAGAATCACACTAAGATGGCAAGCCTTTGGCAGAGCCAGCTCAACCTTCAAAGTCGATCCCAGTAACCCTAAAAAGAAGGATATACAACCAATGCATCCTTCCGATGGTCATTTATAGAGCTGAAGAAGAGTCAAACCTGCAAACTGAGAAGCATGCAACGTGTGCATGAGAGAATCATGATCAACCTCACATGGAGAGATCGCAAGATAGCACAATATATCAGAACGAAAACGGGGGTCAGAGACATCATAGAATCTATTAGAAAACACAAATGGCAATGGACTGGTGAGGTTGCGAGAATAAAAGACAACCAATTGATATCATGACTCACAACGTGGATCCCCAGATATCACACGCGAAAACGAGGCCAATAAGGAACATGATAGAGGGATGAACTAGACAAATTCAGAAAATACTGGCTTTGTGACGTCTATGATAGAGGAATTTGCCGGATCCTTGGGAACGACATTGTCCGATGACAGATGTTAAAAGACTGATGATGATGATGATGATGATGATGATGATGATGATGATGATAATGATGATTTGATTGTTTTTACAATTGAGCTTTCTCTATCGAAAACTTGTCCACCTAGTGTGATTCTTTGTTTCATTTCTTCTGAGGTTTTCGAGTTGATTTGTTGTCTCAGATGTAGTGGTGTACTTCAGGTCTGTGTTTTCAATTTCGATTGTTGTATCTTTTGTCTACAACATGTTTATCGCACATGACATTTATTTTACAAAAAATTCATGTGGAGACAAATTTCTATTGCTTCCTTTGTCGGTCTCCGACTAGAAAATGAAGTAAGATGTCTACTTCATTGGTTTGAACTAGAAATAAATATACTCTTCGGCTAACCTGACAAATAGATCGTAAAAAAATTGAATGATTCTCGAAAATTCAAAGAATTCATACGTTAAAAATACCTTTGGTGCTCATCACTAAACATCGAAAATTTGGTGGACAGAGATCTCTCTATTTCTGGGTTATTTGATGGCAGACAGGCAGACATTTTTTGAAATTACAGTTATTACTAGCGTGAAAATCCCCCCGGGTGTTGACAACTAAGATCGTTTTCTCATACTCTTTCTTCTCCTTTCCAATTCTATTTGCAAATCAATGATTTTTTCTTGGTGGTTATACGAATGGAGATTAGCTTCATATGAAAAACTTTACATATCCCTCAATAAACTACATAACTTTATTCCTGCTCCCTCCCTTCCTACTTTCTCAATTTACTGACTGACTTTCCTATTATCCCCTAACCCTCTTCTCACCTAGTAAGACACTGATAATTTTTTCCTCCCATTTCTCCCTACCTTTTTATCGAAACTGCCTAACATGTTTTTTACCATCTTATAAACTACTTCCCTATTCCCTCCTCTCAGTTTTCTTCTTCTTATCATACCATCTTTATCGTTATTCACCTTTCTTCTTTCAGCTCGGTGAACTATCTCCCTGTCCTCCCTACTCTTTTCTTACCAGCTTATTACACCAAGTCCCCCCCCTCTCTCTTTCTACTCCTTTAGTAAACTACCTAACAGCCGTTTTTTCCCACATTCTGCCCTTTTATCAAATTATCTATCTCGAGTTTACAATACATACATATATATATATATATATATATATATATATATATATATATATATATATATATATATATATATTCTAATAAAATTGTCATTTATTCATTATATAATAAAAAATGTAATCCATTTTTTAGAAAAAAATCCTGTTTTGCTATGTCAAATCTTTACCCCAAATTCTTTCAAAATTGTAATTTTGAATATGGAGGAATTATCCACTCTTATTCATATCCCATATTTTTAGGTTCAGAGAGGGACTTATTCTTATTCTGAATCATGCATATATTAGGGGGCCTAATTTCAACCGCCCCATAACGTATTTAGTGGGAACAGTGTCTTATTTAAGACCCAGTACATAGTCTATATAATTTTACCACTGACTCTTTGCTCAAGATCATTTTTCTGAACCTGATCTTGAGACATGCCTATATTTAGAGTTAGTGTTGGAAGAAGACTTAAGTTGAAAGATTTAACTATCAGATTAGATTGTCATTCATGGTGATTTTACAATAAATACCCCAAGCTGCAGGTGGCAGGTGTTTTTTTGCGGCACAAGACCGAATTAGAGTACCAAAATGATCAAGCAACTTGAAGTCCATAATCAGACTAAGCTTACAGGAAGAAATATTGAAAAAAAAAAGACAACAAATCTTTTAATCATCGATTTATTCTATTAAAGTATTATACATTATTATTCATGTTTTATCTTTTCTATAAAATATGTTAGTATCAATTTTTGTTGCTTTTTGCTGCAGCTTGACTACAATCAATTTCCTTTCAGTGGTGAGTTAAAAAAATTAACGGTGCAGACCAAAATAAAGAATGAGTGCCTTGTGAGAATCGAAATCACAGCTCTTTATGCTGATGGGTCATTCAGGCTGACGACCTACCGATCTTGTCACTGAGCTACAGGTATTAGTATTAAACTCACTCTTTATCCAGGTCTCTTTTGCAACATGTTTTTTTTCCATATATATATGGTTGTTCAATATCGAGAACCTTACCCGCTTTGAGTAAATTTCAGGAGAGAATCGAACCCATTACACTGGGTCGTGGTTCGGTTAACACGCTTTCAATCTTGGTGCTGAGCAACGTGAATCAGTAGCAAGCCTGTGTCAATATTAACTTCAAACATTTATCTTGATCTTTCTTTCCTCGTATTCCATATTGACTGACAGTTCCGTAAAGTATTTAAACTAATCCCATTTACTTATCGCCCCTGAGCTACATGTATTAGTCGCAAGTGCATCGCCAAATCATACATGCAAACAAATCTTTCATTTAGATGTCTTCTGCACTATGTTTCTTATCAACCTACAGTTCACTATTAGAAATCCAATTTATTCATTTTCTTACATAACGTTTTGTAAATCATCGATAATTTTGCCACCATAAATCTCAATGTTCGTTGCTTTTTTCGCAACTCAACTCATGCCAGTTTTGCAGATGATGTTCCCATAGCATCAGAAATATCAATAAAATGACTGATCTAAATAGGGAAAGTGAATCAATGGGCTTAAACATGAACGAAACAAAGACAAAAGTAACGTTAAACGGTCTAGTCCCCAAAAGATCTTGAGAATAGATGACCAGGCTCTACAAGAGGATAATGAACTAGTTTGCCTAAAATAGATAATCGAATTAGGGAAAGACTAATCGACTGGAAATCATTTGGTATGAATAGAATCTATATTGAATGGCACCTTACTGATGCATGTTGAGTATACGATGAATGTATCATATCAGCTATGACTTGTGGATTTGAAACGTAAATTAACAAAAAGAACCAACATGAACTCAAAGGGGGCAATGGAAATAGTTGTGCTAGGAATAACTCCAAGAGATAGGCGAAGATCAGCATATATCAGAAGCAGGACTACCGAGAAGGATATAATACGAATAATGAGATGAGCTGGTCACTTAGTGTGAAAAGATGAGGACAGATGAAGCAAAAGTCCATGGGGCAGTAAACACAGTAGGAGAATACCAGACACAAAACAGAGGGATGGGATGTAAAGATCTCACAGTAACACATAGCAAAGGTTAGCGCAATCATAGTCGTTACGACTGGAGATAAAAGACCGTTGTCTAGCAGTGAACTTATATTTGATGATAATAACGACGATGACGATGATGATAAATATTTAAACTTTGATCTTGAACCTGCAATAGGTACTTCCAATCGGGACCCCACTACTCTGATGATGATAATGATAATGATGACGATCATCATCATCATCATCATCATCATCAGCTGCAGCCGCAACAGCTATTTAACATTTTTCGGTGGACTTTTCCCAAATGCTTAAATCATAATTGAAGAAAATAATTATGAAAGTGCAATTCTTCTTAAATATTTTATCATATTAAAGTAAGTTTAAAAAATCATAGACGGAATTTGGAAAAAAAATTTCAATCTCTGCCAAGAATTAATTTTACAAAAGAAAATGGTCGATTTAGTTTCAAGTTTCAGCTTAAGGAGAAAAAAAACAAAAACACTGATATAGGTCTTGCATTGTATTGAAATGTAAGTTTTGATAAATCAGAGGGAAATATTTTGACTTCACTAATCCATTTTCACATGAAAAAATTATTATTTTCTATCTATTTCGCATGAATGAATCCCCCAACCCACAAAAAATCGGTTTAGTTTTAATTTGTGTGAAATTTGGATTAACATTTAAAAAATCAAAATTAAATAATAGATAAGTGTACTTAAAAACACTTTATCGATTTTTTTCTGATTTCGAAAAAATAAAAGTAAGGTAAGGCTGTCAATTTTTCTCCAACACGAATGATAAAATAATGGAAATAAATCAAAACAAGCATTCATTTGTATCTCTCGCTATCTTCACTTGAAAGCCACCCCATCCATCCTTCCTTCTTCCCCATCTATCTTCATTCATTTTCTATTTCTTTCCCGTTTTTCCAAGGGGAAGTAATGCTTTCTTTCTTAACGTCCAATTTTTTTCCATCTCTTTTTTTGTTTTTCTCTCTCTTTATCTTTTTTCTCTTCATTTGAACTGCGCCAGTGACGTCACCGTCTCCCTTCCTCTTTCATCTTTTCCTACATTTATTTCATTTGATTTTATTTCTTGTCTCTATCTTTTTGTGTTGTATTGAGATCTATACGCGTTTTTTTTTCTCTATCTCTCATTACATAAATCATTTTCGACGGATTCGGAGTTTAAAGATGAATAAGCAAAAAAAAAAAAAAAAAGAAAAAAGCAACCGTATTTGTTTCCAGACATTAAACAAGGAACGTCTCAAATAATTCTTCGTTTCGTGATTGGTTAATTTTTTTTTGAATCAACCTATGAAAAGCTATAAATATTACGTTGGTATCGTAACAAGAATATTGATACAGTTTTATGATGATGATGATTATTTCCTGTTCACACTAGGTACCTTATGGTCATCTTTATTGATTGAATTATTATTATTATTATTATTATTATTATTATTATTATTATTATTATTATTATTGCACCTGTTGGTCACTGCTTGAGACTGAATGATAGCGATTCTCCTCAAGTCTCTGGCCCTCCTCATCACATCCCTCACAGTCAACAGCAGTGCTATGAATTGGAGTTTCTCACCAGTGGTCTGGTGCTTATTGTTAGAGGCTGAGGGACAGTAAGTCTCCTCGGGTCCCCAGCCCTCTTCTCATTTCGTCCTCACCTGTCACAGCAGTGTTGGGTTTTGCAACGCCTTCACTATGGCTTATTCTTGGCTGTTAAGCTATGGCTATCAGCTGGAGTCGTAAGTGTCATGTTTTCAGTAATTTTCTCGGTATTCGTGCGGTCCCCAGTTGCACCTTGGTCTGTATAGTTTCAATCCTCCCTCTTATCCCTGGTCTCTCCAGTCTCGTTTCCAGTGTCCTTGGTTCGGTTCCGAGTGCATGTACTATTACTGATACTACACTGAATTTTATTTTCTATATCTTCTTCAGTTTCTTTGACAGGTTCTGATGTTTTCCTATTTTTTTTGCTCTTATTCCTTTTTACTCTGTGAGTGTCCTTTGCGTAGCCATGTCCATGATCTCTCATCTGCAATGTTCTGTGTCTGTTCTTGGATTTTCCGTATACTTTTTTTTGTTGTTGTTCGTTGCCCTGCTCCTGCGATCTTTATGATGTCTTTACTATTAGCTTGTACCTATTACCCCAATTCTTTTCCGACCTTTTGGACACAGTCTTCAATGCTGATGAATCTCCTACCGCCTCATTTAACTCATTAAAAACAGACTTCACGTGTAATTTGATCAATGTAAGGCTCTTAGCATTGTCATAGGCGTTTTTGTTCACCGGTCCTTTGATTGGAGTTCCTCCTTTGTCCATCCGAAGAAATGGTCCTGTGTATCTTACCACCGATAAAACCTATGCGTTCATTGTTACCATCAGATTCCTGCTACTTTGCACGATCTCTAATATATCACTTATCCTCATGAGATATTCTCTTATCATTATTTTCTCTTTCATTTCTCTTCCATTTGTTGTTATTATTATCAATCAGCAGTGGTCGTAGATCTCATATTTCTAGTACTTTCCTCAGTATCATGCAGTTCCAAGGTGTGCTGTAGTATATACAGTCTCATTCTCTCCTCCTCTCCCTCCTCCACCTCATTATTATTATTATTATTATTATTATTATTATTATTATTATTATTCATACCAGTTGCCCGGTGGTCACAGCTGGAGTCTGAATGACATCAAGTCTCCTCAAGTCTTCGCCCTTCTCTCATCTCTCCGTCACCTATCACAGCAATGCGCGCGTGCGTGCGCGCGTGTGTGTGTGTGTGTGTTTGTTTTGCTCTTTGGTCTGCAAGCACGGCAAAGTCTATTATTTGGCAGTGTCTCCACTTCTTGTCCACAATTACCAAGTATAGCTTTATTTTGTTCCCATTTTCTTTCCTTGTTTGCTGTGCTGCTCCATTGTTTCCTAGTTTTTTGTTGCGCTGCTTCGGGCACATGAATTCGTAAACCAGCTCTAGCCCTCTGGATACAGTCCTCTATGCTGATGAGTCCTCTGTGCCCTCTTTTTCTCTTTATGGACAGTCTCCGGGGTGTAAAGCTTTGTGCATTTCATGAGTTACCTTTCCTGCCGGTTGATTGACGTGGGTTCTTCTTTTTGTTCATCCAAGGAATGGCCCTGTGTATCTTACTACCGATATGGCCCAAGTTTTTATTCCTTTCATGAGGTTCACACTATTTGGTTCGGTCTCTAATATTTTCCTTGTCCTCTGAAGGTATTCGCTTATCATTTTCTCTTTCATTTCTTCCTGTCTTAACGTGTCACATTCGAGAAATCCAATGTATTCGTATTGATCTTGTGTGGTCAATGCTCTAATATTGTCCCGGAGTTCGACTCCATCTGCCGCTGCGAGCCTTACTTTGGGAATTACCATGAGGGCACATTTTTCTATTCCTAACTCCATCCCAATGTCATCACTGTATTCCTTCATTTTGGTGACCAGCGTCTCGAGCTCTCCCCCATTCTTTCTAATAAATTTTGAGTCGTCCATGTGCAGTAGGTGGTTGACTTTTCCCTTTGCTTTGGGGAATAGGTATCCTTTGCTGTTTCTCGGGATTTTGTTGAGTGCTATCATATTTAGTACAAATGATAATGGTGACAGCCAGTCTCCCTGGAAGATTCCTCCTCTTATACTCACCTCTGCTAAATTTTCTCCTGTAACTGTCAAGTCTACTTTCCAGTTTTTTTGAGAATTTGATATGAATCACATTATTATTATTATTATTATTATTATTATTATTATTATTATTATTATTATTATTATTATTATTATTATTATTATTATTATCTGAAATTTCACAATCACAAACCGCTGGAGTTTGAGTGACAGCAAGTCTCCAAAGTCTCCAGCCCTCATCTCCACACTCTCATAGACCACAGTAATATTGTGATTTACAGTTTCCCACCAGTTGCCCAGTGGTTATTGCGGAAGGCTGAGCGACAGTAAGTCTCCTCAGATCTTCAGCCCACATCTCATCTCTCCCTCACCTATCACACCAGTGCTGTGGTTCACACCTCCGCTATCATTTGGGTGTTTCTGTTATTTTTTACTATTATTATTATTATTATTATTATTATTATTATAATTATTTGCAATCTCACACCAGTTGCCTGGTTGTAACCGCTGGAGTTTGAGTGACAGCAAGTCCTCTCAAGTCTAGTAGTAGTAGTAGTAGTATTTATTGTTTTGGGTGGAAAAATGATTTGAACTCTGACGAATAGAAAAGTTGAAACATCAAGCGGAATTTCACACATAGAGGAAAAACAGAAAAGTACGAATAAGAATAGATGAACATGAAAAAGAGTCGACAACATTGTTAACAACAAAAGAGACGTTTCTCCTACGTCTGCAATTGTTTCTTTTTATGGATCTAGTTTCACATTTATGAAACTGTGAACCAAAACTACCAACACAGGTTTCTCTCAGTGTTCAAGTGGGTCCAATGGGCTGACTGGCTGACTGGCTTTGTATGTATCATGCGTTCCAGGCCGCACAAATCGAGCTAAAGGGCTGCTATCTTCAGCATTTCCTCCATATAATGTCAACAAAAAACATTATGTTTTCTTTATATCCCCGTATGTAATTTTTGCAGCTCGCAACGTAAGTTTTCGTTATATTGGACCACCCTAATTGCATCCGGTTGTTTTTTTTTCGAGGTGGCAGGATGAAAATTAGGACTTTTTAGTGATCACTGCCCAAGACAATGCGAGACAAGTAACTCATTGGTTGATCTCCCCTACTTCCAATGTTTTAATTAATCATCCCCCAGCACAGCATGCTGCCGAAAGACGTTCGTCACGGAACAGTATTCTATTGAGTTGTTGGTTTTTCATTGAGTTGAAGAAAAGACAGTTGTAAATTGAATCACGCATCTCGTTGACGCCTTCTTTCTTGGGGGTTTCTTACCATATCGTTTGCTAATTAGAAATGGAAAGATTATTAATAAATCAATTTGTTGGATGCTCTGAGCAGTTTGGCTCAGTAGTGTCACTGATGATAAATGGAATACGTGAATTTTGGTGGAAGAATAGATCTCTAAGGTAAATCGATACTCAAAAAACCACACACCCTTTCTCTTGCTCACACACGTACAGGCATATTAATGCACACAATCTCTCGCTCAATCTACACGGATACACTAATTAATACAGTCTCACTCGGACACACTTCCTGTCACTCAATCAAGCACTATCTCTCACGCACACGCATACATCACATACGAACAATCTTTTTCTCTCACACTCAGATTCTCTCACTCACAAATTCTTTCTTCCTTCTCTCTCTCTTTCTACCTCCCTTCTCTTTCTCTCATTGTCAGACACACACTCTCTCTCTCTCGAACATTCACTCTCTTCCTATCACACACACACACTCACGTATATAGACTTTCTTTCACTAGCACAGTGACACACACACTGTTCCTCACCCACATACACACACTATATCACAAGCATATTCTCTTTATGAATCATGCACGCACAGACGCACACACCTTTTCTCACCTACATACACAGATTCTATCACACATACTTTCACACACTCTCTACACACACACACACACACACACACACTCTCTCTCTCCCTCTCTCTTCCTTCATCTATCGAATGCACAGACACACACACTATCTCTCCCATCCACACACACATACACACTATATCACGCATACACACTCTTTTTATCAATCTTACACACACACACACACATACACTCTCTCTTTATCTATTTAACACACAGACACACGGAATCTCTCCCATTTATATACACATACACGCAATATCACACATACACACTCTTTTTATCAATCTTACACACACACATATAAACACACACTTTTTTTTTATCTATCTAACACACAGACACACACAATCTCTCTCATTCACACACACATACACATGATATCACACATACACACTTTTTATCAATCTTACACACACAGACACACACACACACAAGTACAAGTACAGAAAAAGATAAACAAGAATCGATAAAAGCTATAGCAAACAAGTAATCGTTTGATGCCAGACGTTTAAAAATAAATTTCATCAGTTTGATTTTGGTAGGAATAATACCCACTGACTGAGTAACCCCACTGAAGATTGCATTTCCCTGCATGAGCAGTAATGTCCGTTCTGATGGATTACTGAGTCACTTAAAAGACTGACAACCAGTTTTCTGGACTTTCCAAACGCTTCCTAATGATGCTGGCATTTTTCAAACATTTTGATGAGTTTCGAAGATACACCTGTACTTTAACTAATGCCAAAAAAGCCTGTAAGATAATCCGAACATAATAATTATAAAGAATCTTTTAGAAAAAAGGGAGAAGCACTCGAGGCAAATAAAACATAAGATAACTAAAAACGTTTTTTTCCAGTTGAAATAAGAATTAAAATCGAAATAGAAAAACCTTATCAGAAAAATAATTTGCCTTCGATTCAGGATTCTTTTTTCGACAAGATATTCGCCTCCGGTCTTATCGTTCGTGTTAATCCTTGCCTTTTTGCTTTCTAGCACTTTGATATCTTTATGCAGTAAATGTTCATTAATAGGTTGACTGCACATATAGAAGAACCCCCCCCCGCCGAAAAAAATGTCAAGTACAACAAACATATTGGGGACAAAGACACAACAATCGAAATTGAAAACGCAGAGCTAGAGAAAGTAGACCATTACATCTACCTAGGACAGCAAGTTTCAATGAGGTCGTAAAAAAAATGAAGAAATAATATGGAGAATCACACTAGGTTGGTAAGCTTTCGGTAGAGCAAGCTCAACTTACAAAAACAAGAAAATCTCATTAATCTTATGAAGAAAGGTTAACAACCAACACATCCTCCCAATAGTCACCTATGGAATTAAAGCACGGACCCTAACCAAAAAATTGACCCTAAAACTGAAAACCACGCAACATGCACTTCAGAGGATCATATTTTGCATCACATGGAGGGATAACAAAACAGCGCAGTATATCAAAGAAAAGACAGGAGTCTGAAACATCACAGGAACTATTGAAAAAGACTCAAATGGCAAAGGGTTGGAAATGTTGCAAGAATGTCAGACAACCATTTGATATCACGTCTCACATCGTGGATCCCCAGAGATCAGTTGCCCAGCTGTGGCTGACAGAAAGTGAGATGGTGTGACGAGCTAGGTAAATCTTGGGGAAGGTCTATAGCCAACGACATTGCTAATAAATAGATGAAGATGTTGATATCTATGTACGATAAATGTCTATAGATAGGTTGACAGCCTGCATGAAAAGAATATCAGAAGGTTTTCCAGTTTCTAAGCTGGTCTACCAGGCTTGCAATGCATGTATCACACCACGCGGACGAGTCGTACCAATGAAGGGCTGGAAATGTAAAAGGAGAATACTTCTTATCGCCTGGGAAGCAAACTTTGTTCCTTTTTCTACCCCTACTTCCTTAACAAAGGTTTTTGTTGGGTTAAATTTCACAATGTAAGAATGATTTGCATTGGTCCTTTATTTTGTGTCCGGCAGCGTTCATGCTTCGTTTGTTTTGGGGAATTCGGACCTTTTTTTCAGTGATCATCGCCAACAAAGGTCAAGGGAAGTAATGCACTCCATAACCGACCCTTTTTCTAATTTTTTGATTGATCACTCCCAACTCAGCTTGTTGCCAAAAGATGTTGGTCACGTGACCGTTTCTATTGCGTGACGAAGAAGACCCTTAATTTTTTTAATTTTTGATTTTTTAAAATCTGCACTCAACTTCAATCCGCTGGAGCAGATTAATTCTCTTGTCAATAGATATGTATGTGATTAATATAGTAGTATAATTGGGGGATATATGTTTTCAAACCGGACAGAAGGATGTATTTGAATAGAATGTAAGATTTTAGTTATATGATGTCAACTTGGTAGGACAAGGGAAATCAGATGAGATCGGACCTTAATGATGCATTGTCATAGGGTGGAAGATCGGAAAAGAACAATAAGAGAAGAAAGATGACACCAATGATATGTTTGGAATCCGTTGTGTCTTCTCAAAGTTCTTCCGTGATCACGCCATCAATCAATAACGTTAACTCAGAGGCTATACTCCTGTTATTTGAAGGTAATGACACTGCCATGTGATTTGTCGTTTTGTTGCACATTTTCGAGGATTAGGCTCCGTTAGTGATTGCCCACGTACGAGGAGACCACATTCAATGCTGAGGATTGTAAACGTATCCAGAATAGTGTAGAGGATAATCCTACAACATCAAATTGGCGCCATTCTGGCCAGCTTGTTTTAACTTGCAGGTCACTTCAGGGAATCGCAGATTATGGAAGGATAGGGTTTATGTCACCAATTCAAGGACTGTTCAGGATCTTAAGAAAAAAATATCACCCACGGAGAAATAAGTGGGCGATGTCCTGATTTCATACGGAATTTTATGCTGAATGTTATTGAAAGAGCAAGAATCTTTGAAGCTGAAAGGGTCTTGCATTTCAAAGAAACAATTCTCGTTAAAATGATAATTAAATTTCCCTTGTTTATATATTCTGACACTTAAAGATAATTTTAAGAATAATTAACACTAAAAAGATATGAATGTTTTGAATCTTTCACGATTTTTGCGCCACGCTGTATTGATAGAAGCTAAATTAGACGTTGCTTATTCTTATTCAAGTACAGTAATTCCACGGTCACTGCTTACCTAATATTATAATTAAATCATAAGCGTAATTTAGTAATGCACAATGATAAATGATGAGCAATATGAGGCAGTAGATGGCATTGCCCAAATCTTTCAAGTTCATAACATATGCCTTCCTTCAAATCAGCATTCGAAACTCTGGCTTCATCTAGACAGTAGCCCACTAGTTGGAAATTCACAATTTAAGTGTATGTGGATCTAATCATGATTCTTTCTTAATTGCTAAGAAAGCTATAATTTTGTCATGCTGTTGCTGCTGAAGATGAATAGATTCCAAGCCAAGCGGTCATGTCGCTGAAACAAATAAGCAAACATTCAAGACACATTGTGTAGTCTTCCACGGGAATCTTTTTCCACTATAAGATTCCTGTAAAGTTTCTGATGAATGATAAGGGACAATTTTCGATGCACAGCAGAAGAATGAAAAGATTCAAGTTAACCTGTTCCATCACTGAGGAAAATAAGCAAAAGTTCTAGCTACATTTTGTAACCATCCAGGTAAATGCCTTTTTAGATTTCCGTGAAGGACGTAGTAAATGAATCATCTGGAGATGCACGATCTCTATGAACTCGATGGAGATGGGAAACATATTAGGGACACACATCTGTGAGAGAAGAGCCTTTCTTCGGTAAAGCAAGCTCAAAATAAAGACGATCCCAATAATACTAAAAAGAAGAGAATACAACTAGTGCATCCTCCTGATAGTCACTTATGGAGCTGAAACATGGAACATAAGCAAGAAACAAACTCAGAAACTGAGAGTGTGTGCATGAGAGAATCATGCTCAACCTTACGTGGGGAGATCATAAGACAGCACAATGTATCAGAATGGTCTGAGACATCATAGAATCTATCAGAAATTACAAGATGGAGAGATAAACTGGACAAATTCAGAAAATACTGGCCCTACGACGCCCATGATAGAAAAATGTGGAGGATCCTGGGGAAGGTCTATGTTCAACGAAAAGACTGATGATGATGATGATGATGATGATGATGATGATGATGATGATGATAAATTAAATTGGGAAACCAAAAGAATTCGTTCTATTTCTGAAGTACAAATTAATGACAGTCCTTTCTTTCGAAATCAACTTAATCTTTCAAATTACCTCATTATTTGATTACCCAAAACATTTATTCAGTCTGAACAACCAACATACCTTTGTACAATTTGTATTGGAAATAGTTACATTATACAGGCACAATTTCCCAAAGATCATAAACGTAGTGAATAAGGATAACAACTGGTTTAGGAAAACCTTCCAACTAATCTTATCTATAAAGTCATTGCGTCGAAGTTCTATGCATATTTTGCAGTTTTCCGAAGAAATTATTTCCTTTCCCCTCGTAGATGCCTGTAAATAGATGTTATAAATGATTACCCGGATTATGCAATATATTGTCAATACATCAAAATAGAACTGATCAGTAACTCTTTTCTTATTTCAAAGGAATACTAGAAAAGTTCAAGGCTCAAAGCATATTTTGTAGTCTTTCAAAGAAATGATGCACTTTCATTGAGAGTTCCCTGTACGAAACATAATAATGATAATCTGAACATTCAATATCTTATTATTACAACGGACGAAATAAAACCTTCGTACATTCTTTTCAAGCTGTTCTCATTACTAAAGAATGCAAGTGGAAGCTTAAAGCTCCAAGCACATTTCGAAATCTCCAAATGAAGTAATCTTTTTCAGTGAGAGCATCCTTTTAAAGGATGCAATAAATGGAAATCCAAAGGCACTATATCCAGTGAATGAGAAAATAAAGAAAAACCCTGAAGTTTTCCCATCTCCAAAGATACGCCTGGATTCTAGGTACATTTGTAGTTTTCCAAGGATATTATATTCCTCATTGAAGGATTCCCGTGAAGCTCACAATAAACGATTATCGGGAGGCACAATATCTGAAGAATAAAAACATGATAGAAAGCTTTCTGGCCCAGCAGTCCTTTCAGTAATGAAAGCACGACAAAGTTCCGGGCACAGAATCCTTCCATGGAAACGATTTTTTCTTTCATTGAGTTTTCTATAAGGAACATATAACTGATTATCCGAAGGTTAAAGATCTGGTAAATGTAAGAGACTGAAGAAAACTTTTCAACCAAGTTGTTCGTATTGCTGAAAAATTACACTGAAGAGATAGATCACATTCTATAATCTTCAAAGGAAGTTTTTTTTTCTATTGAGAACATAATTGATGATAATCTACCCCCTAAAATACAATATATCAGGATATAGCAGATGACAAAAAAGTGTCCAGCCGAATTTTCCTTATCACTAAAAAAAAATGCTGATATTCCAGAAACATTTTGTAGTCTTCCAAGGAAATGATTTTCTTTTCATTTTATGAAAATATCACAATAAACAATAATCGAAAGGCACAATATCAGGAGAATATAAAAATGGTGGAAAGTTTCCCAGCCTAATCTTCGTGTCTGTAAAGGAAAGACGACACAATTCTAAAAGAATAGTCTTCCAAAGAATGATTTTTCTCATTAAAAGCTCCCTGTAAAGAATGCAAAAAACCTATGATTCGAGTATACAATATCTTGTGAATACAACTGATTAGGGAAACCTTTACAGCGAGGGTTACCTTTTTTATTACTACAGAAAATACGCCAAAGATCTAGGCACATTTAGTAGCCTCCAAATGGGCTCTATTTTCCTTTTCATTAGGAGTTTTCAATTAATATCCCAATTAATGGTAATCAAAGGATGCGGTTATATGAAGAATATTGCTGATGAATTAAAGCTTTCTAGACACGCTGTCTCGTCGGTAAATGAGGGAATGTTCTAGGCATTTTTCTAAATCTCCCAAGAAGTGATACATCTTCATTAAGAGATTCCTGAAAAAGAATGTAATAAATGTTTTTTTTTGAATTTGCAATATCTGGTAAATGCAAAAATGATGGGCAACTTTCACGTCAAGCTATCTTGTAACTTAATTGAATAGGGCAAAGTTCTAGTCATATTTTGCCGTCTTCCAAGTTTTTTTTTTCCATTGAGCGATTTCCTTCATTGATAGATTTCTGAAAGAAATTGGCCTTGTCACTAAACATTCCATTATTTCAGGCATATTTTGAAGTCTTCTAAAGCAATGATATTTTTCCCACGAAGAGATTCCCGTAAAGATCACAATCCATAATACTCTCCAAAAGTCACCAATTTGTGTTCGTCTCCCTCGGTTCGTCCGAGGGTCACGGACAAACAGAATGTTCCAGGGGTCTGATTTTTTGTATTGTTATTGAATCAACCACGGAATCTAACATAATTCTTTTTCGAGAATACCAACGTGGTTGACTTTGTGATAGATGAGCTTGAAGAAAAACAACAAATAAATAACAAAAAAACAAAACAAAAGCAAACAAAAATGTCTTCCATCGACGACCTCACGGCTGTGTTTGAAAACTATATATCTTGTTTTAGCCTGTGATCGGCAGCAGCAGTCGTTGTTGATGATATGAATTATTCAATAAGAACTAGTTTCACTTGACTTACACCAATGAGTTACACTATCTATGAAACAGAGATAGATAAATAGATAGATGGATAGATAGATAGATATGAACAGTTTGATAGATAGATAGATAGATGGATGGATATATAGAAAGAGAGAGGAGAGAGAGAGAGAGAAAGAGGGGGTATTTATCTATTTCTCTGCTTATGATCTCATACTGCGGTATATCTGATTTGATTTTTTTAAATTCTTTGAATATGTAGGTAGCTTTATTTGAATTATACTGAAGGCTTCTCAAATGGGTTTCTCTGTTATTTTCAATTAGATTTTAATCTACAAAATCATATATGGAAACAGTGCGGAGAAAAAACACTTTCTTCACTTATTCGTATCTTTTATTCTTCGTATTAAATATTTAAAAAGAAAAATATTGGAAACATTTTACGTGTTGTTTACTATTTCCTTAAGTCATCCTAGATAATGTTCTTTTGAAAAAAATAGTTGTATGAGTGTGAGAATGTTTATGAGTCTATGTATGTGTGTGTGTGTGTGTGTGTGTGAATGTGAAATAGTGAGTGGATGAGATAAAGAGAACGTTTATAGGTCTGCGAGTATGTGTGGTTGTATGTGCATGTTTAAATGTGAAGTAGTGAATGAGGGAGAGAGCGAGAGAAGATTTATATGCATGCCTGTGTGTGTGAATGTGAATTTGTAAGTAAGAATGATATATATATATATATATATATATATATATATATATATATATATATATATATATATATATATATATATATATATATAAATATATATAAATATATATATATATATATATATATGTATATGTATATATACATATATACATATATATATATATATATGTATATATATATATATATATATATATATAAATATATAGTGAGAGAGAGAGAGAGAGAGAGTGAGAGAGAGAGAGTGTATATGTATGATAGAGGGAATGCGTAAATATGTGACAGAGAATAAATCTTGCTAACAATCTTGGACGCTTGGACATTTTCCTATTTTAGGGGTAAATAAATGAGGAAGAACTTTCTTTAAATCAAAATAAACGGTGCCCTTTTAAGGGTTTTAGGGGTCAGAATCTTAGGTATCAAAATTCGGCGCAGTGGTCTCTCTCATGGTAGAAATTGAGGAGAGCCTCTATTATCTACTACTACAGGTCAAAATCAGGTGGTAGCAAATCTTTTCCTCCTCACTTGGGGTCACAATCGGAATGTCTTTTCTCTTATAAGAGTTGAAATCTAGGAGTTTTTCACCGAGTAGGGGACAACATCGGGGAATTTTCTTTTACCATTTTAGGAGTTGATTGGGAGTTGGCCCCTTTTACGGGTCAAAATCGAAAGAGGGGTCTTATTTTACCCTTCTATATAATATCATTAGTTTTCTCCTGTTTTTATAATTCAATACAGAAGTTATTTATTTATAAATTATTTTCCCCGGATGACGCAAGGTATCCCTGCTAGTAAATGAAATTTCGAATATACAATATCTGGTACATACAGCAGACTTAGGAAAAATTTATAATCAAGTTATCTTGTCACAAAAGAACATCTTAGACAATTGAATAAAACTGAATGCTGATATAACGTATCGTAATTGAATGAAAAGCATGTTTTCAAAAAAAATCTGTTGGAATTAATCCCCCTTGCTACCTTTTAACAAACGTTTTGAAGAACGCAACTCATTCGTAGAAGAAAGGGTGCATTGTTTGAAACCTGATAATATAATTCAATTTTTCTGTAAAATTAAATTACTTACGTCTCTTTTTCAAAAAGCAAATCGCAAAATATGTCTTACTAGTTGTTAATAGAAACCGCGTCGAAAACCGTGTTTTGAATTCAGTCCATCCGACTGACTGACTGACTATCTAAGTAAGTAACTGTTTAAGGAAGCATGTAAATGACGAAGGAAAGGAGGCAGGCAGACAGGGACGGAGGTATGTATGCTGGCCAACCGACCGACCGGGCTAATTGCAATGGATACAACAGTTCTCGTTAGGTCTTCTAAGTTAAGCTACGTTGATCCTAGTCATGACCCAAATGGGTGACTGTCTGGAAATACCAGGTGCCGTATGAAAAAATAAGATTGTTCAGCATCTGTCTCAACCTATGCTCTAGCCACCGATCAACAGAAAATTTTGTCAAACTGCGCAGTGGCCCCTGTCTCAAGCCCCAGCTGCTCAATGGGGGGCACATGATAGTGGAGCAGTAAACATGTATGTATATATGTATCACGCCTACAAGCTGCATTAGTTGAGTCTAAAAGTTGAACATTCAAAAATTTGTTGGGTATCAATTTGCAATGTAAGTTTATGCTTAATTAGCCACTATTTCGTGCCCACTTCTTGGAAAATTCGAACTTTTCTAGTGATTACTGCCCAACAAAAGGCGACAGAAGTAAATCATTGATTGATTACCCATTCTTCCAGTGTTTGAATTGATCGCTCCCAACACTGGTTGTAGCCAAAAGATGTTAATCACGTGACAGTTTCAATCGATTGACCAACTAATCTTTTCACTATACCAATCAATCCCTGCATAATGATAATAGTACAGCATTCCATTAGGAACTGTTCCTAATCCAAAACAGCGTAATGCAAAAAAAGTATTAGCCATCATTTTAGACATGAAACCCTTTTGAGCATTCCCGGACCAAAAAATGATGTTGATGATATGCCAGGCCGAAACATCGGAGGTTGAGGTGGTGGGAGACTTATGCGCTAAAGAGGGAGGAGGAAAGCGTGCTTTGCCTCTACAATTGATCGCTGAGGAACAAAAGCTGGAAACGATTTCCAGTTTCCGCCTTTTTGTCTGTGAAGATTTCTAAAAGCAGGGACCACCTTTCTTCGAATTTTCATATTTCATGATTCTTTCAGGAAGGAAACTAAGGAAATCGTTTCATTGAAAGAATCTAATACTTTGAATCATGAATGGGAGATATTTTAATAGGCAAAATAGTCACTCGAGAGAACCAAGAAAACCACATTATTTATTAAGTAGATTCTCCAATATCACAGTATTTACTTGTTATCTCTTGAGATTTTACTTTTTTCACGACCTCATTTTTTAAAGGCTGTGTTTATCTATCTATCTATCTATCTATCTATCTATCTATCTATCTATCTATATACATACATACATATATATATATATATATATATATATATATATATATATATAAATATATATATATATAAAAACAAATTTTGCTGTACATAACAACTATCAATATTTATTGATATTGACTCAGCAAAAGTGCCCTTCGACACTTAGCTTTGGAATCCTAGTCAACTTGATATTTCAACGTTCACAAACACATACAGGAAGATACAGATATGGTTTTTTACCATTTGCACTCTTGAAGTCAGCGACCATTTGACTGGAGGAGGAGTAATATCAGAGGGGATTTGACTAGATGTCAAGATATAAGAAATCATTTTGCAGTAAATTGATACGCTCTGATTTTTAAGAATATTTATCAATTTATCTATTGCAATCTTTTTGTTTTTACCTTTCAAGAAAGAATGTGATAATTATATAAACATTTCCGAAGGAACTTATTTCTGCTTGGCTCAGATTTTGATAGGTATAAAAATGAGCGACCTTGGATTGTATGAATAAATAAAAAAAAATGAGAGAAGCCGTAAATGTGAGCACTATTTTTTCTGCCGAGTTAACGGCACCCCCATTACAAGGTAAGATTCATAACGCACTTATCACCCATTTCTTCATTTACGATCATTGTTAGAATTATCTATCTATCTATCTATCTATCTATCTATCTATCTATCTATCTATCTATCTATCTATCCCAGTTTTTCCTTATCTATCCCTCTCTCTCTGCCTGTTTATTGAGATATTTTATCATGGAAACATATATCTCATAGATATCTAGTCAATATCTATCTTTTTTTTAAACACCATAAATGTCCTATGACAACTGGAGTTATCCGTCTGTTTTTCGACTACCAATCAAATTGTCTCAGCCATAGAATCTCACGTTGTTGAAAATATCTTTTTTACATTCGTGCCAACATCCTGTAAATTATACAATCCACTCATCGGTTTGAAGATCACAAGATTTTGGTATTTTGCCATTCCAAATGTTTTTGTTGTTGTACCAGTAGAAGTAAAAAAAGGGAAAAATTAAATAAAGGGCAACAATAAAAACGAAAAGAAAGAGGAAACCAAAGAAAGAGATGTAAATAAGAAAGAATAATGGGAAAATGGAATGAAGTGGGAAAAAGATGAGGAAGTAGTAGTAGTAGAATTTCTAGGTTAAGAAATAAGATCGAAAAGTTCAAGAGTAAGTTCAGTTGTGGAACAAGATGGAGGAAAACAGGATATCATGGATTAGGATCTAGTGAGAGCAGAAGAGATCATGCAGCCATTGACAAATTCGAGATTGCACAACTGAATCTTGGGAACTTGGTTTCCACTGGAGGTTTTACTTTATGATTAAACATCACGCTACATCTGACAGGAGTATGTACAACATATCCAGTACATCAATGACACTTAGCATGAACTGTACGAGAATCGACGAGGGGATAAGTCCCTGGGTACCAGTTAAGAATGTAAAAAACGAAACGAAACCAAACAAAATAACGGATTGTTCATGTCTAGCAACGAAAGTCCACTGTGGGAATTAGAGGCAGATCTGCAGATATTGAGGAGAGCAAAGATGTGTTTGTCAAAATAGTGGTCTTTACCAGGTCTTACATACTGAGTGACCAAAACTGCCTTTTCTACAAAACCGCTAAGTCTTATCTGCTCATGTAGGTATACAGAATGCCACTAGAGACTTTGCACAATCTGCACCCAGAGCTGTTTATTTTGGTTTCAATTCTCAGATCTCAGATGTCAATTGAACATAGATAACATTCTATAAAAGTACATATCTTACTACAGCCTGAACGGGTACACTTGTCTGACGAGCTGTGCATCAAAAAAGTTGTAGCGTGGAGTCAAAACTAAATCATAGATCAGCCAGGCCATTTACCCTCAATTGTTTGTTGCTGTCGGTTTATCTTGCAACAGATGCAGTGTCGATCCTTGGACAGTTTTTGCTGCAGTCATCGATATCTGATACTACGTTAGGTCAGCCTTTATTCAGTCATTGGAAAGTAAGTGATGCATTGGGAGGTTCTTGGTGGCTCTGTCATTTGTGATTTGGTATTGGATTACATCATTCCCTTGTCGTCTCTTGTTTGTTGAGATAATGCACTTTGAATCAGTCTTGTAGGTGTCAAACACCAGAATAACCCTCATCGCAATCTCTGGTTAGAAACAACAGTCTATCGTAGGACTTCTTTGACTGTGACTACTGCTGCTAGTTTCTTTGTTAGCTCTTGGCCAATAGCAATACCACACATTAGTGCAAGTAGGATGACCTACCTTGATGAGAATTCATAGGATCTTCATTCGTATCTTTTGGTCACTCCCCATTTCCCAAATGTTATATATGGCTGACCAACTTTGACCTGCTAATACATGGCAGCGTTTCCTAATTCAGGGCAAGGAGTGCTCTTGGTCACTGGGTGAACTCGTACTTTTCGAAATCCTATTTTAAGTTGGCCAGATTGCTAGACCTGAACATGTCATTGTTTTCCCTCTTGACTGTTGCCCAGAGGCTGATTTTTTCATCTCTTTGACCCTTAATCAGTGACATCGATTTCAGGACAATTTACATACCATCAGATTGTGTTTAGGCTTTCTGTGACTAATTTTAAACTATATTCTCTTTAATAAAACCTGGTTAATAACATATATTATATTCCTCACCTCCATTAGATTTGACCACCAGAACCTTGATTCTTGGTTATTCCGAGTTGAGACATTACAAAAGTAGCGTTTTTAAAATACAAGATGGCTGCCATATTGGTTTCTGAGAGGATTGGATCAAACATTTTCTGATTTGGTATTCCTTGAGCTTTTTTTAATCCCTCGAAGATTTAAACTAACTCAATTTTCTTAGAGTTAGCAGACTGGACTAATAGAGGAGTTAAAAAAAATCCTGAAATGAAGTAACTGAATTTACAATACGAAAAACTATCAAAAGCAGTTTTAAAAAAATGATGAACTAGAAAAAATGTAAGGAAAGAAACCGCAATGATGCCAACATTTTTTTGTTGAGTAGAGTGTTGGAATCAATGAATGAGTAACTTGTTTCGCCTCTTGATTCATCACTAAAAAGTCTGCATTTCCAAATAAACAAGCATCCACTCCGCTAGACACAAACAAAAGGACTAATTTAGCATAGGATTACATTGCAAGTTGACCCCCAATCTTGAGAATTCATGTGGCTTGGATTTTTAATTACAAAAAACGTACCTAGCGATAATAATACCGCCTCTAACTGTGTCTAGATTTCAAAAAATTGAGCTGGCTATGCTGAACATAACCAGTAATTAAGTGGTTATAGCTTCAGATGACTCTGTTTGTTTTTTAAATATCAGTTTTCCATTAACACAGGGCATTTGCTATGTGTGATATGCTCTTTTCAACGAGATTAGTGAGAAGTGAACATGAATCCTGGAGGACGGAGTTCGAATCCGGTTCGCCAATACCATTAGTTCATGCTGTTACCTGCTTAGTCACACAGCACGTCTATACACACCTGATTACAACTAAAAAAAAATGATGGACTTATTTACTTGAAAAGAAAGTGAACATTGCTCGAGTAAGTTAAGGAAAATAAATGGCAGAAGACAGTACAATTATCCTCGCATTTCAACGGATTGCATTGTGTTAACAAAACGTAATAGTAACGTTGCAATATGCTTATTGTAGAAAGCATCAAAATACATTTTCTCCTAACTATATGTATAGAAACTATAAAATGTATTTTAATATTTCTTCAATTGAGAAGCGGTGATTTCGATGATGGATATTTTTGTAATGTCTTCCTGAAATGTTGAAGAAAAATTGTCTGCATAGTTTTGAGGATTCTACAGAAAAAAAGTTTATATAACTTTACAGGGCAACATTGTCTGCAACGTTGCAGGGTCGTTATAGGGATTTTACGAAGGGAAATTATTATAACATTACAGGGCAACGTTCTTTCAACGTTTCAGTGACGCTGTGAGTGTTCTACAGAGACACGTTGAAATAACGTTACAGGGCAAAATTGCCTGCAATGTTGTGGTTTTGTCGTGGGGCTTACACAAAAGGACGTTGATATAGCGTTACATCCAAAGCCTGACACGTAGCAATTAGCTGAAATTCTATCTGGAACACAGAATAATGTTCCGTCTGTGTGACTTATATAGGCCGTTAAACTGAGTGCATTGAATAGGGGGGTTATGATGGAAAATAGATATTAGTTGAAAAAATTATGCTTTTTTTATTTTCTAGTAGAGATAATCATTCTTTTTATAGTAGAGGAAATAACCACTCATTTTTCGTAAAAGAAATAACCATTCATTTTCTAGTAGATGAAATAACCATTTATCTTTTAGTAGAGGAAATAATCATTTTTTTCTTGTAGTGGAAATAACTATTTATTTTTTGTTGAAGAAATAACCATTCATTTTCTCGCAGGGGAAAGCCATTCATTTTCTAGTGGAGGAAATAATCATTTATTTTCTAGTAGACTAAATAATCCTCCATCTACGTAATAGTAGAAGAAACAACCATTCATCCTTTAGTAAAGGAAATAACCAAGCTGACTGTGTTATGTGCAAATGCATGAAATTACTAACATAATACGAGCTGTGACATCAATTTTTAAACGTCGAGAGAAATTATATTAGACATCAGATGAGCCTGAGAGGTCATATTCAAGATTGTCGCCATTCGATTGTGTTTAATGTTCAGAGGCATTCAATTTGGGAATCCAACAACATATAAAAATATTGAAGATGATGTTTCCAACTAAATTGGGGATGCTTATTCATCTGGTGATTCTTCAAAGATCACCAAAATCTAAGAAAATCCTTTTAGATAAAAGTAAAAATAACGCCCAAAAGATATTCAAATACATTTGGCAGCGAATCAATCATGTTTCATGAAATACATCACTGAATATATCAGTATACGTGGATAGCAGATGCAAAGAAAACATGTTGTCAATTTTTTCAACAATTTACAGACCAGATTTTATGAGGTCAGCATTTGGAATCATTTCTCATATCTATCACATGGCTGTGTTCATTTATAGAAAGAAACCAAACCCAACCAAATCTGTAAAAGTTTGATCTTTGAAAATCTACTTATTAAGATGGAGTCCAAGATTGACTCCACAATGGCCACCGAATCTGTACAATGTCTATTGCTGGTTAAAAATTCACACAAGATAGTGGTTTCTTGTATGAAGTTTGCTTGGAAACATATCAGACTGGGAAGGTATAATTTGTAAGATGGTGTACAAGTCACCAAATCTTCCTTAATTTATTCCCTATCTAGTCTGCGCAAGTTTTCTCAAAGGTATATAGTATTTATAAATGTATTTGATTAAGTATGAAAATCATACGACAGTCCAGCCAATCAATAAGTACAATTTTCAAGATGGCATCCAAATCGTCAGAATATCCGATAACTATCCAATATCTGTGGTATCTGGTTTATTCAATGATATACTAAAAGTCTACAATCATCATGGTCGCTGGAAATATATGATTGGCGTCCACAAAAGCTGCCAAATCATTAAAATGCCAGTTATTTGTTAGTAGCCAGATCTTTCAATTGATTTATCATTACTCATTAATTATCAACTTTTTGTCTAGTTCATTACAGTTTCTAGTATTGACAACAATTTTCGATGATATGTCAAAATTCTACCACAGTTTGACGACTGAAAATGTATGATTTCCAAGATTGTGTTTAAGATTGGTACCAATTTTTTAAAAAATGCCTGTTATTAGTTGATTTTTCATTCTAGACAGGTAATCCTGATGTCAAAACCGATTGCTTGGTGAATGTAAAACGTAGCATATTTTAATTGTAATGAAGTGATCACTATTGTAAGAATAGTTGACGAGAGAAATATTGTGATTACTACAAATGGTGTTTTTGGAGTCTACTCGTCTGAAGATCTGAACATTGACAAATCAAATTACACAAGAACGTATGTGTATAAAACAACCATATGGGGCGTGAACACATCTGTAAAAGATGGTCTCACTTGTTTTGGTTTAAGCCATGAATATGTACATTGGTTTTCGCCATGTTTGCCAGATGAGGTGTTATTATCACTTCAGAAGACCATTGTCTTCTTAGCAGTCTGGCACTTTCCAATGTAAACACATGGATATCGGATAAAGAGAATTAATCAATCACAACTTGATGTCCTCTATATTGGTATTATGACGCTCGAAAAAAGCACACACACAGAACAATCGGGGAATCGTCATTAAAGATTACCGACTGATCAGTGCACGTATCCAAAACCATTTAAACAGGAAATTATATGAAATCTGATTTTTATATAACACAGAGTAGAAGGATTAGATGAAGTTAAATTTAACTGCTGAAAAGTGACTCTGTACACATCAGAGACACAATGTCAATGTACTATATGTTACTACGAAAGAAATTTATAAATCCTTCTCTTGGAATTTTTTAAGGTAATTTTTTTTTTCACAGATAAATTCATTTGATCATAACAGCACATGATCGAAGTACATTGACAATTGTATTTTTATTCCTACAATTTTTCGTCTCGTATCATCTAAATTCAACCATGTTCACAGGGTGTCAGGAATAAACGAAAGGTCGGAGTCAAGTTTGAGCAACCTTTCATTTTGGATAAAGTACTGATTTCCAAATGGTAAGGAATCTATATATGTCAGAAATTCCAACACTCGATCCTACCTTGTGATACTGGATGGGATGATGGATAGTCTATAGCCACACTGAAGTGTTGTAATATAACGAAAGAGTTGTCTGTGGACGTAATTATTGAATTTTTGCGTGTATATATATATATATATATATATATATATATATATATATATATATATATATATATATATACATATGAAATTGTTAGCTGTTCTTGGGAATTCAAATCTACTAATTGGATTCATAAATCCCCCAAACTTTGGCATCAAAATCACCTGTTCAGCATGAATAATTAACAAATAATGCGCATTAGTAAGGTTTAACATCAACTTTAGACGCCATTTTGTAAAAAATACATTACCAGTGGTCAGATTGTGGTAGAATTTTGATATGATATCGAAAACCTTCGACAATACAAGAAAACGTCGAAAAAAAATTAGACTTAAGATAATCATGAATATTCTTAAGATCTGGAAGCAATGTTGGAAGTAATCTCGAAAATTATACATTTCCTTTGTCTGGACTGTAACAGAACTTCAATAAGGTGTTAAACATACTTGATTCTAAAAGAAAATGTTGAGAAAAATTAAGATGGAATATGAACTAGCAGCTGGCATTTTAGAATTCGGCTGTCACTTAAGATGCCATCTTGAAAATAATACCTTTCCAGCGGTCACAGTTATTTTAAACTTTTAGTAAGACATTGTGTACACCTGATAACACAACTATTAGACTGTTGAGATACAGTTTATTGTGATTTTCCTGCTAGCAGGTTAGATTTCCTTTCTTATACTTAAATATTATCTGTCTATCTGGCCGCCATTTTAGAAACCATACTTCTTTGAGGGATAAATGATATGTCATTAAGAACATTTGATACGATGGAATTCATTAAAAAACATGTCCTTGGTGAATTTTGGACGTATAATTGGCATATCATCATGATTTTGCAGTCATCTCGGAAACTATCTTGCAAATTTTACTTTCCAAGTGGTCATGACTCTTGTATACTTTATTTGATATTGAGTACAACTGATACTACAATCACAGGACGGTTGAGATTTTTTTGTGATTGTCTTGGGAATAAAAATGCATTTTTCATACAGCCAAAAAATATGTCTGCCAACTTTTTGAACACTATACCTTTCAAGGAGTCAGACTGGAAAACTTTTCATTTGTGATCAAGCATACAAGACAGTATATGATCAGCTGAGTTAAATAATGGATGTCTAAAGGTCATTTAAACGATTTCGAAGCCACTAGATTCCCTTCCAGTAGCCCAATGTGATCAGTTTAAAAAATTTCCCAGTAGACAAAAATTCTACGGACGGTTGAAAAAAAAAGTTGAGAGTTGATGAAGATCGAGTAATGACCATTTAAATCATTTGGTAGGCATCTTTGACGCCATCTTGGAAATTATATCTTTCCATTGGCAATGACTGTTGTAGACTGTTAGTATGTTATTGAGCACAGTTGATGTTATAATCATTTGACAGTTGCCATACCTCTTGTTGGGATTTTCTTTGGGGATAGAGTACATGCTGGCAAAATTCCACTGGATTTTGAACTTTGGGAGTAAAAGAAATTCCTTTCGATTTCGACCCCTAAGAATGAAATGAAAAAATCCCTTAGATTTTGATCGTTGAAAATGGAAAAAAAGGTATGGAGAACCGAGCCAGCGAAGTAAGTTCGAATAGAATGCGAGAATTTTTATTTGCTATCATTTTTCAGCTTTTAAAATCCGTAGTTGGGCACAAACTCTTCCTCTTCCAAGTATCGAGGAGCAAAATCACTTTAAACTTGTTTAAATCATAATGCAATTTTTATTTTGCCGTTTATGGTTTCGGGGGATTTACGTTGATATCGAGACTATTCTTCTACAAGAGACCATGATTCCACTTCCTCCATTTCAATCCGAAGAAAATTTCTCGTCACTAGCATGTCATGATAGCTGACAGAGAAAAAAATGGGATCCCCAGGGATTATATGCAGAACTTGGACCTGCAAAATATAAGATGAGGTGATAACATAGACAAGTTCAGGTAATATTGGCTCTTCAACGCCTATGATTGAGTGGTCTGGCGAATTTTGGCACGATCTGTATGTAACGACTGCCATTGAAAGGCCGTTGTTGCTGATGATGATGAAAAAGAGTCTATCAAAGAATAAATGTTGTCAGAAGAAATTATATTTATGACATCACTAGCGTTTTTCGCTCGAAAACATCTGAAATAGAGTGATAATAATCTAGAAGAATCTAGGTTCTAAAGATTCAGGATGTTATTTCTGCTGGAAAACATCTAAAAACATCTACATTCTGGAGAATCTAAATCTTATCAGTGGAGTAGTCAAAATAAAGCTTCAAAAAGCTTTTCCCCCCTTAAATCAAAGATACCTGTTTAGAAAGGATCATTTTGAATACTGCTGCCAATTAAAAAAAAAACTATGGATAAAAACATTTGGCCAGGAATGTTTGAACGCACAAAACACAAACACGAAACCATACGAACACACAAACACATGCACATACAGAAAAGGTGGAACACATCACCACTTTTATAGTAACAAATGTGCAACTGTTGCAAAGAATATCGGTCGAGATGAATTTTGGAAGCGAGAAATGCTCAATGCTTGTGGTACACGAAAGACGTTTGGAAGCATCAGAAGGTACGCAAGAACGAAATTATTAAATTGCTTGATGAGAAGAAAAAATGAACAAAGTAAGCAGTCAAGAGTTCTCGAATCAGATTCAATTTAATAGTATTAAATGAAAGAAAAGGCCAGCCTTGGATAACCAAAAAAGCACAAGGAGAGTATGGCAAATAAACTCAAAAGAGAAATGGGATCAAAAGAATGAATGATTAAATGGGGTTCATCATGTGATATTCAGGATAGGTCCTAAACCAGATTTAAGAACTGAGAATGCTGGTTGAAAGAATGATATTAAATTTGAATGTATATTTCGATACAATGTATAGAGTCATGCACTCTGGAGGCGACGTAGATAAGATGTGGAAAAGAGAAAAAAAATTAAGCAGTTAATGGAAAACTTACTGTGAATGATCGAATGTCTCAAGATCGATTTGTGAATCTTCGATCTGAACAATGCGTTACGGTCGAGTAGAGAGTTGAATTTGATAATGATATCTAAATATCACTTAAGAATAATCCAAGCTAGACGATGCAAAAGAATATTCACAATTACCGAATCAATCGTTGTAAACTATTTCACCTGCCTGGTTATGTTATTCGCTTAGATGTGTAGCTTCCACGAAAATTAAGCAAATAATCTACTAGAATCTTCTGCTATGTTCGATCCACTACCAAATCGGAACAGAAAGGTTTCGGTTTTGGAACAATGTTTGCCATTGTTGAAAAGTGAATACTTCACTATAACGCAAAACATAAGAGAGACTTAAAGGTCAAAAACATTTTTAACTTATTCTAAATCATGATACCGTCTTTTTTGCCAGTAACGATTTCATCCATTGTCTAAATGTACCAGAGGATGCTCTTTGTCCAGAAAAAAGTGCTTCTGTGTATATGCTAAATTCGAAGGGAGTGGATATACTATTGGCTCTTTCTGGGGAACCAAACGATTGATTCAAACAAGAACTGCTCTCAATTAAACCAAATGGACGCTGTAACGCATACCACAAAAGTTTCACAACTTGACCGGGCAATTTTCACTCATCGGTTCATTGAGCAGAGAGTGTTCTTTTAAATGATAATCCGATCTGATCTTCTGCTAAAAGTTTTAAATCCTTAGAATACTGCAAAAGTACCTGGAGCAATTAATTGCTGAAAAGGATGTAACGTTCCTGAAGGATGGAATCATGAAGTTGCATGGAAGGTGTAACGAGATAGCAAAACGAAACAGCTAATATTCTTCTCAATAAAATTAATGTAAAACTCGAAAAAAAAACTCTCAGAAAACAACTTTATTTTGTGCCGATTAAAACCAAACAAACGTTGTAAAATTACAAATATAATTCTTTGAAATTGATTTTGTCTTTTAGAGTATTAGCAGTGGGTGATGCATTGCAATATTTGCAAATAAATTGATGAGATGTCTCAAGTGATCTTCAAAATTCAATGATAACTACTGGAAACGATGAAGAGGGATAATTAGCAAACAGAAACTGATTAATCAATCGTTGACATCGATTTTACTCAACCGAAAAAAAACTACCAGTGGCATGTCTCAGTTAAGTAATTCAAAATCTATGCTAATTGATCTATTGTTATGGTGGTATATGTATTAATTTGCCTGAAGTCTAACAGAGGAACGACTGATATTTCCAGGAAGAGTGTCTCGTCCTTAACTTTTCATTGGACAGAGTCTGTCTGTGTGAAAAAAAACTTTTTGAATCCGCAGTGACGACAGGAAATAGCTTACACTTTAACCTCAAGTAGGCATGAATGATTCCGTAGAAAGAAACAGTTTTTCACTGAGATTATATGTAAGACAGCATAATTAAAATTCGGGTATTGAACTGAGAACAGCGTAGCAGTATCGAAGAGAATTACTGACACTTGATTTTTAGTAAAAACAACTTGTTACTGATGTTGTAAAAACTTGGCACCGTACCAATTATAGGCAAAACGAAACTTGAAGGACCCTGCACTCAAGGAATGGCTTAGATTTCAGAGATAATACAAAAGACGGTGCATGAGATTTGATGAGACTTGCCGTCTCTCATCCCCAATGGAAGCCATCGGTTACCATTGTTTTGGAAACTTGGTGAATATAAATATTATATTGATAGATTTACAGCCATGATTCAGAAAAATAAATATTCTGTTGTTTTTTTTGGTCGAATAACTTCTATATTTTCCGCTCAAGTTTGTTCGAAATTGGATAGTTTACGATCAAACTGAATATTCAATTTTTTTCCGGATTGTAGCTGTATTTTGAACCGTACTAAATACAGCTGATGTTAAATTGCAATTACTGAAAATTCCCAGACGGGTTGAGATTGTCCAGACAATGGCACTGCTACTTATATTAGAGGAAAGTAATAGAAAGGTGAGGAAACCCGCTTTCATTCAATCCCCAACGTCATTTACTGGAAATATAGTGTGTTCATGGGATTACATGAATTACAATCATCATTATTCAATTTTGGCGGACGAATGAACTACGATCTCACCGCGAAAAAAGAGGGCCAAAGGCAGGAGATAATGTACAAAATTCAGCTAATTAATCAGGGACACTAATTTCATTGAATTGGGATCATCAACAGTGTCATATCTTGGTTCACTTGACCAACCATTATGTCCATGTAATGGAATAATGGAAATTGGGGGATTCTGTCGCACTAATCCTTCAAGTGAGGAGGGCATTCTTGCCTGCCCTTGAACGTTCAATTTTAAAAAATGTTGTCGTTAGTTAGGGCTCGAACCCTAACCACAGATGCAGGTGGGAAATATGCTACTGTCTAACACATAAACAGACATGAACAGACCAAGATGATGGCCAGTAATCCAAAAAATACCAACACGTTATCTACCTCTTTTGTCAGCATGCCGTGTTAGGGGACAGGGGACAATTAAAACACTGGAAAAAGGTTCAATTAATGAATACGTCACTTCTCTTGCCTTTTGTTGGGCAGTGATCACTAAAAAGCAGTCAGAAATCCCCCCTCAAAAAGCAAAACCCAAAAGTAAGAGGTCAATTCAGCATAAGATTACATAGCAAATTGAACAAGCCTCTTTCAGAATAGAAAGTTAAAAAAAAAAAGAAAAAGTTTTTTTGACATGATAGAGAGTAAATGTTTAAAATTTCAGCCCTATAGCTAGCTTGGTACGGCCTACATTCGTGTACATAACCATACAGACCAACTTGAAAACTGAAAGAAATCTCTGTTGATAGTTTTCATTGACGGATCCTAATGATTAAAATAAACAGAAAGCCATATTGATAGAATCCCATATGAGCGGCCATCACCACTTTCCACGTTGTTGGGTTAACGGGATACATTCAAAAAGATTTGGGTGGGTCGAAACTATATTTCAAAGGGGTGGGTGCAGAAAGATTTGCCCAGATGTCGGTTTTCAGGTAAAGGATAACCGAGTGCACGTGTCGTTCCTAAGCTGTTACTGTACATACTGACCTCTTTATCCCCGGTCTCTTAAAAGGTCTATTTCAAGGCGGGAGGCTTTGGCAATTATCCTGTTCTAACGACACATTTGTTTTTTTCTTATATTCTTTCAAGACAATTGACGGGGATTTTTTTTTTCCTAGAATCTTCTCAATTTATTAATTACAGGGTTTCTCATCATTGATACACGTTGTATAATATCTACCCGTCATAACGGCAAAATCGTCATAGCGGCAGTCTTACATCAAGTTCAATGATGTTTCCACCATCTGTACTAATTGGAACATGAAGAATTGTGAGGAGTCCTCTTTCAAGTCAGTTGATTTTCATACTTCTAAAATATTGCTTTAATGACTTGTCATCTCTTCCTTCCTATTTCAGTTGTTTAACGTGAGCAGCACTAACTGACCCGTTTTTTCACTATTTGATAACTATCCATCAAATTCGGTGTTTTTCGTGGTTTGTTGTTTGTTGTGGCCAAATGACTTTGCTGTTTTAATGACAGGTTAGGTAGTTTGTGAGTAATATAAATTCCTAGTTTGGATGACTTTTAATGTATGTACTTGAACGTACTTAAAATAGTCTCTTCTCACCGCAGTTAATTGTGTTATTAGACGAAATTCTGTTTAGTTAGGGTGAATTTTAACTAATATGAAACTTGGTAGTTCAAATTAGCCATGGCCGATATCAGAACAAAGTTTGTTTTAAAAAATATTGAAATTCTCAGATGAAACCGTCTATTCACACTGATTGCTCCGTGCGTTTGCTACAGTTGCCGAAAAAAAAACATTTCAACCAACGCTAGTTGGGGTTGGAATATCTAATCTATGGCTATGTGCTCAAGTTTTACTGTGAATAAATGACGTAGGATTTTCCCTATCAGGACATTTTGAGTAATGGACGTCTGTATCTATCAGAAAATAGCAGTGTTGTAAGGTCGAGCTTAAAATTTTAACAAGAAGAAAAGTAGTTTGATTCTTTCAAACTATCAATGTTAAAATGAATCATTTCAACCAAAAGAAGTCCCGGTCAAATTCAAATAAGTGGCGCTTTCCAAGTTACGTATTTTTTCTTCTTACTCTTCCTCTCAGAAACATACACCAAAAGAGAGATTATCAGGGCATTTTCAGATTTCTAATTTTAATTATTAATCAATTTTTTTTCATTTGATTATGATATGTCACTAACCCCATATATATTGGATGTAAGATGTGACTTTAAAAATCCTATCCCAAACGAAGCCAATGTCTTTACCCACCTCAGGAGTGACCTTACTGCAAACCACTGGCACATCGTCCAACGATAAGGATCCAGGGAGAACTCTATGAAATACAGTTGTAAAATTCACATCCTATCAGGAAATAGCCGATAACAAAAAGTGGAGTAGTCTATTCCTTCCATAATATCAAAGTTAAAACAAATTCCTCCAACCGAATCTGAGTAAAGAGTTTCTGGTTCTTGAAATACAACTTCTGTGGACTTAAAAACTCAAAAATGAGGAAAAATTATGATCCAACACGGATTACCCACCTAGCTACTCGTAAAACAAAATTCGTAGAGCCTGTCAGTAAATCACTCATTCAATAAAAATCGGCCCTGATGTGAATTCAACTTTGGTAAGGTTGGCCTTCCCAGTACAACTTTCAAAGATGTACAGACTGATTATCATCCAAGTCTACCTTGCACTGAACTAAAAGCGAAATAGACAACTTCTATGATGACTTGAACCCCTTACTCCGAGATACCAGAAAATACTCTAACGTCATCATAAGAGATTTCAACGCACAGGGAGGACAGGGAGTGAACACTGTGTTGGCGAGTTCGGAAAAAAGTATGGAAAGAGAGAGTGAAGATCTTGGGAACTTTGCAAAGAAGAAACCCAAGAGAAGAATCTTAAGAGAAGAGTTTCAAGAGGAGACCCAAGAGAAAATTTTTTTGTCTTGCGTTGGGTTTGGCAAGAAAATTCAGGATTTGAATATCTACTAATAATGTATCAATTTAATTATGAGTGATGTAACAGGCATATCAAAGAATTTATGCTGGGCCTTACTTGGAGAGACCACAAGTCAACACAGTACATCTGGGAGATGACATGAGTCAGGGACATCATAAAATCGATTAAAAATCTCAATTGGAGGTGGGCAGGCCATGTTGCATGAATGGCGGACAACTGATGGACATGGTGACTCACGACATGGATCTCCCGAGATCACATGCGCAACCGACGCCGGCAGAATATTAGATGGAGTGATGAGCAAGACAAATTCAGAAAGTACTGGCTCTGTGAAGACGATGACTGAGAAGTGTGGTGAATCCTGGGGAAAGTTTATATCCAACGACGGACGTTGAAAAGACTGATGATGATGATGATGATGGCGAGATATAAAGGTATTGCCATCATTGTAAAAATAATGATTGACATTCGTCCAGCAACACTCGTAGACAGACCTTTGCCTAAAATGCAGTAACAATTGTTGTGTATGTAAACATAGCAGTGAGATAGAAGCAGCCGCGAGTAACGTTGCTGCAGGTACGTTCGTGCAAGATTTGTACAATTCGTCTTGAATGCTTGGTACTGTACTGAATATTTTGGTACGTTTTGTGAATTTTGCGTCAATATCATTTGGTATATGCTTCGATCGTACAACAACAGAACAATGGCGTCCACCCCAGCCTAGAAAATGCCATAGATATTTCATTTGAAACTTCAATCTGTCACTCTCAGTTACAAGCAGCCATTCAAGCCACAATGAATTAAAGCATTTTAAATTGGAATATTTCATTTACATCATAAGAGAAAAGCCTATGGTCTCCCTACTTTTTTGTGTGACTGCCACACTATGAAAAGCATCTAAACATAGGTGTAGTGCTATTAAATATGGCACACATGCACAATGGATACAGGGGGACGGTTTAAATTGAAAACCTTCTCTTGAGAAAAATCTTTCTAAAAAATATTCAGAGGAAGGGATTTATTTAAAATGTGAGTTGTTCTATTTACGCTGTATATAAAATGCAATGAGATCATACTCATGAATTACAACACTCGGAAAAGCACAAGTTCGGTTCGGATCAGTCACTTATTGTAATTTGGATCCCCAGTTTAGAGCCAAATCCACCGACTCTCACTTGAATTCAAACCTAGGAAAAGGTTATCCATATAAGGGTCATTTCCTTCGAAATGTTCATGAGACCCCAAGACATTTCTAAATTAATAACAATTTATTCAACGTGTTCTCAGAAAGTTCTATCTTTCCAGCTTAGAAAAATGTCATAAAAGTCTCCAAGTTGAATTTATTAAGTGATGCACTCTTTTTCAAAATGTTAACATTTCTTACATCTGATAAATATTCATGAATATAAATGAATATCGACAAGATTATTTTGGGAATGAAAAGTGAAAAGTTGACTGAAGACTGTGCGTAAATTCGATGAAATTATGTGATATTTTGTTGTTTTTTTGACAAGGTTTATCATTTAGAAAATAATCTAACCAAAATAGACGTTTATCAGTTTGAATATTCCAAATTTTTGTTATTGAATTTCTGTACGTTTTTTTTAATGTTTTATAAAATTTCCAGTCTGTTTTATTTATATTTCTTGAAACATGTCACACAGTGTCCCCGTTTTGATTTTAATTTCAATTTTCCCCCGAATCTTAATTTCTTCTGCCATCTGTAGCTAACTTGGACTTTTCTGGTCAAGATTTTAGTTTAGGAACAGATTTTTAAAGTTTTCCCAATCGATATTGTTTGTGCATATAATTTAGTATGATTGAAAAAATCGAGAGTTCCTTTTATGATATGAAAGAAATGCAAAAGGAATGTTGTAAAATGCTGATATTTTAAGTCAAGGAACGAAATTATTCTTAACATCATTCGGTGATTTCGAAATGTTTTTCCCTGTTGATAATATTTAGAAATAGCAAAATAATTGATTGAGTGAATTCGATAAGAGTCGGTTGAGTATGGTTATAATCGACGGATATCTCCAAAGACGTCAGGAATCACTATTCAGGTAAGCAAATATCTTCATTCGCTAAAGTGGGGATTCTTTAAGAAAATAGATATTCTAAATGAGATTTTTTAAAACTCAGACCCCTTTTCCTTGGTATGCTTGCCAAGTTTGGTTGGACTACATCCATGTCTAACGTTTTGTTATAGTGAGACAAAAAACAGACCTGCACACGCAAGTAAAATAGGAGAAAATTAGATTCAAATAAAAAAAAAGGATTCGGGCAGAGTTACTACGAAAAAACCAAATACCTATCCACTATTACTTTTGATGTATTTTACATGAACATGACAAAAAAAAAAAAAAAGAAAAAAAGTGAAACAATGAGATTAGGTCCAGAGAATAACGGATGTATGAAGCCTATCCCAGAATGAACAACAAGACAGTTACAGAACTGATGCTTCTGATTCGAACATGTTTGATCTGTGAAGATTTTTGATTAATGAGGGCCGGTTGGTTTATAAATGACAGATCAGGAATATTGCCAAAATGTTCGAGCATTAGCATCATCTTTGCCGAAACTTCCTGAAGGAATAAAAGCATTTAATTTCGTAAACCCGGTCAAATTACTGCAGATAACTAATAAAGTAAAGAGAAAATATATTTATGAAGCACTTACCGTCAAATAACGCATTGAATGAAAATATAAATGTAAATAATGTCTGGCTTCCTCAATTAACTGAAGAAGGAATATCAGGTTTCAAAATAATCTAAAAAAAAAAAAAAAAAGAAACAGCAAAAAACAAACAAAAACAAGAAAGGATCCAGATTCTAAAACATATAACTGTGGCTAAAATGATAATGTTTTGGAGATTCATGAAGAATATAAAATATCCTCTGAATGTTTCATCGGCTGATCAAAAATTGTGGGACAGAAAATAAAAAATTGCAGGTGCCTTTGAGAATAGCCAAGGAGAAAAGTCAGATTTTTTTTATTATCAAAAATGATCTTCCTGTCAGCGATATTCTAATACGTCTCATTGATGCACCATTTTGAAAGTCCGGTTTCTTTATGGACAAACCCCTTGAAATGGCAGGCAAAAGACTTTCACCCCAACCATCTGGTATTTCTGTTTGATTTTTCTGTTATCTAAAGGGACTTTTTGAATAGAGGTTTTATGTAATTAACTACAATGTCCAAGTTCACGAAATGAAATTGAAAAAAGAAGAAAAACACTCAGCTTTAGAAAGAAATATCTTTTAAAAAAATGTCTAACGAATATAAAACTGCTTTGAAGGCCCTAAATAAGACTCGGTGCAAGCAAATACTTCCAGGCACATAATTAGTTGGATATTCGATTCTCTTTGGCTACCCAGAAGTTTTGAATTAAGCTCTATAGATATTGATACTCCAAACTTTGACGATGGATACAAAGTTTAAATAATTTGGAAATTAAATTCTGGGTTAGAATTCTTTTTATCATTTTAAAACGTTTTCATAAATATGAGATCTAAAAATTTTTGATACGATGAAAAGTTTAAATCAAGAATTTGATTTTTGATTTGATTGGTCACGTTCATTCTTCAAATTATACTAATCGCGTCTTGGAAATACGTTCTTCACACAAAAATCACCTTCAGTATATAATTTGAAAACAATTGTGTGGACTCTGATAAATGTTTTCTTCTAGATATATAACGTACCTTTACCTATCAAGATACCTTCATTGATAGGAAGAGAATTATCTAATTCACAAAGATTTGATTAATAACTTCTGCAAACCATTTACCATTAGAAGTCAAACTATCACCCGAAGATTTTGATCGACAAAAGAAACTTATTTTAAATGAATAATCAGCCCAATGGTGAAAAATGAGCTCTGCTTAGAAAGTATTCAGTAATTTATATCCATAAAAAATAGCGTACCTAGGGTAATGGTGTCCTAGTCCGCAAGGAAATAATCCTCTAGGGATTTCACATATTAATCTCCAGGTCTGCTCCATTTTCAAAAGGATCTAGAAAGTTTTTACATAATCCCACTCAATGGAAGTTCAAAGCAGACTGAGTAAGCAACCGGGAGAGTGTCCGTTCCTGCACGTGCACTTACGTCAAATCTGATGGGTTGCCTAGTTGTCATCAAGGTTGTGCAACCGTTCTTGAAATATTCAACATGTTCGGATACTCCGGGAACATCCATTAAATGTATTTGTTCTACAGGTTATACCGTTCTGAATCTGCTGCAAACATGTTTTGATTTATATTGGAGCAAATTAATAATGAATCATTCGTCATGAGAGGAGCTTTGATAACGTGATTCAACAAGCCACTCACAAGTAATCCGTCCATTTTGTAATTTTGTGCTTCTCAGTGATCACTTTCTAAAAAAAGGCAAAAGAAGTATTCCATCAATTGATCACCCTTTCTTTCCAATCTTATCAAGTAACTAACCAGACCTATTTTCTTTAAATCATGAATTTAGTATTAAAACCACATTGTTAGTATTGTCATCAAGGCATCTCGATTTTACCATCGCCCCTTTTCAAGTTATCAGGTAAAAAAGCAGCGTATATGGGTGAAGGTGGCTCATAATTTCCCTTGGAATTTTGATATTTCCTTGTGTTTAAAACATTCAAGGTTTCTTCTTTTTGTCTGTAAATATGAATACTCCGGTGCTTTCCTCTATTATATTTAGTCTCATTCCTGGGGAGAGCGTGTGAGAAAGAAATAATGATAAATAAAAGTCTTGTTAATCACTCAAGAGAAACTGTCACGCAATCAAGGTCTTTTAGCTCCATGTCATGTTGGGATGATCAATTAAAAATGGAGAGAAAAAACCCAGGTGATCAATGAATAAGTTACTTCTTGCCATTTGTTGGCTGGTGATCACTAAAAGGTCTGAACCCCCCCCCCAAAAAAAAACAGATCCGAATACTGCTGGACTCTATCTATGGGAACAATTTAGCATAGAAGTATACAACAAATTTAACCGCACTCGAGAGTTCTATCTAAGATTGGAATTTATAAAGATATTCTTTTCTGGACATAATAAAGTGTAAATGTTTAAATTTTCATCCCTTTTGCTCAACTTTCACCCCAACCATCTGGTGCCTCCTGTGCACACACACACACACACACACACACACATATATATATATATATATATATATATATATATATATATATATATATAGCCAGATTGCCAGACCAACATAGATATTGAAAAAAACTAATGTTGACTGTTTCCACGGATGATTTCTATAACCAAGCAAGGTTACTTTCCTTAGGCGTCGTGTCCCTCGGGATCGAGTTATTATCGACGACAGAAACAACTCTGTTGCTGTTGGCCCCTGCATCAAGGTCGTTCGATAATCCAAAATTTATCTACGAGACTTACCCAACACGAGACTTTGAAAATCAAATTTAGAAATCATACGAGTCTGGGGAAAGAGGTTTGATACAAGCCGTTAGAGCCCCAAAGCCTTGTATGGATCTCGCTTGATTTCCGACAGTATCCGCCTGCGGTAGGTAAATCTTAGATAACGCTCGGATTATCTAGCAATCTTGTTCAACATCGTTTTATCATTAAAGTGTTGGCATTACTGTTTGGGTGGTAGGTAGGGGAGAGCTGTTTGACCAAGTGTTATATTCACCTATCCTTTCCTAACTTAGCTGTTGTGTATGCTGGAGGGCAAGAGGCGGTACATTTTTGTCAAGATATTTGTCATGAGGTCCAAATATAGGATAAGTTGATCCATTCCTTTCCTGAGAGCATGGCTGCCAATTGAACAGGCTTCTTCATGATACTTTATTATTTTTCTATAATGAAAGGCAATGACTCATACAGACCCGCTAGTACTGAAATCAAGGGTCTACAGCCAATACACTTTCCCGATAGTCACCTACAGAGCTGAAACATAGAACCTAAGTGAGAGACTGACCCTTTGAACGGAGGACCTTGCAACGTACCCAAGAGAGAATCATGCTCCGCATAACATGGAGAGATCACAGGATGGCACAATATATTAGATGAGAAACAGGCGTCCAGGATATCATGGTATTCAGAGAATGACAAATGACAATGGGTTATTTATGTTGCAAGACAACTGCTTGACATCACAATTTACAACTCACAATATGGATCCCTAGAGATCACATGGGAAACAAGGGCCAACAAAATATAAGATGGTGTGACGAACTAAATAAGTATTGGCTCCATGACGACCTACAATGGAGAAGTCTGGTGAATATAAGGGAAGGTGTTTGTCCAAACACTGACGCTGAAAAGCTGGTGGTGATGGTGATGACAGCAATAGTTCTCTACTTTTTTTTCATCCCACGGTTTATATTAATAACTAAATTATGTTGATGTCCAGTGTTGAAGGTATGATACCATGATGTTAGATCCAGAAATGAATTCAAATTTAGTATTAGATCAAATAAAACAATATCTTTGTAAAAAATGCAGATATATGAACTTTGGGACACGTACTAACCTTCTTGTAATTTCTTTATTGAGTGGAATTTAATAGCAACAACAACGCATTTAATTCATCCTTTTTGTACCTTAGAAGATTCATAAGCTAAGCATTACTCACAATGGAATTTTATTATAATTCGTCAAAAGTCTGTTTGCCTACACTCGCTTATCACAAAAACTGCTTTTACAAATACATAGATTTTTTGTGGGTACCAATTTGATCATCAACAAGGGTTTTTAGCACATTAATTTTGGAAAACTACCTCCAAAATATGTTTTTGGGGGTTTCAAATCAGAGTTTTATTTACACGATCATTTATCAATGGTAAAAAGACTTCTAGATGAAATAGTAAAATAATCATCCCTCGGGGATAAAAATAAGTTCTGTATTAAGAAAAAAAGCAAATACATTTTATCAACATATCTCATATAGCGATGTTTATTGTTCTTTCATGATTAGCGGTGATTTCATAAGTTCATGTTCTGATATAGTACAATTAAGATACATTTTTTCAAGACAGGGATCAGAGGAAAGGTGTTGAGGATTAGAAGATATGTCAATCACATTTCTGTGTGTTTTGATGTAGTACTGTTAGGATACATTTTCCACGACACACATTTTAGGAATCAGAGGTTATGTCAATCAACTCGAGGGAACTTTCAATTTCCACTTTTGGGAGCAAAATCTAGGGGAATCTTTTCTTATTTTCATTTTCCAAGGGTTTAACCCAGAAAGTGAATTTTTTTTTCTTTTTTTTTTATGATGAGTTCAGTTGAGAAATCAATTAGACTCAGTTGGTAAGAAAGTTTGGTCGAGACTTTAAATAACTGTAAGGAAAATTTGATATATAGATGTATTTATTTATTTGAATAAAATAATCCCTTTCGTATTTCTAGCATTAATTTTCGTCAATTCAGCTCAGTTGGTAGGAGACGCAACTACCAATCGATTGATCATGATTTCAGATCACGGTAGGTGAATGTTAATTATTAGTCACTAAAATTTTGCGAAAATTGTTGTTGTACTTGTTTCTAGAGTAAAGCTTAGTTAACCCCAGGATTACACTGGAGTTGGACATAATTCTTCATCAAATGTGAAAACAGGATGATATTGCTGTCAGTAATACTATAAGTGCAAAAACAATAACAATTTGATGGTTTGAAGGATAGATTTACAGGTTAAGTTTGATCTGCTATCAACAGTAGGGCTCTCGTAGCTCATTCGATAAGAATAGTAGGTACACATAACTTGGCTTCAGTAAGGCAGAAAGAGCACAAGTTCGAGTTACCCCCTTCCTCTCGTCTGTTAATCCCGCAGCGAGAAAAATATCAAACATGACATTGTCCGACTCTACTTGAAAATTCTGCTACAACAATCCTGCTTTTATTCCATAACTCAGTTGTGTGGTTTCTGTTCCCTGTACTGGGTCATTCGGGCACATATCATAGGTGTGTCTTCGGTGAAATAGCTTGACAGAGCCCATCCCTCTTCGGACTGCCTCAATCTTACTCTTCATACTGAACTTTTGAGAGAGGCATTGAAGACCATTGAATTTTTTTTTATATAAGTCGGTCATGGATTGAACTCACGACTTGCTGAGCCGAAGGTGATCCATTCTAATTCATTTAGAGGATCCAATATAATATCAAAGCATTTCTAAGATTACTATTCTGATCTATAAGACTCATGCACAAGCAGTGGATTATTTACTAACGTCATTCAAGGAAACCAGTAAATAATAAGTTTCTGATTTAGGCATTGGAATCCTATTGCCCCTGAAAACTTCCATAATCGCTGGATGAGAAGAGAGGAAATCAACGATGCAGAAGAAAATTGGTGGATCCAGAAGAATCCCATGTCAAAGCGATTCGAATATTGGCCTTCTCAAGCGTTCTGCTTAGATATAAAAAAATCGAGGTTGTGTGCAGCCGATAGGAAAAGTTATTGCGGAATAACTACGCTTCCGTGAAAGACAAATTTTGACTGGCTTTCAGAAAATACAGAATGAAGTATTAACAGACCGTGAATCCATCAATTTGACATCATCACATGCCAGGACTAAAGTTACAATGGAAACAGAATAATGTATTTAAAGCCTACAGACATAAACAAGTTTAGATCGTATAGGGACCAGTGCAGGCAAAATAGTGTTCCACTTGGGATACATTAGAGAATGAAAATATTTAGTATCGCTGGAAAAATAACACAGTGTAGATTAAAATATGTAAATCATGGCTTGAAAAATGAGTGACCAATTTTCAGACATTTTCTCCAAAAACACGACTATTTTCTTTAGAAGGTTACCGGTAGCCAAAGATTTCAAATCAAGTTGAGTATTTGGTACAAAGTACATTTCCAGTTCTCCGATGAATTAGAGAGCATCATCAACTTTGAAAGGGAGAGCTGTTGCAATGAACGGAGTGAGATCTAATTGGGTACCTCGATAATTTGATTACAACTTCGTATTATGGCTGCCCGACGGTAGACGTAAGAATGTTATAGTCAACATACATTTCCCCAAATTTTATGCAGAATTTTGCGACGATTCAATAAAGTAGTGCTTTACTTGATAACGATTTTGAAAAACACAAAATAAGCAGGTGTGAATTGGGATCGGTTCGTTCATAAAAGCATGATAGAAAAGAAAATCAGGTTTTCCAATGTGTTGAAAAGTACAAACCAATTCCAAGTACATTGTAAACCGATGGAACATATCTCATTCCTGAAATGGGGATATGGATGAATCAAGGAGTAACATTTTCTCATTTAAATCGGAAAGCTGAGCCAATACACTAAATGATATCTCATTGGATGCCTTGACAAGCTGATCACAGCTTCAGATTATGACATCCTTAAGGTAGATGCAAGAATTTTAGATGGCACTGTCATAGTCAACACACCTTTTCCACAATTCTGCACGACATTTGGTGACTATTCCAATAGAAAGTCTTCACACCTTATTTGATCAGAGACTTGGAAACCGCAAAGCGGTGAGATACGGTGTCGGATCGACACACCCATAACTGCTTTAAGGGGTCAACAAGATTGGAAGGGAGATAGTGGAAACACTGCCAAGAGTATTGTGAATAACTTAGTACATCACACATGTATACTATCAAACTTTTGTTAAGTGGAACAACATAGTCTTATCGATTGCATTTCTTGTGCATGGGAACTTATAAGTATACATTGTATTTATTAATATGAATGATGATACAACTAATGTATTCGCAGCATTCATGTGACATGTTGCAAATTTAGTTTTTCTTCATGGCAGCCCTATTAGATAAAGATGGCAGCTGTAGTTTTGGTTAGATCGTACGTATTCTGTTATCATAAGAAAGAACACAAAGAAATAAACCAGTATGCAAGTTTTCACACTTAATTCACATTTTAAACAATTCTGGTCGAAATTTTAAATTATACATATTGCGAATTCTGTTTTATTATGGCGGCCATTCGACAAAGTGACTGCAGTCTTGGTCGTATTGTGTGTACATAGTTTTTATAGATAAGATCATTGAACAATCTCAGAGCATGTTTTCACTCTTTTTTTCATATTTCAAATGATCCTAGTTGAAATTTCAACTAATCCACTGTTGTGCATTTTATTCTTTCTTATGGCTGGTATTCAAAAATTAATGATGGAAAAATTAAAAATGGTGGCAGTTATATTCAGATCGTATGTGTCTTGTTTTCACTCGAAAGAGCATTAGAACATTTTTGAGTACGCGAGTTCTCAAAAGTCTTTTAGCATTTTGAAAAATACCGGTTGAAATTCCAATTAATGTATATTGCAAATTATGTTATATCATTGCAGCTATTTTGAAATGAATCTGGTGGCTGTAATTTTGGCCAGATAAATTTTTCTAATTTGATAAAGTATTGAAAAATCTACCAGTATAGTAGATTCCTCATTTAGAACAATTTTTGTCGAAATTTTAACTATTTTACTGTACTGTATTGCTTTTATGACAGCCTATTGTGGCAACTGTCAGATCATGAGTCATTTGTTTTTATATTAAAAAAAAACATGTAAAATCTACAAGTTAGCGAAATCTTACACGCAATCCATATTTTCAAACTATCGTAGTCGAAAGTAATGTCAGCACTATTTCGCACTTTTCTTTTTCATTTCAAAACCTCATTTAAATGACAAAGTTGACAAACAGTGATACATATTCTTGAGCATTTTGGATTTTGTACTTATTTTAGAATTCTGTACGAGGTAAATTTAGACCGTTGCTGACATAAAAATACCTCAAGTTGACCTTGAACAAACTTGACATCATCCCATCGAAGGGTTGCGGTTAATCTCTGGTGAACTAGCATGTTTTCTTTTTCAGGATTTCTGATTTTTTACCGCGTTTTTATTAAAGAAAAACAGCAGACCGAGATATACATAGGAGAACTTAAATAGCAATGAACTGATAATTTTGCAAAAAATTACAGAAAACCGTTGGAAAACTCACAACATAAAATCCCCAGAGATCACATGCAAAAATAAACTCAGAAAGTACTGGCTCCGCGGTGACCTACGATAGAAAGGTGTAGGGAAACTTGGAGAAGATCTTTGTCCAAAAATGAACGCTATAAGGCTGATGGTGATGATGATAGCAGCGGTTGTCGATTCAGATATTTTACTCGTATCTCGATGAATCTTGGAATCTTTTAGAGATTTGAACCCAAGAAAAAGAGTTCAAGCAAAGGTTTAACTAAGAAATACCACCTTGACTCGTGATGAAATTACAAAAAGTTGAAATATCAAGGAGAAGTGCATTGAGCATTAGGAAAAACTGAAAAATAATGAAGATCTGTTTAACTAAATGTATAGGTGAAAACGAGTTTCGACTCAGAGAAAGACCTGATTTTGGTTACACTATACAGAAGGCAACGGGAACAATTTGCCTGTGAGGTTCTCCACGTTAAATCGACCTTGTGCCATGCTCCGTTCTCATGGGGGTTTAGAATAAATAAAATTTTGTTGATCATCTGATTATTTTTCATTTGGGAGATCAATCCTGCACAGTCAGACAAAGATCTCACTTGTAAGCACTATGTTGTATATATATATATATATATATATATATATATATATATATATATATATATATATGTATATGTAAATAACAGAAGTGGGATATGTTCAGTCCGGCAACAGTATTAACCAAGTAGCAAGGATGGGAGAAATATAGAAAGAAAAATTCTACTGATGTCAAGCTTAACTCTTTTTTCCTTTCAATCATTCAAGCTTGAACTAAAAAACAGATACAGACTTATTACTCAATCAAATAAACAGCCTCTCTAATCGGATTTGTCACTAGTTATAAAATGAAAAACATACACACCATCAGTGAAATCTCAGATGAAACCCAAAACGTCCTCAAAGGAGAAAGATGAAGCAAAGAGCCACTTTGAGATGGCAAGCTTTCGGTAGAGTTTGCTCAACCTTCAAGAACAAGAAAATTCCATTAGTCCTTGAAACAAGGGTATACAACCAATGCATCCCTCCGATAGTCGCCGATAGAGCTGAAATATGGGACATAACCAAGAGACTGACCCACAAACTGAGAAGCATCCAACGTGCACATAGTAGAATCATACTCAACCTCTCATGGAGACAGCAAAGTATATTTAGGGAAAACAGGAGTCCGAGACGTGGAAACCATTAGGAAACTCAAAGTTAATGGACACCGTGACTTACTACATGGATCCCCAGCAATCAAAGGTCGAACCGAGGCTGACAGAACATGAAATGGCGAAACGAACTAGACTGGTTCAGGAAATATTGGCTCTTGACGCCTACGAGAAGTATGGCGAATCCTGGAGAAGGTCTATTTCCAACAAGAGACAATAAAAGATTGATGATTATTTCCACTGAAAACTCTGATGAAAACGGAAATGCCTACTTAACCTCATGGTAGATTCAAAACTGACGTAGAAAACAAAGAAAAACAAAGAATGAAAATAATGTTTCGCTTCTGGGTAGATTAACCAGAGATTAATTGGTAAATGAACATATCAAGTATTACTGGAAAGCTAATTTTATGTAGATTAACAGATACCCTCTCTTTGACATTTTGACAAACAGTTATGTGCATTGAAACACAACAGGACTCGATAATATTGTTTCAGTAGCCAAGCCTTAAAACATAAGACCGTCACTACAACTTGGCTTATACGTGTTTGAAAAAAGCAAGCATGCTCAACTTCGAATCAAGTATTCTTCAAGGTAGTATCTTCCTTTGATTGATAATTCAATGACCGGAGCCACAAATTTTGGCAGACGTCAGCAGTTTTTGCAAAATATAAGATGACTGTTGATTAACCTATGTTTCTCTTTCAAGCAGTATTTTATCATTTTCTTCCCGTCTTTTGGAATATAAAAGAATATTTTGGACCATATAGAATACTGTTTATACTTGGTTGATCCTTACTCGTCCCACACTATTACATTTCGCTACAAAACAGCCATCCAGTACTATACTATTCTAATGCATTACCCTGAAGTAGCTTTCCATAGTACACTAGTTTAGGGAGAAATCAATCAAAATATGAAAAAAGTTGTGAAAATCTGCTTTTGATAGATTCTTATTTTCTCAATCGCATAAATACATGACACACGCAATCTGACAGAAATTTCAAACGTTATCATCATTTTGAAATGCCCCCTCAAATTCAATCGTTTATATAGGAATAGTTTTTGAGCATTCCCAAACACTTAATTCGTGAAAATATTTTTGATTGTATGTTGGGGCGATGGGAAGTGTAAGAGACTGTGGAGACGAAAAGAACTGCCAAAATGGCTGTCAAAATATTACAACACAAGAAAAACACGGGAAAAGAGAGGGATTGAAACCCTTCAGTGCTGTTACTGCCAACAGAGCATGCGCTTACTGCGAGCAGAGTTTTCAGAAATTACCTCAGTATCTTCACCTTCAAGTATTTGTCGTTATGGAGTCGTTATGAAATGGAAGAAAGAGAAAGTAGAGAAAAAACAAATACGTGGGCATTTTTTATCTGTGGAAACAGTTTGGCTATGCATGGAAAGAAGGGCCACTCATGTCATCTATGATGCAAGTAAGATGAGTTTTCGAATTGTGAATAAAAAAAATCTGACTGGTTCTGAATGATGATAAAGCAACACAAATAACACATTCGTCTACAACCCCTTCCCAATGCATATGTGTTTACAAAACTTTCGTGGTGGGCAATTGTCAGGAAACACCATTTTAAGATCTCTCTGGTTCGAAAAAAAATTATTCTAATGCGCATCTTCATAACAGTCACATATCGATTGATCGTAATAAATAATATGAATTCGACATCATTGCCCTTCAAGTTCATGTTTTTCTTATATATATATATATATATGAAAAATTGCGAATAGTGACACAATATTCAATTCGGTATAAAACATAAAACCCTTTGAAAGCTACATAAATTGCATCTACAGGTATTTGGCAATAATTGACTAAAATAACAAAAAAATTGAAAAAATTTTTCCCATCCTCAGTGCTTATACACACACACACACACACACACACATATATATATATATATATATATATATATATATATATATATATATATATTATTGTGTCATCCACACTTTTCCGTTGTATTACAACTCTTCAGTGTGGCTAAAGACAATCCATTATCCCATCCAGTATCACGAAGTAGGACTGAAACCTTTGTTTCAGATCTGGAGGCCGATATCCAACCTCTGCGCTTGGGAACTGGGCGGTCAGTAAGGCTGTATTTAAGCGATATATTTATTTTAGTTTAAATTCCTCATCCACCAGAGTGCTCTATTCCTATGGAAGAGCATTGCATAAGCTTACAATGGATGAGTTACCTCACTTAAAGCGACCTCAACCCAGAATAGAGGAGCATTGATTATTGTGTCATCCGCAATAAGAGTTTAATAAACCATTGAAGGAAAATGAGGGAAGAAAGCCAAATTCTTTGATTATAGTTTCAAGGTATACTAATTTTCAATAGGCCTTAAATGGTTCTATACATGTTTTCAGAGGGCTCTTGTAAATCAGCGAGTGGACTGTGACATATCATTGTCCAATATCCAGTGAATGAGGATAGTCTCAATTCATCTGTACAAGTCATTAATCTTGATTTGACTTTTAATTTCATGGCTGTCATGAAATTTCAGTTTTTGGTGAGTGTTTTGAAAAAGTGATTGCTTTGAGAGGGAATCAGAACTATAAGGCTGTTGTTGGCCTTTCCCGCTCTACGGGAAGAGATAAGATTGGTCGTGGTGGTGTGTGAAAGTGTGTATTTGCAGTTTTAATCAGGCTATGGTGTATGAGGCATGTATTTTTGTACATCTTTTCAGATTATGATATGTAGTGGAGCTGTGATGGGAATTTGAGATCGTGTAGGTTCTCTGCAAAAAGGACAATGTCGTCTGCAGATCTAAAGTTGTTGAGATATTCACCGTCTATTCTGATTTCTGTATTCTCCGAAATCAGGTTTTGGAAGATCATCTCGAGGCTGGCTGTGGGGAGTTTGGGCAAGCTGGAATCTCCTTGTCCTATTCTTGCAGACAACATCGTCCTTTTCACAGAGAACCTACACGATCTCCAAATAATATATATATATATATATATATATATATATATATATATTGTATTTCTTTTTAGAGGGAATGTATTTCTATATTAGTTTAAGGAAATATTCCCTACAATTGCAAATACATTTTTGTTACATATGGGAACCTAGCCACATGACATTTCCTTTTCTTTTGTTTATTTTTTTTTATTGGTATCAGACCTGTTCTATTTTTGTTTTGAATTTACTTTTTACCATTTGTGGCTGTATTTGTCAGTTGCTTACACTGTTATAGTTATATTTGAAGAATCCTGTGATATTCTTTTACTAATTGTTTTAGATATTTATCGATTATGATGTACGAGTGCTTAGACGCAAATTTATATATAGGGTACTATATTTTTTTGGTTTGGTTTTTGGGTTTTATTATTCAAGTTTAGGGTAATATCTACAAAATACAAGATCTTCAGTTAGATATTTACAGTGTTTGAATCTAATATTTCTGAAGTTTCATAAAATTTTCTTTATGATTCTTTCAGTAATTTGATCGGTTTTGTTTTCGAGCAGTACTGATCCATCATCATAGTAAAGGTTTCAGAAGATCATCTCAAGACAGTATTTGAAGAGTTGGGTCAAACTGGCATCACTTTGTCTAACCTATTGTTCTAGTTGAAAGGAAAGAGAGTTTTATGAAGCCATCGAAAACGCAGAGCTAATTAATGTAGACTACCACATTTTACGTCGGCAACAAATCTTTATGAAATCCTCAAGAGAAGATATCAAACAGATAATTAAACTAAGTTGGCAAGATTTCCATAGAGCAAACTCGACTTTCAATAACAAGAAAATACCACTTGTCCCAAAAAGAAAGGTATACAACCAATGAATTTTCCCAATAGTCGCCCATGGAGCTAAAATATGGAACCAAACAAGAAGATTCATCATTGAACTGAGAACCATTCAATATGCAAGCGAGAGAATCATATTCAGCATTACATGAAAAGATCAGAAGACAGTACATTAGAGAAAAGACAGTAGTCCTAGATATCATCGGATCCATTAGAAAACTCAGATGGCAATGGACTGGGCATGCTGCAAAAATGTCATCCAGCTGCTGGACTTACAATTTGGATCTCAAAAGATCATCTGCAAAACTGCAACTTACTGAAAGTAAGGAGGCGTGACGAGCCAGACAAATTGAGAATGCACTGGTTTTGTGAAGCCCATTATTGAGACGTTCAGTGAATCTTGTGGAGGCATTTAAAAAGCTGACAATGATGATAATCAATCCGTCACCCTTTTGTGAACCAATGTTCTTTTATCAAATACATTCGATAAGTCGTGTGAAAGTAATAAACACACTAGTTCAAAAATTCTGCTGCGTCGTGAGATCCCATAATGACATCGATTTTCCATTTTTTTTTATCCATAGTTTTCGAGTGTGCATTAGTACGGATTTCTTGCAGTGAAATATTGTATCTTTTTAATATTCTACTCTGATCATGAGTATCTTAGCTTTTGTAAGTGATCTATTGAGCAGATCTTGAGTAATACACTAATAATCAATATATATTTCATATCCCAAGGTAAACATCACATCTAAATATGGATTATATGTCCTATAATCAGATGGGAACATTGAATTACCATATTACATATACATAATCGTGTATAATCTGATAAGAAGAACTGATTGGCACTATAGTCTCAAACATTATTTACTCTTAAGCTCAATTTATTAGACAGAACTTAATATGAAAGTTTAATACGTGTAATTTCAAATACCTAGTTGACGCATGCTTTATCTCACTTATGTATTTGTATTTCATGATATCTAACAATTGAATCATTAATTCTTAAATAATAAAAAAAATATACATTTTTAGAGTTGAAATTTAACCAGACATGTAAATCTCAGACGACCTTTTCTTTTTCTTTTCTCTCTTCTCCTCTTTTCATTTCCTCTCCCTCATCTTTGTCTACACGCCTACGATTTCCTACGATCTTTGCTTTGAAACAAGTTGAGGTCAATGAAGCAGAAACCCCAAGGTATATGTATGCTGCCCGCTGGAGTTCAGTAAGTGAATACATAGAAACGAATTTACAAACACTGACATATTCTTAACCCGTCTACATCTATCTGTATACATAAGACACACGTACGTACATACAGGCATATATGCAAAGACACACACACGCAAAGACATACACGCCTACGATTTCCTACGATCTTTGCTTTGAAACAAGTTGAGGTCAATGAAGCAGAAACCCCAAGGTATATGTATGCTGCCCGCTGGAGTCCAGTAAGTGAATACATAGAAACGAATTTACAAACACTGACATATTCTTAACCCGTCTACATCTATCTGTATACATAAGACACACGTACGTACATACAGGCATATATGCAAAGACACACACACGCAAAGACATACACGCCTACGATTTCCTACGATCTTTGCTTTGAAACAAGTTGAGGTCAATGAAGCAGAAACCCCAAGGTATATGTATGCTGCCCGCTGGAGTCCAGTAAGTGAATACATAGAAACGAATTTACAAACACTGACATATTCTTAACCCGTCTACATCTATCTGTATACATAAGACACACGTACGTACATACAGGCATATATGCAAAGACACACACACGCAAAGACATACACGCCTACGATTTCCTACGATCTTTGCTTTGAAACAAGTTGAGGTCAATGAAGCAGAAACCCCAAGGTATATGTATGCTGCCCGCTGGAGTTCAGTAAGTGAATACATAGAAACGAATTTACAAACACTGACATATTCTTAACCCGTCTACATCTATCTGCATACATAAGACACACATACGTACATACAGGCATATATGCAAAGACACACACACGCAAAGACATACACGCCTACGATTTCCTACGATCTTTGCTTTGAAACAAGTTGAGGTCAATGAAGCAGAAACCCCAAGGTATATGTATGCTGCCCGCTGGAGTCCAGTAAGTGATACATAGAAACGAATTTACAAACACTGACATATTCTTAACCCGTCTACATTTATCTGCATACATAAGACACACGCACGTACATACAGGCATATATGCAAAGACACACACACGCAAAGACATACACAGAGGGATACATACACAAAGATATGCAAAAACATACACCATATCAATACGAATGAATTAAAAAAAAACAACTAAAGGGCATCACTACAAACAGAGCTAACATTCCACACACCATGAAAACGTTGAATAAACAGCCTAGTATACAAAACCATCAATTTTTATTACCTACCACAATCAACTACCTATACACTCAACAAGGACTAATGTCCGTACTAAACATATCATCAACATAACTAATATAGACTTCAAACCCACCAAAATTACTATCACTAAAAGGAATAACAAATATATCCCTACGAAGACTAACACTAGTTGCAGAAACAAAAATACGCACGCAGATAAAATAATAAGAATAATTCCACCAATACAAACAACAAACACTGGATACCACAAAAACCATCTCTCTACCATTGCTCAAGCTCTCATTAACAATAGTTGCAAGAAAAATATCTCTCTTCACGCTTGCACACGTGCTCATCGGACGCATTCGAAGAAGAGAGATTAGCACCTCAACTATAAGGTAACATCCTTTCATCGCATACACACATATTACCAAAAATAAAGAAACCTCCACCCATTAAACATGGGAGAAGAGGGACGAGAAAACATAATACCATTACAATTAAGAGCTTTAGAATGCTACAACTACTAAATATCATTTGGGTCAAAGATAGCTCAGACGGTGGATTGATCAAATGAGGTAAATTTCTATTCAATAAAGAAACCTTCAAATTCCTGAATGAGGGACTAAAATTTTGTCAAGAATATCCTAAAAATTCTGACAGAAATATCCTAAATAAGTACCTTAATGAATCCTTTACAAGAATTAAGCCGATAGCCCACTTGGTCAAATCGAACCATGATAGCAACATTTCGAATCGACTCAAGGAAACGAATAGATATTTCACACCTGAGAACATAGACATCACTATCTTAACATTTGCACTGACAGCTGGAGAAAACATCCGAACCCACACCAACAATCACAATATACAACTCCAACCACACGATAACCCTACAGACAGAAGAACAGGAGTCCCTTGAAAAACTTTAAAAAGTACTTAATAATCACTACAGCAGACTACAGACAAACTCATTTAGGATGTTGATGAACAAATCTTAGAAGCTAACACTGAACTAAAAGACATTATTTTACGAAGAGATCGCTTATGATCACCTCACTGATTATCAAAACATAATAACTCAATCCCTAACAGAGATATACCACAATAACATTAAAGATGGAAAATCACTAAATACACCTAAACACGCTTCAATGAAACCTGCTAGGTTCTACTATATACCGAAAATCCACAAATTGAATAACCCAGATAGACCAGTCACTTCTTCTACCAAGTGCCATACCACTAAACTATCGAACTATGTAGACCACCACATCAAACCCCTAGTTACACGTGTTAAATCTCACATACAAGACACCACTGACCTCTTAAACCAAGTAAAACATATCAAAATAATCTCAGAAAAAGCAACTCTAGTCACTGTGGACGTCAAATCCCTAGACTCTAGTATCAAACCCGGACAACGCATTCAAAGAAGCCCATAAAAATATGACGACTAAAGAATCTCAAAACAAAAACGATAACCACCCTATGCCAGACAATCTCACGCTTGATACTTCTGACTTTCATAATAGACATTTCTTCTACATAAAAAGCTGTGCCATAGGCACATTAGCGGCCCCTACATAGATTTGACTACGAAAATCCACTGACTCGATAGCGTTCCTAGACTCTTGCATATGTGTCCCTACTTAGACTTGACCACAAAAATTCACAAATTTACCCATCCCAAACACCCTGGTAAAAAAAACCCTACCGTATTCACAAGTAGTTAACAATTAGGAGAATATGCTCCACAAATATTGAACTTGACAAACACAATTAAAACTTACTACAACACTGCTGCATAGCACTCATAACCACCTTCCACGTCACACTCAAAACTCTGTTGCATAGACTCAATAAGAGATGGAAAAAACATCAAAATCTCAAAAAGCCATCCCTGAAACCGTTTGATTCTTGTAAACCTTCAAAAAAAGGAATGGTCTATGCTGCTACCACCTCAAGTATGCCAATGTTCGACCACCAATGTCTACATTGACCATAACTGAGAATGTATTGAATGTGGATTGTAGTATATAGTCAAGTCGGAGGAATAAATCAACATTTGACTCAATAAGTATAGGCACAGAATTAAATCACTAAATCATCTCAACCAACTCCCTGCAGAACTACACTTCTGCACCCTAGCCACAATTTGGGCACAGACACCAGCCTGAAGATCATCGAAAAAAATAGAAAAAAATTCAGCCCCTGACAACAAAAATTCTTGAACTACATGAAGATGTGTGGATTAACGAACTTAAAACTTTGTCCCTGAACGGTTTCAACACTAAACTGAACAATCCTAACTGCACCGATCTCTAACACCAGATTCTTTACTCCTAATTACTCTATACTAACCAACTCACTATTCTTTAGACTATACTTCTACCTAGGACCAATGATGCCTCAGTATCTATATACTTTTCTGTAATAAACTTACCCTATCCTTTCGACCAGCTTTATGTATATCTAAGATTGGGAATTCACACAGTCATACAGACCCCTACCTATAAAAACCCATGTGTGGTATTTCACTTGTATAACTTAAAGCCATGGGACTTTTCAAACATCTACAATGACCATTAAGGATACTGACCATACATTTCTTAACAGATATTCCATCATGCATAACAAGGAACCCCATATACCATTATATTGATTAACACAAGATACAGCCTCATCCCCAGATTACCAAGTATCCACACAGTCTAACATTAAACTACTATTCAGCTTCCAAGTATCCATGGCAACCTATACTTAAGAATGTCTGACCTCACCGACCAACACAACTAATAAAATACCCATAACTGGTGTTATTAATCCAAACAGAATACCACACCACAGATATATTCCCCGGTAAATACAGTCTGGACTCAATGTTATAACCTACTGGGAATCCTCTTTCCTGATTTTCATTTTTGTTTCCAAAGCAAAACATCCGATATTAAATCTTTGGAAACTTCTTAAAAACTAAAAAGTAAACATATGCTACTTAATATTGGCACCCCCTGAAACATGTATAACATACAAATTAATTCATTTATGAATAAATTTATTCACAAGTAAAGTATTTATACACTTTCAGCCCCGCGTCTGTCTTTCTTCCTTTTGTTCGTTTTGGTTCAGGCTATATTAATCTTGGAGATGAATGTTGAAAATTTTTTGAAATAAATCAGATAATTTTCCATACTATATATATATATATATATATATATATATATATATGTGTGTGTGTGTGTGTGTGTGTGTGTGTGTGTGTATGTGTGAGTGTATGTCTATGTGTGTATGTTCGTATGTATTTTGTATATTTGTGTATATATGTGTGAAAACCATAAATACATTGATGGATTACGTCCACTTTGCTTTCCCAGGGGAAAACAGTCGTAATCCGTTGAATTTGCATTTTTATTTACTTAACTGTCACTTTCCATTGTAATTTAATCATTTAATCTGATTTTCCCCGTCATATCGACTTCTGCTAAGGATGAAAATATCGCCAATGATATGAATGCAAGGAAGAAAATTATTGATTTTCAAGAAATGCTAATCCGTTGCTTAAAGTGAACTTCATTGGTTATAACGGAAAGTAAGTGTCAAAGATACGTCAATGAGGTTCCATTTACATTACCTCTTTAGATATGTAACGCTTCGTCTTCGAATTGAATAGACCCCAAAGGCAGAAAAGCGATATGTAGATAAGACACGGTCAGAATAATCGACATTCAGGGAGAAACCAATAGAAAAACGGACGCAGACCTTTACTGACCTTCATTGTATTTCATATGCTTGATGTATGTTTCTGCTTATACTGGATATCATTAAGTACAGGCATCCATCTTGCAGCTATCAAACCATAGCTGGAGCATATCCTAAAAAAGGCAATAGCATTTTTATGTGAAACCTATTTCTACAACCATCGGTCACAAGTTTTATGATAAATTTCATTTAGCAATTCTCCGTAAAAGAAAATATTATAACCAACACGAGTAACTTGGATTGTCACAATGAACGTTACTGGAAATACTTTTTAAATTTTTTTCCGTTTGATATCATAGATGAAAAAATGATTTTTGACATCAGAGATGATATAATAATTTTAAGAACCAAATGGTGGTTGCAAAATATGTTCTAGATTGAGAGTATGGGTAATCGCTTAAGGGGGTTAATTTCAGAACCAACTGATACAGAGTGTCTGAAAAATCCCTAAAATCAAACTCAGAATGTCAAACCAATGACCTCTTTGATACCTTCCCTTAGGTGGAAAGTCCACAATCTTGTCAAGATTATCCAGGGTAGTTTGCAGTGAAAAATTTATAAGTCTTCATATCAGTACCCAACTTCGGGCACAGCAGTTGAGATTCACGGCCCTACCCACCAAGACAGGAATTAGACTACTATCTCAATATATTTTTGAAAGATGCCATGCGCACACAAGTGTTTGTCCGTCCAAATAACTTTGGAATGCACACATGGTGGAATCAGAGAAACGTTTTAGCTTGAAAGGTTTTGTTTGAGAAAAAAAAACCCTTTAAAAGGTTTAGAAGTGGTGGTTCTAATAACAATAGATATAAAATGCGATGGAGTCATTTTCAAAAACTATATAGCAAGGAAAAATAAGGGTCTGGTTTAGCATCAGATGCACACAATAAATCAGACCCCGCTTTAAAGCCAATCCACTCACTCTTGCACAGAAATAGGAAATGCTAACCCTATAAGTTACGGTAAAATCGTTGAAACTTCATTCATTTCATTTATATTTTACTTTTCATTCGATTTACATCACTAATAAACATAATATCATCATCAAAGAATCTCAAAACAAATGAAAATTTGCTCACATCATCGAGAAATTAAACTTCATTATGAAAATAAACAGAAAATCAACAAAAGTCTCCGATCACATGGAAATTGATTGACGTCAAGAATGATGACATAATAATGGAATTATTTCTATATTACTTTGTTCATTCCAAACGTTAATTAAGTATACACACAAAATGATTTGTCTTTATCTTTTTTTTTGTGAAATGGAGGGGTGCATTTTTCACCCTCCCGTACCTTTTGACACTCATTATAGTCCGTAGCTAATACGGTCAAGATTTCAAATTTCCAAAATTATTGAGAAAAAAAAGGAGGAAATTGAAAATTCAATTCTGCATCTGATACGCATTGTGAATAGGATCCCACTTTAAAGCAAAGGTATCCACTCTCTATTGCATAAAAACATGAGGGAAGGGGCAGTTTTCCGAGAATTCGTTTTCCGAAAATTCAATTCTCCAGACTAAAAAGAATGCTCCCAAATTTGGAACGATCTATCTGGTCTATGTGTATGGATGCTGATTTTGGTTGGAAGTCACCCATCTTTTGATGCTCTCTACATCGTGTAGACAGAAGACGTGCCACCCTTCAAATTTATAGTAATGTAATTCACCTGTTAATGGATGGGTCTGTTGATTTCAAATGTTTTGCCCGTAGTTGGATGGTTGTCTACTGCCTAGCATGTATCCTAATACCAACATGCGGGAGAAAATTCGACGAGACAATGCCCCTCCCCCGAAGGAAAGCGTAAAAGAAGTTTTTTGCTTGGAGTTTTAGCTTAGGATTTAGTATTTCTCTAACACTGTTACTTGGTTGGTTCTAGAATTAGACTCTCTGGCCAATGACCAATACTTTTACTTAGGACATATGATCTACAATCATTTGAATATTCATATTCTTTCATCACGTCTCATGTCAATATGTACAATTCAAATGAATATTAAAAGAAATGTCTCCTTTACTTGAGTTCATTATGACTTTACTTGTTACTCGTGGAGGTCATAGTATTTTCTTTTGTTAAGAAGTGCGCGATGGGATGAATAATATAAGTTGTAACTGATAGTGGCAGATTCAAGTTTCCTATAAGAATTCTATCCTATTTTCGAGGCTGGGTCAAATGCAAATATTCCATCGTTCTTCAATATTATTGATATTGACGTAAAATTAACGAAGCTTAACAAAATATTGAGGCATAGTACGAGGTGTGCAACGGAAAGCGAATCGTACACATTTTGTAAAAACGTACCAACTTTAGCTGTTCTGTTCTTGACTGCAATTAAAGGATTATGGCATAGGGATGCCCTGTTCTTGTTCCTACACACCTTGAGGAGGAACAAGAGATACAAGACTCTTGTCGGTATTCAAAATCGAATCTTTATTTTTCTTCGTCGGCTGACCGAAAATACATAGTTTTTGACGGAAGACTGAACAAAATCCTCACCCAGAGAGAGAGAGAGAGAGAGAGAGAGAGAGAGAGGGAGGGAGAGAGGGTGAAAGTTCGCTGTTTCTCTACTGCTAGCGGCCAAGGCCGGCGGTCCGTAGTCCGTGATATCTCTCACTCTGACTGATGCCCTGTCTACTCATCGAATCGGTTCAATCTGTCTGCTGTCCAATCTTTGCCCCCAACCCGTTTTTAAGAGCAAGGGTCTTTTCTCTCTTTCTCTATCTTCTACTGAATCAACCTACCTTCTTCTTTTACGCGATACCAGAACAAAACGATTATCTACCCTTTTCTCTTCTATTTTACCCCTGCTTTCTTTCGACTCTCACGCAACCTGATTAACAATCTTTCTTACCTTCACCGTTAGAATTTTTACACACCGCTCCTTTTTTTATTTCTTCCTTCGAATGTCTTTTCAATTAGATGGATATGACTGGCTATTAATCTACAGGGGTTCCAAGCGAGCACACTTTATCTCAAGCATAAATCTACTTGCGATATTTTTGTAGTCTTTTTGGCGTCTGGAAAGGGTTACTTGGTAACTTGTTATCTTTGATCAACTATTTAAGTATAACTTATACCTACACCAAAAGTAACTTCAACAATTGAAATGTTACTTAAAGATAAAAAATAGATTTTCAAGAATAATATAAAATACTCGATTGAAAAGTCCTATCAGCCCTCGAACTACCATTACTATTACTCACTCACACACTCTTATCCACTATCTCTACTTGTTTACAAAACAGTTATTACAAAATTCAAAGCTATTTTCTTTAGTTACAATTGACGGCCTTTAGCAGTTGTTCGGGCTAATTGCAATAATCATCATTCATCATAATCATCGTCCGATCCGTAAGACTCTAAGCTCGAACCCTAATGCCATCCAGGGAACTAAGCAAATATGAACTTTCTGAATCATTGCCCCAATGATTTCCAAAATCAAAGATACAGAATGAATCGGAAGACCAAGAGGAATCACAAGTAGGAAATACTCAAAAGGCCTCCTAAAGCACTCTACTCAGATCTATAAAAAGACGAACGCTAACAGTCTTCTTGAAAATTTTAGACCAAGTAATTTGTTATCATCATACGCAAGGACCAGAGTTGTAGTGGAAACACAACGATGCATTTATAGCCCACAGGTATTGAAAACTTCATCGCTTGTAGGGATGGGCTTTATATATATGTATATATATATATACCAGTTATTACTTTTGAAAAATCCACCATGTAAGAAACAGTTGCAAATATGTTTCAGTTGAAGAGGCCATACTTTCAGGTGGAAGGTAATAGATATTTTGATCAGAATATTTTCACACATTGATAGAAAGACTGTGATACAGACAAAATAAAGCAGACACACTGCTCATCATATAAGTACTGGCATATACACTTGAAATGACAGGGTTATCTATGTATAGATCGGTACTAATCTATTAGGTATTTTTTGTTGTTGATAATTTGAGTATTTTTCAGGTCTCATCTCAACTCATGCTGTTTTAATGTGTGATCGGACATATATTCATAGGGGTTTCTATGATTTAATGTAGCGAAAAACGTGTTTGCAAATCGAACAAAGGGAACCATTGTTTTAGCGGGAATTAGTTTTGAAATCGACTGGCCAGTCGCAGTCTTCTTTACAGAGAGTTTTGACTCACTTAACCTGGCAGCGTACAGCTTAGAAGTAGCTGTAGTTTTTCATCGCTTGAATTTTCAGTCGAAAGCACCCTGAGCAACTGTGTCAGCAGCAGGTGAATTGGAATTGTTGTAGGCAGTCAGAGAATGAAATAACTGGCATAACATTTCTCCTTTGCCTGTTGCTGGTAGAAGTCCCCACCCAACAAGTTTGCAGACCAACCATGTGTCACTCCCAATTTTCGTGGGAGTTCGAGTAAATATAAGTTTTCTGATCAATGTGTGTTTAGATCACCCATCGTCCGATACTATCCATTAAAATATGTTTTGTGTCGAATAGTCAGTAGTGGAAGATCCAATGCGGATCGAATCCATTGGTAACAGCAAGTAGTTTTAGTAATACAATCAACAAAGGAGCATCTATTTAATTTTTCAGTAAACTACTCTTTCATGTACTAGTAGATGGATCTTTGATATCCAAAAGATAATGTGCCTCTGTTTGTCCCTTTCAATATTAGAGTGGTGCTATACAGGAAATGGCAGACATTTCTTCCAAAACGCTTCACCCTTTGGAAAAGATCTATATGCACTTTAACCATAGACCCTTTCACTTGTACGACGATAAGACAAGATTGTACAATATATATATATATCTTCCATTGGAATAGAGCACTCTGGTGGATGGGTGATTATAAGGTAAAGAAATATATCAGTTAAATTCGGCCTTACTGACCGTCCAGTTCCCTATCACCTATCAGAGGTAGGATATCGGCCTCTGGGTCTGAAGCAAAGGTTTCAATCCTACCTCGTGGTACTGGATGGGATAATGGAAAGTGTATAGCCACACTGATGAGATGTAATACATCGAAACAGCTGTCTGTGGATGACACAATAATTAACGCTCCTCTATTCAGGTTTGAGCACTCTTCAAGTGAGGTAACTCGTTCATTGTAAGCTTATGCAATGCTCTTCCATAAGAATAGAGCACTCTGGTGGATAGGGAATAAAGAAATATATTGCTTAAATTAAGCCTTACTGACCGTCCAGTTCCCTAGTGATAATTGATTGGATAGTATATAGCCATACTGAAGAGTTGTAATACAACGAAACAGCTGTCTGTGGATATTACAATATGAGAGACGATTGAACAGTACACAATAACGTCTTTTTGATCTTTGAGTGATCTACCCTGATTTTGTAAACTGAACTCGGGATGTACGGAAGTACCAATAGATTACAACAATTCCCTATGTTTTTCATACATAGAGAAAGATATATACAGTATTGCAAATAAATAAGTTGATATTCTTCTAAACCGAAAATTCTAAGATTTTATTGTTTTTAATGAAGCATTATAAAGTCAAAACATATGAATATTCAGTAGTCCAAAAATAAGTACATTCACCGAAAAAAGTTAAATGAAATCAGTATTTGCTATGGATGCCTTTATTTTCGATTACTACTTGTAATCTTGAAGTCATTGACAGCATTAAATTTGCTTAAACAGTTATCAAATGTTTCCATCTTCGACGGTATGCAATTTTCAAAACCTGTCTTGGTTGATCGTTATCGTAATTTCAACTGTCTATGTAAGTACATCCACAAGTGCCCAATTGGATTTAAATCCTGTCTCATGTTACGCCAATCAAATACTTGTATCTTTTACTTCTTGAGAAACTTCATAAATTTCTATGCTATTTTTGAAGCGGATGTTTGGATCATTCATTTGCTGAAACATAGCTCTCCTCCCCGTGCATTACAATATATTGATGTTACTTTAAGCATTCATTATTCTGTTGATGAAATATACGCCATCAGCGTCATTAGACCAAGAACATTCAAGACCATGACGTTCCCACTATCATTCCTGGTTGTTGATACCGAACTCTTATTCTAGTGCGCTTTGCCAACACGTGAACAAACTTGTTAGATGCGATCCAACCGAAAATGCGTTGATTTTTGCTTTATCTGAATCGTAAGCTGCCTGTGAACGTTGAATTATCATTCGAATCCTCGTGTGCAAACTCTACTATGATCAGATAAAACAAAATTAAACTTAGGTTTCAGGTGGCAACAATCAACTCTATCATTGGTATGGTGATGCAGAAATGCCCATAATTTTTTTATGACTTCAAGCGACAAACTCGTACAGAATTGGTTCGGGCACGATTGTTTCATTTTGGAGAAATATTGAAATACAGCAGCACAGAGCCAGATAAGTTTTTCTCAGACATTATATATATATATATATATATATATATATATATATATATATATATATATATATATATATATATATATATGAAATTTACTTGGCTGACAAATCTGTAAGTTTTCCTCGCTTTTCATCATCATTTAGCTTCATTTGTCACCGTTACAAAGACTTTTAAGAAAGATGGAAATATCTCCCCAATGTGAAGCCAGAGATGGAGATATTAGGAAAGCTAATCCGTTGAATAATCCAACATTTGACCTTTACCGATGATAATGGACAGTTCGAGCTTGAGATGTGTCACTGGAAGCGTATCAAAATGTATGAGCTCTTAAGAAATAAAACAGATGCATCGATAAACAATAATCGAACTAAAAGAATCACAAAAAAATATTGAAGTGGCAATCAATTAAAAACGAACGCAAAAATCGTTATCCCTCTATATTTTACTGTATCACATATATTGTGTGGTCAGTACTTAACGACTCTGTTTTTCTGGCCATTTTATTTTTGGCTGGTTCCCCGTATGATTTTTCGATTGAACCTCTGACTTTCCAAATTAGAGTTGAGTATTCTAACATTCGATCATGGTGATTGGTTACAAAAATCATGAATATTGATAAAGTATATACCAAATTACTATTTTGATTTATTCCAGGAACCAAACGAATTATAAGTTTTGACTTTGGTAAGGAAATGCTGTTCCCCCTGGAAACTTCAATAATCGCTGGATAGAAAGATAAGAAACTGACGATGCATAAGAAATTGGAGAATCCAGAAGAATTGGATGTCAAAACGATTCAAACACAAGCTCTCTAATGCACTCTGATTACATCTGAACGAATCGACGTCTTATGTAGTCAATGGGAAAAGTTATGGTATACAAGACAGCTCCATGTTTTGACTGTTTCTCAGAAGAATTCAGGACAAAGTTTTAACAGGCTATTAAGCCATCTATTTGACATGACAAGATGACTGGAATGCAGTGTTGCTAAGTCGACAAAATATTACACCCTAAATCGATTCACAGAAAGCCTTAAAAAAACAAAACAAAAAAAAACTATAGTCACTAAAAACATCGCTAGCCAATGCTGCTTCTGGTCTGATTTCAAAATGGATGCCAGGAAATTGCAATATTACATATTAGGCCCGGTTTGCTGGAGAGAAAGCTGCCCCTGTAACAGCTCGCGGCAAAACATATAATCAATGCTCTTTTTGCCTTCTTTGCGAAGGTGAAAAAGTGACGTTACACGTTGGAACTTTTGCGGGGTAGGTAATTAACCAATATCTTCAAATCATACATATGTCAGGTGCGAAACCACGATAGTACGTAAACCAATCTACTCTAATTACTACAGAAGATAAACTCAAAACATCCCAAACGTTGGGGATACGTGACAATATGCATACTAGTAGATTTTCATGCTGTTTCATATAAAAACGCACTGTGGGCGTTATGATCAATATCAGGGCTACTAAATTGATTTCACAATGGCTGCCAAAATGTTACTATGCAAGAAAGGCCAGGAAGTCAGTTGGACTCAAGACTCATCAGCAGAGATACTACCAACAAAAAAGTGATGGGCCTGCTGCTAGCCGAGTCTTTAGAAATTACCCTGGTATTCTAGCCTCGGAGAGAAAAAGTAGCACCCACTCGAGAAGGACAAAGGCCAAAAGAGTCAATCATGCTTACATCTTGGGAGACAGATGATGGTCGGCCGCCATATCAAAATTTGTACTGAAAGAGTGTAACTTTACCGAGAGGATTTTGTGTTATGGACAGTATATATCTTGCCACAGGACAACTAAAATCGGATCAGTATCGCAAGTTGCTTTTATGGCTTTGATTGCAGAACCAGCACATACAGCAACAACGTAAATGATGGTGTATTCAGATTAACAGATAACAATCTGTTTAGATTAAGTTGATTACAGGTGACCAAGAGGTCGCACGGATCATTGATGAGTTTGAAACTTTTGAAAATGCTCACAAGCTACATAATACTATGGTCAGTCACTGTCTGTTGAAATTTGTAAAACACACAAAACAATGGTTGCAACATTTCAGAAATCGGAAAACCCATTTACAGAAGAGCATTTATCTTGTTTGACTGGATCCAAAGGAAATCATGGATGAAAATACAGTTTCAAGTTTCAGGAATATAAGGTGATAGGATAATCACAATACATTCGTATGTTATTCCTATGCTTAAAAACGAATGAGCCAAACAATAGACCTAATCTGAAAAAACATGATTACTTTCCACACCAAGTTACCTGCAAGACAATATTTGACTATCAAATTGAGGCTGCGAAAAACAGCTAGAATATTTGGCAGAATGTTAACGTCCTATCATTCCTGGAATGGAGTAACGGATGAATTTTTTTTTAGACACCTGAACCAAGTCTCATCATTTTTTTGTTGTAATTGAAAAGCTAGGCCAATGTAGTGAATGGTATCTCATTGGATGCTTCCGCCGGCCGATCACAGCTCCAGATTATGACAACCCTAAGGTGAATGCAAGAATTTTAGATGGCTCTGTCATTATCAACACGCTTTTTCCAAAATTCTGCACAACATTAGGTTGCTATTCCGGAAAAACTCATCACACCCTACTCGATTAGGAACTTGAAAATTGCACAGCACTGAGAGATGATGTGAGATCGACACATCGTGACAACTAGAGGTGGGATCGGGTGAATACACTATTGTAAAATTCTATGGTGGTCATTTTAAAATTCAGATAGTGGCCATCATTTTGGCAAATTGTCTGTGTAGTATTTTTGTATAAAAGAGCATCGAAAATATCTACAATTATCAAAATTTTATTAATTTATTCGCATCTCGAACGGTTCTGGATGAATTTACAAACAATCAACTGCATTCATGATTTTTTTATGGCAGCCACTTTGAAAATCATGTCTTCCGATTTCCTATAGGAGAACATCATGCAATCTACACGCCACCCATTATGCATTTCGAATAATATCATTCAAAATTTCATTTAATCTACGTTCTAAATTATATTTTGTGACGACCATTTTGAAACGAAGATGGGGTCACAATTCCGGTCAGTCCATGTATCCTCTTTCAATTTGGGGAAACATTGTAAAAACAACCAGAATAGTAGGGTTCGCACTTATTTCCTCATTCTAAACAATTGTGGTTTAAATTCGAACCGATGTACTGTACTATATTGAGAGTGTGTGTTGTGGAAGAGTTTGTAAACAATACATTGATCCGGATATAAATTGATATATACATAAAAAGAGAGATAGATGGATATGTGTATTAATTACATCTGCTTTTGCCTTTCCAGGTAGGACATTTGCTTGACTGACATATGATTACCTTTCCACTGCATTCGTATTTCTAAGACTTTTCTATTCTCCAATAAGAAGAAGTCTAAGCAAGATGTAAATATCAAAGAAGATATGAAGGCAAAGTGGAGGCCATTATCTATTTTTTTTAGAAAAGGTTAATTCGCAGCACGATCCAAATTTTGACCTTCACCAATGGGGAAAGAAAGTTCGAGCCATAGATGTGTTTACGAGTTGTTAAAATGAACCCTACAGCAAGACTCCAGATAAGTTAATGAACTATGGACAGAACGAGCAAATAAAAAATCCACATTCGGGGAGCAACTATTAGAAAACGAAAGCAAAAATCGATTGCTTGCTAAGTACCACACCTAATGTATGTTCCTGTTTGTAAAAGATCTCATAATGATCAATCATCGTCATCATAATCATTATCATCCGTTTGGAGTAATCAATGGTCTTTCTAGGGATTCACAAGACCTATCCATCATGAACTATATTGTCTTTTGGCGGTCACAGTTTTGCTTTTGATCATATCTATGAACCTAGTGCCTACCAAATCAGAGTTGAGCACTCAACCACTAGGTCATTGAGATCTGTTGCTACGCTGATCCCCAAGACCATTGCCTGGACTGAAGATGATTCACTAAAGACAACCTAAAGTCATTCCAGAAACCAAACGAATAACAGGTTTCTGAATTTTGCGGTAGAGAGTCGTTACCCTGGACGCTTTCTGGATAGGAAGATATGAAATCAACGATGCAGAAGAAATTGGTGAATGCATAACAAAGAATTGAAAATCAAATCTATTCAAACATTGACCTTCTAAACTAATCTTGGATCTAAATGAATCGAGATCAGATGCAGTCAATGGAAAAAGTTACGGTGTGCAGGACATCTCCACTTTTGTGAAAATATAAGATGAAGTTTTAACTGACAATTATTTCATCAATTTGACATAATAACATGCCAGAACTGAAGTGTTAATAAAAAACACAATTACAATACAAAATATGTCAAACACAAAGGCAAGAACAGCTTTACTTTGTATAGGGACTACTCCAGGTGAAGGCTGGGATTCACTGGAGATAAAGCAATGAATAAACATATTTGACACCGTTCGAAAGCTAATCTTATGAATATTAACATTTGTAAATACGTTCTTTTGGGATTTTGGACCAAAAATGTCATAGGCATTAAAACAACGATACGGTCGTGAAAATAAAATCCACTGTTTTCGGTAGCCAAGCGATAAAAACCTGGACCCACTCCGGTATCTCAGCTTACAAGGGTTTAAACAAAACAAACAAACTCCAATTTGACTCATTTATACCCCTGGGACGTATCTCCCACTGATTGATAATTCAATGACCACACCCAAACAATTTTTGCTGAGCGTCGGCATTAAAATTGTTGATGACTGTTGATTTGAATACGTTTCTCCTCCCGATACCAATTTCATATTTTCTCGCTTTTCTGGCTTCTCTGAACATGAAAGCATTTTTGGGACCATATGGAATGGTGTTGATACTCAGTTTATCCCTAATTGTTGCACACTAGTACATTTCACTAGTTGACAACCACCCGATATAAGATATTTTGAAATATTTGAATGTTTTATTTTGAAGTTATTTTGCATAGAACAGTAGCCCAGAAAAATGTGTACAAGGTGTCAAAACGTGAAAATTTAGATTTTTATATGCTCATTTACATAAAAACCAAACAAACTATATGACAGCAATTGCCGCCAGCACGTTGTGAAGTCTCTCGAAATAGCAGCCAAAAGATTAAAGCGTTTACATTGATGGAGATTTCGAGTATTGCCGGAGGTTAAAAATAAGTTAATCAATAGAATTTTCTGTTATGGACAGTATACCGTGCTAATAGACTATTACATTTCCTCTTGAGTCTCCCGATGGGAAATTAAGATTCTCCGAATCACCAGTTTTATTTGCTTGACTGACAAATTCCTCACTTCTCACTGCCTTTTCAATATTCAATCTCATTTTCCACCGTCGTGGAGGCGCCCAATAAGATGTGAAACCAAAGGAAGAAGCATTGAATTTTTAGGGAAGGGTTAGTTCATTGAATGATTCTAGTACTGATCTTCCTCGATGATAACAGAAAAGTCGAGCCAGAGATACATCTACAAATAGTTATGAAGTTAACCTTGTTGAACTCGTAATGTTTCGACATAAAAACGAACCCTACAGCAATAATCTAGATAAGTTGATAAATAATTGCCAATAAGTGGATTACAAAGCCACATTCAGGAACCAACCATTGGAAAACGAAAGCATAAATCGATGGCTCGCTAAACCTTCACATGCTTATGTATATCTCTGTTTGTACAAGATCTCATGATGATCATTCATCATCATCATCATAATCATCATCATTAACAGCAGCTGCTCTTTTGCGTCCGTTGTTCTACATGGATTTGTAAGACCTACGTATCATGAACGGCTTTTTTTCAAAATTTCTGTGGCGGCCATTTAAGATGTTGACCATATTTTTCGTAATATTTTGTTTGCTGTTTCCTTGTTGAAGGGCATCAGAAAATTTACAAGTATGCAAGAATTATCACTTTCTTCGCACTTTAAATAATTCTGGTTGGAATTTCAACTAATCCACTGTATCCAACTCTATTAATACGGTGTCCATTCTGAAATTTGGATGGTGGTGGCAGATTTTTTCCGGATCGTATGTGTTCTGTTTCCATCTAAAAGAATATAATAAAATGTGCCAGTTTGCAAGTTTTAAAAACATTTTTTGTATTTCAATTACTATTTGCAATTCTGATTCTTCTTTATAACAGATTGTTTCTTATAACATAGTCTTGTCGATTTTCGCCCCCAAAATGGCCAAACCCAGAGGTAAATACACAAATGACAAATCACCAAATAGATGCAAAAAGTGCAATTTTTTTGTATGATAGAAGAAAAAAACAACAGAATGAATACTTAGGAGAAATATTGATACACTGATATGTAAAGGTTGGTTTTCAAAAATAAAAATAAAAGATTTCAAAACTTCATCGTCATTCTGAATGCAAAATGCTTGACTGCAATGCTAGATGTGAGACAGCATTTCAGATTATGTGTTGATTTATTAAGACAGCCTCAAGTTGGCTATTAAATTGCTAAAACCACCTGTCAAGGGCTATAAAACAGCTATCTCGATGGATTGAGCAAATTACATAATTGAAAATCGATAGCATCGTTCATTTTGCAATGTTTTTTATTTTTTTTTTGAATTGAGAGATATTTATGGGTTGCTCTCCTGCTATTTCTAGATTAGCCTTTGGCTTTCAGCACAATATTCAATTCATGTTTGAATAAGGGTTGGGCGATAGGCCTCGGGAAACTGATTAAGTTTGAGGATGGATCCATCCAGATTCATAATTTGATGACATGCACATTCACTATCGCTTTTTTTGAATTCCAAAATGGCCGTCTATAACTGGAAAAACAACAACAAGAACGAAGAAAAAAAAAACAAAACAAAATAATTAAAAAAAAAACGTAGCATCTACTTTCCCAATGTGGATGGTTTTTGAATATGATTTAGCCTTGTGGTCATGATCATAAACGAGCAAATTTTCCTTACAAAATTTGATAAACAGTCTTTGAATTATATTAATCTGGCCTTACATAACCTGCAAGTTGTCACTTTGGAGCATAAAACAAGTGTCATTCAATATCAAATTTTTTGTTGTCTATTTATATCATATATTGGTGAAGTTAGAGTGCTTCAGTGGCAATATTGGTATCATTATTGACAATTTTATATTTTCAGTGAATAGCCAGACCTGACTGCAATTACTATAAGTACTACCATTTAGAATGTGCTGTGAAATTCTTTCTCTAAACATTCAAGTCTTGGGTTTTTTCTATTATTCAACATGAAATAGTGCAACTTTTTATACAAAAATCGCAAATAGTGTTTTTACTTCTGGGCCCAACTGCAGTTTGACTAGATTAACTGGATTTTGAAATTTAGATGGCAGTTGCTATTTTGGGTTGGATTATGTGTCCTGTTTGAATGTCAGAGGGAATTGTGAAATCTCCCAGTATGCTAGGGTTCACACTTCTTCCCTATTCTGGACAAAATTTTGGTTGAAATTTCAATCAATCTACAGTGCAATAATGCAAATTTCTTTTTACATCAGCAATTTTGAGAATAAAATGGCAGCTGCAGTTCCGATCAGACCGAGCATTTTCCATTTTTTCTAAGAAAAAAACAAAACATTGTGAAATTCGCCTGAATGTGTTGAAATTCCAACAACATTGTCGAAATTATTGTGCATTTTTCAGAATTGTCTCATTTCATTTCACAACGCTATTCAAACTACAACGATGTGAACATTGATACATGTTACTATGCATTTTGGATTCTGCATTAATGGTAGAATCGTGTACAAGGACAATTTAAACCATTGTTGACCATATCATACCCCAAGATGGCGGCTGATATCAGGTGAACTAAAATATCCTTTTAGGACACCCTGTTTCTCAACAATTGAACATCATCTATTGCCTTCTAGCATCTGTTGTTGGACATAACCCCCCTCCCCACCCCGGAGATTCACTAAAATTCTCTATCATAAGCTTCACGGAGCTAGTACTTTCTGAGCTTATCTAGTTTGTCACATCATCTTATATTTTGTCGGCCCCAGTTTCGCATGTGATCTCTAAGGATCCACGTCGTAAGTCGTAATGTCATGCGATTGTCCGCCATTCTTACAGCATGACCAGTCCATTATCATATAGATTTTCTTATAGATTCTATGATATATCAGACTCATGACTCTTAGCAGACCTTGTCTCATCATCATATATGCTTGTCCAATATTGTCATCGTGGGATTTGATACAGATTTGAGCCGAAGGAAAAGAGTTCAAGTGGAAGTTTATCTGAATGATTTCTCTTACAGTTGCGATGAAATTGTAAAAAAAAAGGTGAATTTCAAAGGAGAAGACCATGGACCAGAAAGAAGAAATAGAAAAGATGTAAAAAAAAGCGTCTCCGTAGAGTTTTGGGGATTGTAGAAGAAAGCATGTTTCACTCAAAAACAAGAACTAATATTGATTAGATCATGCAGAAAACATTCTGTTTTGTTCCACGCATTTTTAGTTCCTATGATTAACTCGTTGATACCAGTAGGAAGATAATTCACGGATAATTTGGATTAGGATATTTTTCTCGATCTCAGCAAGAATATTTAGTTTGAAATAGTTGATAGATGTATCTCCCCAAGTGAATCAACAGCACCACAATGATAATTGATAGAGTAATATATATATATATATATATATATATATATATATATATATATATATATATATATATAGAGAGAGAGAGAGAGAGAGAGAGAAAGAGACAGACAGACAGACAGACAGACGGACAGACAGACAGAAAAGAGATAGATGGGGAGATGTGAGATGCTACCCCTGATTTTAGGGAATCAAAACAGTGGGACTGAATCAAATATAGTCTATTGTATACATCGTTTGTGACCGATATATATATATATATATATATATATATATATATATATATATATATATATATATATATATATATATAATTTACCCCGAGATATATAACAATTCGACATTTTCTTCATATATACAGGCGAAAAAAACAAACTAGATAACTTCTTTACACATATAAACTCTGCACATGACTCCGTTAAGTTTGACTTGATGATATCCACTGACTCCATAGTCTTCCTAGACACCCACATATACATAGACAACAACAGGAACCTCCAAACTACCCTCTACACTAAATCAACGGACACCCACTATTACCTCCGCTCTAAATCAGCCCATCCTCAACACCTAAAAAGAAGCCTGCAATTTTCACAAGCCCTTAGAATTAGACGAATCTACTCTACAGATAGTGAACTCAACAGACACAACCATAACCTAACACAATATCTAACCCAACGAGGTTATCTACTTGATGATACTAAAAACCGAATAAAAAAGCATCTAGAATACCCAGGGATGAAACCCTTAAGCTTCCCCACGATAATAAACCTGACTGCATACCACTTATAACCACCTTTAACAACACATTCCCACCCTTAGCACACATCATCAATAGGAGATGGAACATCCTCACCATTAAAACTAATCTAGGAGAAACATTCACAGACCCATGTGTCATCGTTTACTGCAGGCCAAAAAACATCAGAGACATGATTAGCAATTATTATGATTATATCATTAGCAATAAAGTCGTAGACAAAAATAGCCCTAGGACCACTAAATTCTGCAAACCTTGCAACATAAGAAATAGTCTATGTTGCAACCACCTCAAGTACACCAACACATTCACAAGCACTACTATAAAAGAGAATTACCACATATATCACAGCACCAACAGTTAGTAAGAACATTATATACCTTCTAGAGTGCAATAGATGTAAGTTACATTACGTAAGCAAGTCCGAGTGGCAATTTAATATTAGACTCAATAATTACAGACATGGGATTGAGTCAGAAAACAATCGCAGCCCACTTCCCATAGAACTGCACTTTTACACATTCAGCCACGCTAGCTTTACCATCATAGAAAAAATAGAAAAAATACTCCAATTGACATAACTAAAGTTCTAGAGAAACACGAAGATATGTGGATAAACAAACTCAAAATTCTGTATCCTAATGGATTAAACACTAGACTTAACCGTCATCACACAGAACTTTAATTCCAAAAACTCCTACTAATAATATCCTCACACCCTCATCCAAGATACAATCTCTACTGGAAGCTTCAAAGTCACCCAGACCCATAGGAAAAATTCAACTTAGCCAGTAATTCCACTTGTCCAAATCATAGCCAACACATTTTTGAAAACTTGTAGGGTTGATACCTATGTAGCTCCTTGACCTCATCACCCCTCCATTTACACTACCCCTAACATACCCCAAAAATCTAACTCTACATGTCTTCCCTCCTACCCAGACACACTTTGCCCTATCAAAGACCAACTGCTGCTGCTTAACCAAAGACTTGTTAACTAGCTTTCTCTCACTCAGCAGGAGGTCTCCAGCAGTCCTTATAACAAATTTTACCCTCAAGGCATAGCTCCTGATAGTGGCCTCTGGTTCCACATGGAGACTTTAAACCCTAAAAACACATACCCACACAGCACACAACACTGAAGATGAGAAAAATCCCAAAACATGTCTGGACCATTAACATCAATTGATTAATGAACCTCACCCCTGAACACTTTACTCCCGAGTCTGTCCTACTCTTTACAGTTCACATTATATACATACATTTATGTGTGTGTGTGTGTGTGTGTGTGTGTGTGTATGTGTGTGTGTGTGTGTTGGCATGCATGTATAGATACAAAAGAAAAGAAAAAGAAGAGAAAAAATAGGAAATAAATCCTGAGATAGAGAGACACAAACTCATACGTATATATATATATATATATATATATATATATATATATATATATATATATATATATATATATATATATTCTCACATATTAGGAAATATAATTCGACAGTCCCATTTCCTCCAATGGTTTATTCTTCAAATGGTCTATTCTATTCATGTTGCTTAGGCCAAATGATACATTCACCGTATAATAACGAGAAATCCTTCCAAATAAGATTTCGAAGTAATATAAAGCATTCATATAATACCTATATACTCTAGAATTTGGATCAAAGGTTAATATCAGTTGAGCAAATAAAAATATTTGAAATACTCAAACGAAATTGAACATGGAAAACTTGAAAACTTGAACATAGAAGTGAGAAATCTCTGGTTCAAATTAGGTTAGTTTTAGAAATATAAACATATGGCAATATAACGGATAATCTTTGCACACAGACACACATACACATACCTTATCTATCTATACATATATATTGTATGTGCACGTTTGTGAAAGCGATAAATAAATGAATAGCCGTATCAATTACATATGCTTTTGCAAAAGTATATGTAATCCCAGTTTCTGACAGTCAAATCTGTCACTTTTCAGTGCTGTTTTTTTTAGCTTTATTTTCCCCGCAATAATGACGTCGCAACAAAATGCAAATATCACCGAGTACGCGAGACCACGAAGAAAACATTATTGATTCTTTGGAAGGAATGAATCGTAGCGTGATTCAAAATTTGAACATTGACGATTACAGAAAGTCAGTGTAAGAGATGTGTGAAGTTTTCATTCAGTTAAATCTATTGTACTTGAGAGTGTTCGACATCAGGCCATATAAACCACAATGGTTTGAAAAAGAAAATCACGTAGCCATATTCAAGTAGCAAGAAATAGAAAACTAAATAATCGATAACTTACTGAACTGTACCGTCTCGATCACTAAATGTTTCTATTCACTCAGGGTTTCATCATTATCATCATTATCATCATCATCATTAGCTGGAGCCTGTTAGCATCCGGAGTCAGACAAAGACCTTTGCAAAAATTTGCCAAACCTCTCTTTCATTAGCTTGGCGGAGCCAATACTTTGACACGTAATCCTATTTTTGCCAGCTACAGTTTGTCATATGATCTCTTTGGATCCTAAGTGTTTGTTATGATCGCCAGTGGTTGTCTGACATTCTTCCAACTTGACCAGACCATGGCCATTTTTTTTTCTGATGGTTTCCATTGTATCTTTAACCTATGTTTGTTTTCAAATATATTGCACTGTCTTTTGATATCTCCTTGTGATTTTAAGTATGGTTCTCTCCTGCAACCGTTGCATGGTTTCAGTTTGAGGACCATTTGTTTTGTTTGTTCAGGTTTCATTTTTCAGCTCGATAGGTGATAATAGATTGTATGCATAGGTTGTAGACTCTCCTTTTTGAAACAAATGGGATTTCCTGGTTGTTGATTTTACATACTTTAGCGAAAACTTGGAAACCTTCTTTTGGGGATTTTATAGAGATTCGTAGTCCTAGGCAGATATAATGGTCTACCTTTTTTTTCTCTTAGCGTTTTCAATTCGAATCGTTATGTCATTGTTCCCAAATTTTGTTGTACATGGCACTAGTTTTACTGGAATTCATACAGAGAATAAATTCTACTATTCAGAGATTAAATGCCTTCCCCATTTAGTTCGTCTTGCATCTTTTGGTTATCATGAAGGGTCTCAGCAGAAAGGAAATTTTTTCCGGTAAATCTTCGATTAATTAGGTATTCACTTGTCAACTTTGGAACTGTCAACGGCTTCAAAACAATAAATAACTTTTTACAGAAAAACAACAATAGGAAATAGACCTCGAGAAGCCCCATTCATTAAATCAAAAACGAAATTGAGTACACCCTCGCAGTCAGAAGCGACTTTGTCAAACATAGTATTGCGATCGACCTACTTGGAAAAGCTGGCAAAGTCATCACTGGAAAACTAATCCATCTAATAAAGCTATGCCTCAAGGAGAGTAAAGTTCTTTCAAAACCTGCGATAATGCTGTTATATGAAAACAGAACTCGCCAGATTTAAACAACAACAGGCCAATAAGCCAACTGCATAAACGAACTTTTATCTCAATTGATCACCGACTGAACTACCAAGTACAAAATGCAAATCAACCGCAGGAAAATATTGACTTTAGAAGAGGCAAATCGAAAATCGTCCATTTGGTAAATCTACTAAAACAAAAAGCTGCAAAATACCAAATGCAACTTCCCGTGGTATATGTTGACTAAAAAAAAAAACAAGGCACAACCCCCTTATACATCAGAGTTTCACAACATATCCATCAACACAACAGTTCTTTAATTGCGCTACATAAAAATCATGAGATCTTTTAGCTCAGAAAAGGAGTAATACAAGATGGTACCAACTCAACAAAACTCTTCACAGTCTGCATCGAGATGATCTTCCAAATTGTGGATTGGAAAAATAGAAAAACATACGGTGAATACCTAATTAATCGAAGATTTACCGAAGTGTTCCAAGACCCGGCCTTTTATCTATTTTGCATGCCCGACTTTTGAATTTTGAAATCAGAAATCGTTTAACACAGATCGGGGGTGGGGGTAAGTCATAATCAGTGTCATAAAGTTGATTGAAGAGTTTAGTAGAATTTTGAAACAAATATATCACCACTTTCAGCCTTTCAGCGACGTCGTTGAACACAAACCTTCACCATGATTCGGCAATACTCTCTATGGTGGTCGTCACGGTGCCAATAGTTTCTGAACTTTTGTAGTTCGTCATGCCATCTCATATTTTGTCGATCCTGGTTTTGCATGTGATCTCTGGGAATCCTACGTTTTGAGTGGTGGTGTCCATTGGTTTTCTGACATTCTTGCAACATAGCCAACATTGCCATTTGAGTTTTCTTATGAATTCCATGATATCTATGATTCCTGTTTTCTCATGTTCTGCTCTATCTTTTGATCCGTCCATGTGATGTTGAACATGATTCTCTAGGTTTTCGTTGCATGGTTCTCAGCTCGAAGGTCAATCTTTCGGTTAGGTTTTATGTTTCAGCTCCATAGGTGACTATCGGAAAAAGAATTGGTTGCAAACCCTTCTTTTCAGGACAAATGGGTTTTTCTTTTCTTGCTGATTGAGCTTGCTTTACTGGAAACTCACCATATCTGAGTGATTCCTCGCTTGATTACTTCTACTGTTGAGGAAATCATAGAGATTCGTTGTCTTGGATGGATGTAATGGTCTCCTTACTTCAACTCTGCATGTTCTCATACGATTTTGGTCTCGGGGAGTTATTATCAAAACGAAAACGTGCAATGTATCATTCAAATCAAAGATCGATAATCGAATTTTATCCATGGATTCAAGTAAAAGAAAAATTCACTACAAGAAAAAAAAAACGCTGGTAGAAATAATGCATTATAAATTTGGAATTTTGAATTCAGAGATTTGACCGTTCTTGTACGTTAAGTTGAAAGTTAATGCTAGATTTGTGATACTAAAGGGGTTTGTTTGTTTAGATCTTTCAGGAAGTCGATGAAAGAAAAAGCTGGAGTAAGGTTCGAGGATTGTAGATGGCATCGTAGGACGAACGGAACATTTGACCGAATTCTTTAAAAACATATGTAGAAAAGAAAATATTCGAACGAGAATATGCAATGTATATCATTCAAATCAGATATCATTCAGATGCATATCATCAAATTTCAAAAAAATTCTATACTTATTTATTTAAGGACTGGTTTTTGGAAAAAAAGATACTTAATTCATAATATCGGAAAATAAGAAGTTTTCCTATATGACTCCAACCCAACTTTTCATCACTTTAATGATTTATTTAATTTGTACATAGCTGCTTCTATTGACTTCCACAGATCTAAAAGATAATCCCTCGAGATATTAATTATATTTACCTCTTTTAGAAAAGGCTCAGGAACTTCTCAAACAGGGAGAAATGATGGAAAATCTTTTGAGAAATATTGAGTAATTTCTCTCCGCCAAATATAAAGGCTAAATTGTCATTGTTCGAATAAAACAAAAAGAATTGTCGAAAAAAAGAAATACTTTTACAAAATTTGCCTCTTTTTAATTCCCAATATAAGCCTTGCAATTAGAGCACTTCCTGAGCACTTTTCCTGGAAAAAGTAAACATAATTAATATCTCTGTTTATCTGTTAAATGCGTAAACATCAATTAAAACAGAAATGTAGAGATAAGATTAATCATGAAGATGGTGAAAATCAAACAAAAAAAAAAATCCAATGTTTGGAATGAAAGACACTTTTCAAAAAAATCTTCCACTGAGCAATTAATTCCGAAAGTTTTATTGGGATCGAATCATTATATCGAATTATAATAATAAATTATCAAGTTTTAAATTTTCCAGTGGAATTGCATTAATATTGTTCATTCCTATGTTACGTAATAGGTGCATGTAATGCACATGGTCAGCAATTTGAGAGCGATTGGGACTGATTTTAGAGTTGCAAGTTAGAGCAGATAGCAGTTTGTCACTTGCCCTAAGGGTCAAAAGGTGATTTGAGTATCTTAAAGAAAAACTTTAACCGAATTTTAGTACATCGTTCGTTTGAAATGTGATATGGAAAATGTAGAGCTTCAAATGTAGGAATTTGTTTGTACAGTTTCATTTGATCACACCATCAATAGAGACACATGACTATAAAACATTGAATATTTTTATGATCTGACTTTTCATTCCAAAGAGAGAACCAGTTTACTTTTCTCTGCAGTTGTAGCGTCTTTTTTGTGGCATTGTCTTAATTTCCAGCAACCTGCCCCGGACACAACAATCTTTTCAGAATATTGCATCGATGGTGTCGGTGTGAGTATAAAACGTACACACAGAAAAAAAAACGACCAAAAAACCGCAGCAGACAACATTTGAGAATGTGTGCCTCGGCAGGAAAAAGAGTCTGGTGAGAAATCGCCAACCATTGTCCACACGCACCGCCCAAAGCTATCGCTAATCTCTGCCACGTCTTATAGGCAATCGTTTTCTCTTCCCTCCATCTTGTGTCTGGTCTTTCCCTATTGTTTCATAGTCCAAAGTACAGTAATCAGTCAACTTTATGTTTCATCTGTTACTCTTTCTTTTCACTCTTTGCCTTTTCTCTATTTTTGTTGCATAATTCATCATCATCAGTCTTCAACGTCTGTCGTTGGACATAGACCTTCCCCGGGATTTGACATATTTCTCTATCATGGGTGTCGCAGAGCAAGTTCTTTCTGAATTTGTCTAGCTCGTCTCTCCATCTAATATTCTGCCAGCCTCGGTTGCGCACGTGATCTCAGGAGATCTATGTCATCAGTTGCAATGTCCATCGGTTGTCTGCCATTTGTGCAAGATGGCCAGCCCACTGACATTTGAGGATTCTATGATGTCCCTGACTCCTATCTTTTCCCGGATGTACTGCGCTGTCTTGTGCACAGTACAATTACTTGAACGATATTCTTCACTCTGGCCCCCTCCCAGATTCATTTTGATCATTTTCAAAGGCTAAGCACTATTCCTCACATTGCTTTTTCTTTTGCCCTCTGTACTATCGAGTGGTTTGTTAAATCTCAAGGTTTGAACCCGTGAGTCATAGCTGGTATTATGCATTGATGTATACTTTACGTTTTAAGCATATCGACTGTTTACTTTGGTATATCTCTATTTAGAGCGAGTCCGTTGTGCTAACAATCCAGGAATTAAATCATACTCATTTCAAATTTGCTACTCGGAGAGTTTGATTTGAAAAAAAAACCCAACGAAATTCCCGTCAGAAGAACATTTAGTACAAATATGTTATTTACATCTGCTGAAAAAAAATTGGGTTTGTATTGATAAACATCTTACCACCCTATTTTGAGTATGCTTGGGTTGTTCATTTAAAACAAAATACTACAATCCTGTTGTGTGATCTTTTTATTTGATAAGGTTTCCGAAGAGCTAGACTTTCGAGAACGCACAATGCTCATTAGTCATGAAAAGAAAGGTGTACAATCAATACATCCTCCCAATTGTCACCTATGAAGCTAAAAACATAGAACCTAACCCTGAGACACTCAAAGTGAGAACTATGGAATATGCCTATGAGAGAATCATGCTCAACCTAACATGGAGAGATCACAAGACAACACAGTATATTAGAGAAAAATCAGGAGCACGAAATATCATGGAATCCATGAAAAAACTCAAATGGCAATGGGGTGGACGTATTGCAAAAATGGCAGATGGCTGCTGGACATCAAAACTCCCAACGTTTATCCCCACAGATCGTATGCACAATTGTGGCCAACACAAAGTGAAATGACGTGACGAGCTAGATGAATCCATGAAATACTGGCTCTGCAACGTACATGATAGAGAAGTCTGGCGAATCTTGGGGAAAGATAATGTCCAAGGTAGTTTTTCTGAAATAATTGTCATTGTATTCTTGCAAGGTGATTTTAAGCCCAACTTGGGGTCTTATCTGATCTCACACGGCAGGTGTGAACTCCATACATATTTTATACAAGTAACAACAACGGCGTTCAACATCAACAGAAAAATGACTGTTGAAATCTGCCAACTTTTGCCAAATGGTTAAGAGAAGAGCAAGACACTGGTGACACTTGAGATGTAGCTGCAAAAGAAGACAGGAGATGTTCACTGGATTACGAAAGATCTTATAAAACCACATAAGGACACTGGGATCAAAATCACAGACACAAGACTGGAGAGAGAAGACCATTACATCAGCTTAGGACAACGAATCTCCACAAGACCCCGCAAAAAGAAGAAATCAAGCAAAAAATCACCCTAGGATGGCCAACCTTTGGCAGAGAAAGCTCAACCTTCAAAAACAAGAAGATCCCATTGATGCTAGAAAAGAAAGGTGTAAAACTAATGCAACCCCCAATAGTCATTTATGGAGCTAAAACATGAAACCCAACCAAGAGACAGACCTGCAAATTGAGAATCATGCAACGGGAACATGAAAGAATTATGCTGAGCCTTACATGGAGAGACCACACGACAGCACATACATCTGAAAGATGACAGAAGTCAGGGACATAATAGAATCCATTAAAAACTCAAATGGCAATTGGTTGGCCATGTTGCAAGAATGGCGGACTACCGATGGACATTGCGACTCACAACATGGATCCCCCGAGATTACATGCACATCGAGGTTGGCAGAGTACTAGATTGAGAGAGATAGACGAATTTTGAGAGTACCGTCTCTGCAACATCCACAAAAGAGAAGGATGTTGAATCCTGGGGAAGGTCTGTGTCCAACGATAGACGTGGAAGGACTGATGATGCTGATGATGATGATGATGATGATGATGATGATGACGACGACGATTCAAAAGGTTGTTTGAAACGGCACCAGTAAATCACCGTTAGTTAGTATGAGAAGAGACAGAAAGCAATCAAGACAAAGCCCCAAAACTTGATATGAAAAACAATGTCCTTAAAATGTACGGTATGGTAACCAATGCTTAGTCATGATTGCAAATGAATTCCACGATTATTTTACGTGCTTAAACAAGTTGACGAGTGAACGTGGTAAGACTAAAAATAAAGCTCAAGACCCAAGCATGCATGAACAGGTATTTCATAAACTTCTGCCCGAAATTATTTCTAGGCTCTCGGTTGACAGGTATATCTATTGTACTCAGCAACTTTCATAACTTTCCGAAGCTTTTATGACAGATCTACCACGCAAAGTTGTCGTAGAACTGATAGGCTGAGAGAAAGATTTTTAAACAATTCAAAGAATCTTTGATGGGTTCATCTTTCGCGGCTGTCAGGGAACTGCAAAGTCTACTGATCGAACTCAGAGATGATCTTGACAAACGCCAACCTTGAACAGATAATGACAGTAGTGATGGCAGATTACAAATGATTCAGGTCCTTATATATCCTCTGGCAGAGCACCAGCAAATAAAAAGAAGCTTCCAGAAGGACGTCTGCAGCTCAGGGGCCACACTTGCGATTTCTTACAAAAGATCATCCAATCGAGAGCCCATTGACTTGCACAATCATTTGGAATGGTTAATAAGAGACTATTATGAAAGCACAGGTGAAGAAAGGGGAAGGTTCTGTTTATTAAAAGTGAGAAAGTTCACTGTGTTATAGGATATATTGGCAACCAGGGACTCCTAAATAATATTGAAGTTGGTCGATGTATTCTGGACGAGCAAAATGGCGGAAGAAAGAAACAAGACAAAGTGAAATAAGTGATATGTAAGGAAGGCTTTGTAACTAAAGCTCTTTGTTTTACACAGGCCTCAAGAGACGAGGCAAGGATTAGCACATTCTGTTAGGAATTGCTGAATTCCCACCTTCTTTGTTTAAACTAGATGACAACAATTTTACAAGCGGAAAGGAACCAAATCAGAGTTTTTAGATATTCTATAAGATAAGGTTGTTGATTAGTGAGGGACTTTAGATAAAAATTGTCCGTTGGCTGAGCATCTAAGGCAGTTTATATCATTAATACAACGGTATTTATTCAATATTTTCAGACTCTGGGAGCAATTTTGTTTGTGCAACGCCAGGAGAAATACAAGGACAAAATTCCTGAGTATGAAACCCATTCAATGTCAGGAAATACATTTCATCGATAATAGGTATGACTTCGGCCTAATAAGTCCAATGGGGATAAACATTATCGACACGAAATGGACATTGATTCACCTAAGCATCTTCCTGCTGGCACTTTGGTCATGAAAAACTTTCTTGGTCGAACTTACGTCACAAGGCAAATCTACCGTTGTATCTGACATCATGTTAGTCAAAAGTTTCTTCCCCCAACGTCACTTGTATGCAAACATAGTGGCCACTGATATCAATGAGCTATGTTGGTATGAGGAAGCCGATATCAGGATCGTTGAACATGATGTAAACTGTCCTAATAAAAGGAATATGGTAATTCAGGAAACTTAGACGGATATCTTTCGGATTATCGTTATACCGTTCTCTCTAATAAGCATTGAACAGTTATAGATGGAGGAGAATGGCCATATACTACGCATTCAGAATCTTGTCTAATCATGAATTGATACAACGAGCAAAGTTACTGACATCTTCCTTAATTGTTGTTTTGTTGGACTGCAATTCAGAGAGTTATCATTTTAGACAGGGAAAATGTGAGCTGTAAGAGTTGGCACAATGACATTATTTCCGAGATTTCTACTGGAAAGGAGATTCGTGCAGAATGTATCTAAGCTCAGCTGTGAAACTACAGCTTTTTATGATCTATACAACAATGCAGTCTACACAATGTTAGAGAAATTAAGGAAGATCTGTAATCTCTGTTTTCGACTGAAGATGCATTTCACTTTCCTATTCTTCGGGGTCTTTGTAAACTCAGCTTGTACAAATAGGTCAGTCCTTCTTCCACCTGATAATTATGGCAAGTACGTGGTAGGTGACATATTACGTCCTATTATCAAGAATCAAAAACTGCCATAGCAACATTGTCTTTCGGCAAATTCAAGATATTAGCTACCAGAGGAACTGTGTTAGTGACAACGTAAATATTTAATGCATAATAGCCAGCATCTTTAAAGGGGGATTAGCCAAATATGTTCTGCTAATGGTCGCAGTCATTGATAATGATGAATAAATTAAAATTCAAATCGAGCTTAATTCTCAAGGTCTGATAAAATATGTGTCGCATACCCCAGTTCCATGGTACAGTTCTAATTGTGCCTTACACAGGTGTTAATGTGTAAATATTTATCATTGAAGGCATTTGATTAAAATATGAATCTAAAATTGAAAAGCCAGCATGTATTCATAACATAGAATTAGGGGTTTTGTAACCAATATCTAAACATGGAACCTATCCAGGAGACAGATCCACAAACTTGGAACTATGCAAGGTGCATATGAGAGAGTTATGCTGGGCCTCACAATGAAAGATCACAAGACAGCACAGTACAGAAAAGACAGGAGTTAGGGACATCATACAATTGATTAAAAAGATAAAATGCAGCGGGCTGGTTATATTGTACGATGAACATTGCAACTCACGACATGGATCCCCCAAGATCACCTGCAGAACCAAGGCTGGCAGAATATTAGATGGAGAGACGAGCTAGACAAATTAAAAAAATACTGGCTCTGCAACCCCCATGATTGACAAGTGTGACGAATCCTGCGGAAGGTCTATGTCCAACGACGGACGTTGGAAGACTAATGATAATGATGAACCAATATCTGAAAAGGGCTTCAAGAGATGGCAGTCAACGGAGTATCTTGATGTTTATCGACCTTACCACAATTCATTCCCAATTTTTTTCTGAATGAAACACTCAAAGTTGCAAATGTGTTTGATTTAGGACCCAGACTTTTAGCACAACGGACTTTTTGTGATCTCTTCACCCCCACCCCGACCAAAAAATCACTCTGTCAAATGCTATTACATATCGATCTGAAACTTATATTCTCACAGAAAGTTACTTAGAGTAGAAGGACCATGAGACATAAACCAAAATATTCTCTCCAGCCTTGATTTTTTCGATCGAAGCTGAGAGTTTCAGTCAAAACATAGTCCGTTTTGCATATTTCGCAATTCAATCCAATCTGCCAATATAACTGCCCAATACTCACACTGATGATTCAAGGGTCAAAAATCTTAAAACAGGGGTATCACATCGAGTTGAATTTTTGGACCTTGAATCTAAGTTCATTTGTGACCCTTTCGCTTTGGATAAAAAAAATGTTTGTGATCTTCATTCTGTATCTTGCTGAGATAGTCATTAGCATGTTCTATCTCTCGTCTCTCTGGCCAACCAAATATTTTCCAGCGCTCGATTTCCTGCTTTAACCCACGTTAGCGTAGGAGTATCGTGTAATTTGTCGTATCCATGTCCCATCACCTCACCAATGATGAATAAAAACTCATCAATCTACTGCTTAGGACTTTTTTGAAGTTGGTGCTTAATCAGCATTACTTTCTGTGTGCATCTTATGCTTATTGTTACTAGTATGTGGGCTATTCTGACTGATATCCAGTCAGCATAACTTATACCGTTGTCTACGATTTTGTAATTGACTAAAGATCTACGCAACAAAATTTATCATTTTCCCTCTCTCCTGCCTTTAAAATAGAGTAAATGATTAATCACCTCAAGCTGTAAAAGATTTTTCCCTCTCTTATGTTTCACTGATACCTTTGATGCGCCAGGTGATTTTGTCCGAATCCATTCTCAGTTGATTTAATCAGTAAGCTCCAGATATGACACTAGCATTGCTTCTCGAAATATATTTTCCTTTCTTGCGTTTTAAGTGGGTTTGTCTTGAAAGACAGCCCTCTAGAAATCGTATTTTTCACAATGAATTCCTAATTTAATACAACTCCATTCCATGTATTCGTTCATTTTGCTATTTGAGTGCTATTTGCTTGTACCTACCTTTCTCTCAATCCTTCCAAGATTTGATTTATATGTACCACTCTCACCTTATAGGATTCAGCCTGAAATGACCGTGTTTTTAGCCACCATTCCCGCCTTATCTACTACTTCATACTGAAATTATGTGACATTCAGGGGAGACAAAATTCGCCCCATCAACTGAATAAGACAAAATATCAACCAATTAGATTGGGAAAAATTTACATTGTAAATTGGATATAAAAAAAAACACATGTTACTAAAGAAATTATTGATAACTGTCATCTAAATATACGTCTTTTTAACTTGTAAATCAAGTGACGGTGATGGTAAAATAAGGTTCAACCGATGGAAATGCGATAAATGTGATTTGAATTTAAAAAAAAACTTGGTCTAGTCAGTCACTCGATGCAGCGATCAATAACAAAATTGGAAAAAAGAGGTGATCAATGGATATGTAACTTTTGTGCCTCTTTTGGGGCTGTGATCACTAAAAACCCAAAGACGAGAAGCATGAATACCGCAGGACACAGAATGAGAGGCCTATTTGGAATACACTATTATTATGAATTGAACCCCAAATGGAAAGCTATCCATCAAAAAGTCACGAACGAATATCCAAGTGGGTGTTCTACGTCATATGTAGCCCTCGACTGATCAAATGCGATGATCTGACCAATGCAGAACAGTTCACTTTGCAATGGCTGCAAACTAAGGTCTGGCAACCTGAAGAAACACCAGTTTTACGGTGGCACTAATCCTCTTTAACTATTGCTCTGCTGTTTGCTTTTGAAAAGACCTTTGTTCGATATACATAATGACGCTACAACCTCTTGTCAGTAGTTTATATTTTTGAATGGTAGTGTCGGTTCAACAGAATGTGGGAGTCTCTTCTAGGTATCTGTGTATTGCGGTATAACTGCATGGGAAACGTGTTTCAATCATGACACAAAATCTAAAGGGAAAGCTACTTGCATCATTGCACGGGTGCAGGTGCAACGAGAAACTGCTCTGTGAATGAAGCAGTTCTGTCGAATTCACAAGAACAAGCTCTGAAAATTAAAGAAAATGAAAACATGCAAAAGCAAATGCGAGACAAAAATTTAAGTGGTGAATTTCCACAACATTTTCAGGGATTATCATGGTGTATCTAAAACTCTACTATCTTTTAAAGTCGATCGTTCCATCCAATGTGCTTTCAAGCATGCTAGCTATTTCATCTAATTCGTTAACAAACAATAAATCCAGCAGGTTAGATAGTGCTGGTTTATGACCCATTATTTAACTCCATATTGGAAGGTATGGGGTATGATGGCTCTGCAGAGTCCTGTCTCCAAATGTGCTTGCGCAATATATCCAATACCAGGTCCGGCTTTGCTGGATGTCTATCTCCTGCTGTCAAAAAGTATGACGGATCATACGTGACATCGCCACTTTGGATTTATTAAAGACTGGTGATTGTTTGTGCGAACCAAAAATCATAGGCAACAATCGCATTGAGAATAAAGACATAACTGTCAAAATGGAAGATGCAAAACGGGGAAAGTAGACCACTATATCTACCTAGGACAGCAAATCTTCATGAAAACCACGGAAGAGGAAGTGATCGAGCGAAGGAACACCCTAAGTTGGCAAGGTTTTGGTAATGCAAGTTCAACCTTCAAAAACAAGTCGATACCAATTATCCTAAAAAAAGAGTATACAACCAATGCATTCTCCCAATAGTCACTTATGGAGCTGAAACATGGAATCTAACCAAGGGACAAACCTGCAAACTGAGAAGCATGCAACGTGCGCATGAGAGAACCATGCTCAACCTTACATGGAGAGATTACGAGACAGCACAGTATATAAGTGAGAAAATAGGAGTCCAAGACATCATAGAATCGATCAGGAAACTTTGATGGCAACGGACAGGCCATGTTGCACGAATGGTGGACAATTGATGGACATCACGACTCAGAACATGGATCCCCAGAGATCACCAGCGAAACTGAGGCTGAAAAAATACAAGATGGAGAAATGAATATAACAAATTTAGAAGATATTGGCTCTGCAATGCCCATGAAAGAAAAGTGTGGCAAATCCCTGCAGAAGGTCTATAACCAAAGATAGACATTAAATGAACGTTGATGATGATGGTGATGATGCTTTTGCTCAAGTGCAATTTATTGGAAATTATCGTGTTCTTCTAGCTGCCTCTAAAACTGAAGAGTTCTTTGGCTTCTCTAATTTGACCCCGCATAAGATGGGAATAGTCCCATTTCACTTCTGTCCACTGAATGGAGAATATCTCACTTTATTGATGAATCTTCAGGGTGGGGGAATAGTTTCCCTTCACTTTTCATCCCCTGGCAGGTTGGTTTTGCTTTGATTTAAACCCTTTGATGAATTAAAAATAAACTCATCAATATGAAGATAAATATATGGGTGGGAAATTTGGAAAGATTCTTTTCAAACGTTTGGTTTTAAAACCTCCCCATGGTAATGTTTTGGTATTTCTTTTAAATAGTGTAACAGAAGAACACTCGAAGATACAGATACCTTTTACTTCAATATATATACATATATATGTGTGTGTGTGAGTGTGTGTGTCTGTGTGTGTATATATGAATATCTATATCATCTGTGAATAAATGCTGCTAGAAGGATCGGAAGAATTTCAAAGTATGTAGAGCGATCTGAATAGGGAAAGTAAAAAGATAGGGTGGATATTAGCAGAGCGAATGAATGTTCAACAATAATGTTCCTGAAAAGACCATAGAATAAGGGACGAAGCTTCAGGAGAGCTTCATGAATACTTTTGCCTTTGTCAGCTGATAAAATTGGAGAAGGATCATGATATATTGTTCCAATTCCTATATCCTTTACTCAGTGTTATTAGCCAATACATATCATCCGAAGACATAAGTGAATCTCATATACAAATGCTTCTGTATATATCGTTCCGTCATTCTTTGCCTAAAATCCATTTGATAAAATCTGTTAAGGTTACTTTTACGTTAGGCATTCTAATAGTAACTTTGAAAGTAATTAGATTAAGAGTAAAAATATTCAACTACTCTTTATGAATGGTTGATCCAAGAAACTCGTTTCAGGCAATTTATCTCCCAAGATTTCAGCATAAATCAGTCAATCGAAATCAAGCCTTGATAAGAAATGCAGAGATGGAACACACTTGTACACAAATCTTACTGGCCCACGATGTGATATTACTACAACCATCTATATTCGTCTATCCATCTATCTCTATCATTTCCCAAACAAATAATTAAGTATAGACATTGTATTAAAGATAGTGTCAGCAAGTGAAAAAATATGACACGAAATAATGAAAATACAGCAAGCACATAAAAAAACGACATGCCTTTTGAGATATTCGACAAAAAAAAACACAAAAAAAACAATTAGGGTGAATCCAATCTATGAACATAACAATCACATATTTACAGCTACTGATGCAGTCTCAGCAAATGATATTTTTTATAAGTAAATTTAGTTGAAACTTGTCCCTTTCCGTTTGTTACCACCAGAAACGAATGTGAATGATTTTAAAGAAAAAAACAAACAATTAAATCGCAATTTTTGGGGGCCCCAAAATGGACCAAATTGCTGTCTACATCATGTCTGAGGAAGACAACAACTAAACCCTCATCGTAATCCCAACCCCTTGGGGCAGTGAGGTTGTTTTAACAAAATAAACCCAATAAATTGATTCTTACTTGTTATTAAAATTTTGATCAGGTGCGTATAAACGAGGCAATGGTTTTGGCTCCATTTACCGACCATTTTCACAGAATGGGCTGCTTTACAGTGGTAAAGGGGTCCCACATCCCTGGTATTCATCAGCAGCTTTCGGTAAAAGTAGAATCATGCATATTTCAAGGGTATTAATGCAAAGTTAAAGCAAAATGTCACAGGGGCACTCGGTTTACCGATTCCATTTTCATTGCTATTAACTGTTGGGTCTTTCGCATCTTTCCAAAGGAAGTGGAAATAATCTCAATTGGTATTTGCACGCAGATTGGTTTTAAACAGTTTTCGTCTAGAGTTTTCAGAAGACAGTATCAAATATCTGTGTCTATCAGGAATTATCAACTTATTTTCTCTCATTGCTCATAGATTACTGTTTGTGCATATAGGCGCCTTAACATGTGTCTCGTAAATTACTGATTCATAACGTCTGCGTTTTCTAATTGATATTTAATGATCGTAGTAACTTTCTTCAGTGACACATCTATACATCAATAAACTCGTTCCAACCAATTCACTTCCATTCTCAATTATGTTTCAACGATATAGATAATATCCTACGAGAATATATGACGTCAACGTCTGACCATCAAAACTAAATATATAACGAAGATGGTGACAAAAAAGAGCATAGTATTTTCTGTCTTATTGTCATACAGCAGTGCACAAACATATATATACACATATATATATATATATATATATATATATATATATATAATGTGTACTTTAGAGAGTGAGACAGACTCGGGAGTGAAGTTTTTGGTGGTAAGGTTTATTAATCCTTATATATCTATAGTCCATACATGTTTCGGGATTTCTCCCATCATCAGTGGTGAATGTTGTGTGAGTGTGGATTAAAATGTACCATGTGGAACCAGAGTCCACTGCCAGGGACTATGCATTGTGGGTAAGTTTTGTTGTCAGGGCTACTAGATGCCTCCTGCTGAATGTAAGAATGACCAGCAGGTATTGGGATTTTGGTAAAGCAGCAGCAGTTTGCCTTGGGGAGGGCAGAGTGTGTCAAGGTAGGGGGTAGTGTTGTAGAGGTGGATTTTCTGGTATGTTTGGGGTAGTGTAGGAGGGGTGGTGGGGTTATGGAGCTACATAGGTATCAACCTTAAAAGTTACTGAAAATGTTTCGGCTATGAGTTGAACAAGGGTTATAACAGGCTAAGGTGAAGTTTTTCCTATGGGTCTAGGTGACTTTGAAGCTTCCATTATTGAATGTTTCTAAGATGTGGGTGTGAGGATATTAATGGTAGGAGTTGTGTGTATTAGTGTTCTGTGTGGTGAGGGTTGTTCAGTTTAGTATTTTGGTGGTGTGTAGTAGTGTTTTAGTAAGTTTTCTAAACTGCTTACTAGTGTTGGAATCAGGTTTTCTAACTCCCCTTCCATATTTAGTGGTAGGGGGCTTTCCTCATTTTTTGGTAGAGTGTGTGTGTGAGTTGATGTAGGGGTTACCTGCTGGTCAGGGTGTTTGCTTGGGTCTTCAGGATGCTTTCCAAGGGTCAATGTGATGGGTTGAGGGAGGATGCTACTCTTAGGGCTTTCCTCTTGCAGGGTATGAGGGGTAGTAGGTCTGAGGCCCTTATGGAGTCTAGTTTTCTTGTTTCTATTATCTGTATGCTGGTTTTTGTAGTTGTGTTTGTTCATATAGCTGTGTCTGTTCACAATATTGGTGTCAGTAATATTAGTATTTGTGTAGGTGTTTCTGTTATGTTTGTTCATATGTGTGTGTCTGTTATGGGTGTTAGTATTGTTAGTGCTAGTGTAGGTGTTTTTGTTTTGTTTGTTCGTATGCGTGTGTCTATTTCTATCGTTGTTCGTGTGGGTATGGATGATGTTTTTGTCAGTATTGGTGGTTCTTGTTGGGTAGCCTGTGTCTGTGTGTCTAGTGTTAAATCTGTGTTTGGTGGGGGAATTGGTTTTTTTCGGGTATGTAGGTGGTAGGTTGGGGGTAGGTAACAGAGGCCTGGTGGCTCTTTTGGTGGGTTGTATCTTAATTTCTCTCATATTCTGTGGAATCGCAGATCTGTGTGTGATATTGTGTCTAAGTTTGTTGTATTTTTTAGTTTTGGTGAGGTTAAGTTGTTTTTTTCTTCCTCCTATGTTGATGTTGATCGCTTCCTGTATTTCATTGTATTCATCTGTGTATGTGTGTTGCTGTAATTTTTGTTCCAATTCGCTGATATCTGTTAGAGTGTCTTTGATGGTTTTTTGGCAGAATTGGATGGTGTCATCTAAAAGATCCATAGAAAGTGTGTGGATCTTGTTGTTCCATAGATTAAGGAAATCTGCATCCTGGTTCCCTATGGAGGGGTGTAGGGAGATCCTGAAATATATATATATATATATATATATATATATATATATATGGTTGATATAAAGAATATGACTTTTTTTAGAAAAAATGTTAATGGAATACTCTGATGGAAAGTAGAGCAGTTGGATTTTCAAAATCAGTATTTCCAATAAGCTAAAAGTGATCAATGTGTAATTGACATAATGTAGAGTAATCTTTACTTAAGATTTGGTAGAAAAACACCCATTTATCGATAACGGTGGATTATTTTATGGTTTGATCAGATAAAAACTAAAAACAACGCATCACCTTTGATAAATAAATGAAATACGATGACCCAGAAGTATAGATATTTTCAGATTGCAAACGCTTTCAATGCATCGATTTGGAAACAGAATCACATGGAATTATACATCAAAACATTTCCATACAGGGAATCGGTTAGCACACAAAAGACCCATTAAAAACAGTATGAGCACACACACACACCACCTTTTTGAGAAAAGAAGGAGAAAAATCTCATTCAAAATGAACCAAACCGATTAAAAAGAAAAACCACTTCCACCAAACCCATATATGTCAAAACCTATCAGTCAAATGGAAGACCATCTCTCCATTCTAGAAAAATCCACAGCAACACAAACTTTCTTGACCTTTCAAATCTCCTTGACCAAGCTGACCCTCCAAACCCTGGCCCATCCTTTCATTGATTATTCTTACCTCAGACCAGCTGGACACTCACAGACACAGATACAAACACTTCCTTACCCCACCTTTCACAGATCCTTCCTTACTTTAGACCAATCTGATCTTCACCTACGCAGATACAAAGACGTACTCTCTCATTCTCACGGAACAACCCATGACGAATATCTCTTCATTTCATCCTTTGAATATCAAACATACGAACAGCATTAAGCGTTGGAGTGCAACAGTAAATAGCCAGGTGATGAATGAAAATCCGATTTGTAACACCTGTTTTTCTTCCAAATTTTTCTACACCTTCCAATTGTCTTTTTACTGACACACCACGTACATATGTAGAGATATTAGAATTAAAAGGATATCTATCCGATGAATCTCAACATATTATGCCAAAGTCACCAATTAGCAACCTGCAATATATTTTTCTTGTGAGAAAACAGCCTCTCTTACATTCGAATCACGTATTTCCCGATTATTCAGTCAGCTTAACCTTAATTAGTAATAGAAAAAATGTGCTTCGATATATATATATATATATATATATATATATATATATATATATATATATATATATATATATATATATTACAAATTTGTAATTCAATCCACGATGTGTGATACCAATCATATACATGGTATATTGAATTACTGCGCATGCTAAATTGATAGTCTTTGTCCGGTTGTGTTTCGAAAATTCAGACTTTCTTCTTGTGTCCATTGTCCTAATCAAAGGCTGGTCAGCCTTTTTCTTCAATTTATTAATTGATCATCAAAACAAGGCATGCTGCTAAAAGACATTGTTTGCGGGACGGTTTCTATTGAGTGACTGACAAAACCTGGATGATTGCTTGGTTTGTTTGCATTTTCAAAAGACCCAAAACAGATCCGATAGTATTAAGTTATATCAGTATGGAGGAGAGATTAGGGAGAATCTTATCTATTAAAAAAAAAGGTGAATTGAGGTGAACTTGCTCGCTAATAACATTTCGACGGTTTTTTTTCAATCATTCAGAGACCTCTCTTTTTGAGACAAGATGTACATGACTGTAAGAATTCATCATTTCCAGTTCTTTAAAAACCGTCAACCAAAACTGTCAACTTGAGTTTCTTTCAGTTTTCAGGTTGGTGTGGTTGTCTATGTAAATTTGAGAGCTAAACACTGAACATTTTCTCCTTATCATTTTTGAAAGAAATCTCTTTTTTTGTTTTTTCCGAAATTATCCCAAAACATTTTTTGATGGGGGGTTCAGTTGACAATTTAAATTCATTGATCCCTTAGTTTGCGTCTGTTTTTCTTGAAAAATCTCATTTATCTCTGTCCAACAAGAGTAGGAACTTTTTCGTTGATGAGTCTCCTGGTGTTTCAATTGGTCTCTATCAAATTATGTGCTTCGTAAAAGAATGTGTTATAATATCGGTGTATTTCATTCATAACTATTGCTAAAATCCACAAATCATTTATCAATTAGTAGAATCTTATCTTTATATCTAATTAACGAGCAAAATACATACCAATGATTTCCATTATCTACTACTCTCTAAAAAAAACCAACATCTAGCTAAAAGTACCAATTGATTTAGACCAAACGATTTATTTGCTTTTTGAACATTTCTTCTCTGAATTGAATCAGTTTGCACCATGTGTCATTGCTACATTGGCCCCTCAGTTTGTGCCCAGTAGTATCCACGATCGTTTGAGAATATCAAACTTTGGGTGATCATTGCCCGACAAAAGGCTGAAGAAGTAACTCATTCATTGATCGACCCTCTTTCCAATCTCTTCAATTGATCACCCCTACACGGCATGCTGCCAAAATGTTTCGTTGATTTGATGGTTTATATTGAGTGCCAAACCAGCAGTTCAATGAATTATTTAGATCGTCAGATGAAGTGTCTTGATTTAGTGTTTAAAGCTTTCTTGGCGATAATCATATATAAAAACTGCACTAAGTTCCGGATGATTTCCCTTCCCTAATTCGCATAGTGAGACAGATAATTGAATAAATTTATATTCTCATCATAACGTAAGATGACAAAATCAAATAAAGATTGATTTCCCTTATTGTAGGTCACAAGTTTCCTCTCTCGAACTAGTTAGGCTGTGTATAATCAAAACAGATTTGCTGCTGATCAGGATCCACTCAGTTCGTTTGATGGCACCTTTCTTATTTATTTTCTTGAACAGATCTGCGACTGATCAGATAAAAGATCGGAATCTCAAGTAACGGTAAAATAATTTTCAATTCGTCTAATGGTATCTTTCTTATTTATTGTCTAGAATAGATTTGCAACTGATGAAATAGAAAATAGGAATCTTAAGAAACTAAAAATGATTTAATTCAATTTGTTTTATGGTATCTTTCGTATTTATTGTCTGTGAATGCAATGCTTTTCATGGCGGCTTTTTTATTCATGTGCTCGCTTTCTTTTAATGCTTTTAGTAGATGCGCTGTCCCTCAATAGATTCCAATAACAATAAATCATCTCAAAATTCTAAAATATATTGTTTAAATTCATCCATCTATATGTTCAAAAAAATTATGTTTCTTTCTCTTCCAGTCTCCCTGTCTTCATCAACTTCTATCTATCTATCAATTTAGTGAATCAGCAAGCTGTATGTGTTTGTAGTGTGTGAACATTATATTAGTTTATTCATATTTGCTTTTAGTTGATGGTTAAGCGACGAAACAAAACACTGACTGACAAAAGTCTCATGAAAATACTAGAAATAAACACGTCTACCACTTTTGAAAAGGATAATAAACTATTAATGTCTTTCAATTCTAGCAATAAGTCCTACAAATTCGGAAGAGAACATACAATGACCTTTCTTCCTCTAAACTTAGCAGATCTCTGTCACTCTTGTCACCGGTAAATTTCAAACAAACTGTCCATTGACGTTTTCGACACAATTGAATTTACTTTCATCGCTAAAATGAACTTACGGCCATTGCTCATCTTTCCAACCAACGTGTTCTCCTTCGCGTATAGCCGTCTTAATCTTTTTACTTATGATAGTTTTATAAGCAGAAAAAAAACCCAAACAAAGTTTCAATTCGTATTCGTTCAATTGTCGGGTCACTAAACGACAACTCACCTCCCTGATTCGATCAGCTTTGATTTGCCTTGAAATTTTATTGTAAGAATCATTCACATCATGTCTTCCAATTACTACGTTGAGCCAGGAGCTTATCTTACGTGGTCTTACGGCTTTTCTTTGTGAAACAAAGGATTTTATTTCATCAAACAATTTCAAAACTCTCGAAATAACAATCTACGACTGGCCCAGCTATCTTTGAACTAACCAATGATACATGAAATCAGTCTTTATCTTGAAAATTCGTTGTCAGAAAGCAGCAGTCCTCTAAGACAACACTGAAAACATAGCTATTTATTGTTTAGTGAGATCAATAATATATGATATATATAATATATGATATTACCATACGTGATATTACCAGACATACAATATATGATATTACCATATGTGATATTACCAGATGAAATAGCGTGACAAGAACAAAATAGTTATATTTTTTTTTTCAGAGACAGTTTTTTCTTGAATATCTTTTGTCCATAATCACTATTGAAAAGTTTTCCCGCTCATAAAGTATAAACCAAAAGTAGCAACATCCAAGATCCTGTAACGATCATCATCAATAAAAACGTCACCGAGAAGATCGTTGTCTTATTTTGGCTGGCATTACCTTTTTGTTTCCAGATCTATCTATGTTAGGGTTTACTGGAATACTCCAATCTAATCTATGTTCATTTAGAAATATCAAAGCTGTACTCTTGCTCACAATTTTCGAAGATGCTAGATGTTAATGGTCAAAACAAAACAAAACAACAAATCTGAAAGATTGAACAGGGAGAAAAATGTACAAAGATACACATTAAAAATGTTTTGAATGCGTGAAATAGAGAGAAAAATATGGCAACTCTAGGTATACTTATCTGGTTCAATTTCATCTTGCATCAACTTGCAGGGGAGGGGGCTTCTTATAACAGTCGAAAAAGTTTTCATTTTTCACCTTATGTTGTTAAAGAATTCATCGGTCAAACTTCTGCGCCAATGTGTCTGTATGATAAATATTCATATAAATATTTGTTTGTCTGTATTCGTGTAAATGTCAAAAGGTGCTCTTTATTCTCCATATTTTCCTCTAAACTTCACCTGCTACGTGAAATTGGAGCGAAAGAAAAACCACGACATTATTCCTCTAAAAATGTAACTGCAGTAGTTCGAATATATTTATGTTATCCAGATAACTGTATTACATTTACGTTCCTATCAAAATATAGAATCATGCAATCAAATAAAAATGATTTCTCAAAGTCTTTTTGAAGAAACGAAGCTGATTATCCTCACAAGTAATTTCCTTCAGGCATAATTGGGAGACAAGATAAGCAGTAAGTTTATTGCATTAGTTTAGCACCATCTTGCGCAGTTATCACTTTCAAAATCAACAACTCTCATGACAGAGTTTGCTTGCCTGGTTGATTTCAAAGTTTATGTGACAGGTACAGGTCTTGAAAAAAAATTGGTAACAATAATTCATTTCAGTATTTTGAAATTTTTTTTAGTATTCATCTATCAGTCATTATATCTATTCAACTAGTAAGGTGGTAGGCGCAGTGTTAGACGTGTGAACATTTAGTTCTTCGAGGTCCCTTTAATAAATTATTTAATAGTAGAACCGATTGTTCTTTCGGTCCCTGTCTCACTGCTTGTCTGGATATTTGTCTACCTGTCGGCCTGTCTGCCTACCATCCCCTCCTCTCTCTCTCTCTATATATATATAATGAAGTGAAAAATTCTGAACACAAACACGTTTATACGTTGTCTTCCAATTATACTATGTTATATTGTACTCCTGAATCGTAATATATATATATATATATATCCAAACATATTGACAGACAGATAAACAAAGAAACAACGATATATATATATATATATACACACATATATATATACATATATATATATATACATATATATATATATATATACATACATATATATATATATATACATATATATATACATATATATATATATACATATATATATATATGTATATATATATATATATATATGTATATATATATATATATATATATATATATATATATATATATGTGCGTATCGTTGTCTCTTTGTTTATCTGTCTGTCAATATGTTTGGATATCATTTATCCGCAGATTCACCTTAGGGTATGCTGTCTACAGAATTTGTTTAGGGAAAACAAGTAGTAATGTGTTCTTTGAATTTGTTACATGACATCTTGCACAGTTGTGACATCAAAACAATGCAGATTTAATGACGGTTTGTTTGAGTGCTTTTATTCTTTTGATGTTTTTTCGACGGAACTTGATAACTCGATACGGTATGGATTTACGGTTGATTTGGGGACAGAAACAGATAAACAATGTGCGTATTAGATCTGTATTTCATCTTGGATGGTTATTGCTTTCGAAAGGGATTTTCTTATGATGTTTTTTACAATGTTTATAATAGTGATACCAGTCTGAAAAAAAAAACCAAAACACAGTAGTAACTATAATCTATCTCAACTTCTGACCAATATTTCTCCCTCAATCTATCCCCCTCTCTCTTTCTATATATATATATATATATATACATACATACATATATATATATACATATATATATATATATATATATATATATATATATATATATATATATACATATATATATATATATATATATATATGTATGTTGGAGTATATACATATATATATATATATATATATATATATATATATATATATGTATGTTGGAGTATATACATATATATATATATATATATATATATATATACATATATATATATATGTATATATATATATATATATATATATATATGTATATATATATATATATATATATATATATATATATATATATATATATATATATATACACTTACCAGTCTATTTATATCTACCTGTCTCTCTGTCTGTCTTCCTATCTATCCATCTAAATATATATATACATACGTGTGTGGGTCTCACACTCTCTTCCTCTCTCTCTCTCTCTTTCTCTCTCTCTCTCTCTATATATATATATATGTATATAAATATATACAACCCACATCTATGTATGTAAGTATATATATATATATATATATATATATACTTACATACAGCAGGAGGCATCTAGTAGCCCTGACAACAAAACTTACCCACAATGCATAGTCCCTGGCAGTGGACTCTGGTTCCACATGGTACATTTTAATCCACACTCACACAACATTCACCACTGATGATGGGAGAAATCCCGAAACATGTATGGACTATAGACATATAAGGATTAATAAACCTTACCACCAAAAACTTCACTCCCGAGTCTGTCTCACTCTCTAAAGTACACATTATACATACCTTACTGAGACATGGAGAAGGAACACATTCCTACAACAACTATCACTTCCGACAAGGACAACCACCCTAACACCACAATGGAACCAACCTCTTCAGACAACATCACAACATGGTCGGTAAGACTCTACCGAAGAAGAGAAAAAATTACCCGCTTTGAGTCACATCTAGACTTCCTAAAGTCCTGTAAGGACAATAAACTCACTCCCGTGAATTTCAGGATCTCCCTACACCCCTCCATAGGGAACCAGGATGCAGATTTCCTTAATCTATGGAACAACAAGATCCACACACTTTCTATGGATCTTTTAGATGACACCATCCAATTCTGCCAAAAAACCATCAAAGACACTCTAACAGATATCAGCGAATTGGAACAAAAATTACAGCAACACACATACACAGATGAATACAATGAAATACAGGAAGCGATCAACATCAACATAGGAGGAAGAAAAAAACAACTTAACCTCACCAAAACTAAAAAATACAACAAACTTAGACACAATATCACACACAGATCTGCGATTCCACAGAATATGAGAGAAATTAAGATACAACCCACCAAAAGAGCCACCAGGCCTCTGTTACCTACCCCCAACCTACCACCTACATACCCAAAAAAAAACAATTCCCCCACCAAACACAGATTTAACACTAGACACACAGACACAGGCTACCCAACAAGAATCACCAATACTGACAAAAACATCATCCATACCCACACGAACAACGATAGAAATAGACACACGCATACGAACAAACAAAACAAAAACACCTACACTAGCACTAACAATACCGACACCTATAACAGACACACACATATGAACAAACATAACAGAAACACCTACACAAATACTAATATTACTGACACCAATATTGTGAACAGACACAGCTATATGAACAAACACAACTACAAAAACCAGCATACAGATAATAGAAACAAGAAAACTAGACTCCATAAGGGCCTCAGACCTACTACCCCTCATACCCTGCAAGAGGAAAGCCCTAAGAGTAGCATCCTCCCTCAACCCATCACATTGACCCTTGGAAAGCATCCTGAAGACCCAAGCAAACACCCTGACCAGCAGGTAACCCCTACATCAACTCACACACACACTCTACCAAAAAATGAGGAAAGCCCCCTACCACTAAATATGGAAGGGGAGTTAGAAAACCTGATTCCAACACTAGTAAGCAGTTTAGAAAACTTACTAAAACACTACTACACACCATCAAAATACTAAACTGAACAACCCTCACCACACAGAACACTAATACACACAACTCCTACCATTAATATCCTCACACCCACATCTTAGAAACATTCAATAATGGAAGCTTCAAAGTCACCTAGACCCATAGGAAAAACTTCACCTTAGCCTGTTATAACCCTTGTTCAACTCATAGCCGAAACATTTTCAGTAACTTTTAAGGTTGATACCTATGTAGCTCCATAACCCCACCACCCCTCCTACACTACCCCAAACATACCAGAAAATCCACCTCTACAACACTACCCCCTACCTTGACACACTCTGCCCTCCCCAAGGCAAACTGCTGCTGCTTTACCAAAATCCCAATACCTGCTGGTCATTCTTACATTCAGCAGGAGGCATCTAGTAGCCCTGACAACAAAACTTACCCACAATGCATAGTCCCTGGCAGTGGACTCTGGTTCCACAAGGTACATTTTAATCCACACTCACACAACATTCACCACTGATGATGGGAGAAATCCCGAAACATGTATGGACTATAGACATATAAGGATTAATAAACCTTACCACCAAAAACTTCACTCCCGAGTCTGTCTCACTCTCTAAAGTACACATTATATATATATATATATATATATATATATATATATATATATATATATATAGATATAGATATAGATAGATAGATAGATAGATAGATAGAGAGAGAGAGAGAGAGTGAAAGGGAAAGAGAGAGAGGACTATTTGTGTCTATCAACTGGACAACCGTTGCCATCAGTGATTGCAAAGGTTTTCATCCTTTTCGATACGTTGGCGTATTTGTTCATGTGTGCTGCTTGCCTTCCCACTTTGTCTACAGACTTAAAACTGATGTCTGTACTCCAGTTAATCTCAAAAATGTATTTTTCGATTTTCGGAAAAAAATGCTTTCTATTTTTCGAATCCTATTTTGACAGGGTTTATTAGTGACATGTCGATTCTACATATTTATAGATGTTTTTAGATGTTTTTAGATGTTTCCCAAGTTAAGATGTGAGTGATGTTATAAAGAGGAATTATTCTGACCGTATTTATTCTTCGATGTGATGATTTTTACACATTAAATTTTAACATTACGGTTGTTCAATTATTGACTGCGATAGCAAATCTACCTATTTATACATTCATCTATCTATATCTGTATCTCTCCAGGTGAGTGCTCGATAGATTGATTCGCTATCGCAGTCAGGTGGTGGTGGTGGTGGTGAAAGGAATCCCAGGGAAGAAATGTTACGGTCAGAATGGATATTACTCAGCTACGTTCACAGATAGATATCGAAATATGTTTACAATTATTCATGTATCCCATTTTAAAAAAAATTGTTACATCTCTTTATCTCTCTCTCTCTCTCTCTCTATATATATATATATATATATATATATATGTATATATATATATATATATATATATATATATATATATACATACATATATATATATATATATATATATATATATATATATATATATATATATATATATATATATATATATATATATATATATATATATATATATATGGATAAACTGGCGTATATTTGTATCTCTGTGTCTGTAAGCGTCTGGGCCCTGCTTTTTTTTTCTATCGCTATCTACACTTAAAGTTAAGATAAACAACGTCAAGTTTCTGGATCCAGTATTCCGGATATTATTACATTATCCAGACAACAATGATGTATAAATCATCTAATCATTATAGAGAATAGATTGAAGTAAGTATGATTTCCCCATAGTGTCAGAATCAATGATGTTCTCATGAAGTACTCAGGCTGCTTCTCCGCCAAATGGATTTCCAGATGATAAGTGCAACAGTAGATTAGAAAAAAAGATAAACAAGATTTGTTTCATGACATCTTGCGCAGTTATTGATTGTAAAGCAATTTCATTTTTTCATAACAGTCGGTGAGCTCTTTCAATCTCTATAAAGGATAGAAAGGTATGAATAATTGAACAATACCAATAACTCATATCAAAATGCTGAATAATATTTTGATATCTATTTATCTACTTACCGCTTTATGTATATCTATCCATCCTATTTCTATGAGTATATAATTATTTATGTGTATATTCGTTTTTCCGTTTGTGTGTAAATATCAGAAATGCTCTTCATTCTCTATGTTTGCACATGAACTCTACTTACTAAGTGAAATCAAAGGGAAACAAAATAACATCATCGTTTCTCTAAAATTTCAACTGAAATAGTTTGAATATTTTTATGTTATCCAGATAACTGTATTGCGTTTACGTTCCTATCAAGATACAGAATCATAAAATCAAATAAGAATGATTTTCCCACATGATCTCTAAAAGATTCCTTTTTTAAGGTTACGAAACCTCGACATCGTTCCCCTAAAATTCTTACTGCAATAGTTCGAATATTATTCTGTATCCAAAATAACTATATTGGATCTATATTTGAATCATAATACAAAATCTTAAAATCAGATAAGAATGATTGCCCCGTATAATGTTTCAGAGTCTTCTTTTTGGAAGTAATAAAGCTGGTTATTTCAATAATATAAGATCATAGAAATGAAGAAGATGATTCCGTCTTTCTCTCTTTCTTCTTTCCTTTCTTTCTCTTTCTCCCCCTCTCTCTTTCTCTCTCTCTCTCTCTCTCTCTCTCTCTCTCTATATATATATATATATATATATATATATATATATATATATATATATGTGTGTGTGTGTTTATAAGAACGATTTATCTGTGATCTCAGTCTTCTTTATTGGAGTAATAAAGCTGTTTATCCCGATAATATAAGATCATAGAAACAAAAGAATAATTTTTCTCTTCTTTCTTTCTTTCTTTCTTTCCGTCTTCCTTCCTTCCTCTCTATCTATCTATCTATCTATCTATCTATCTATGTTTGTCCCTTTGTTTGCCGCTCTGGCTTTTGATATGGCTGTATGTCATTTATCTGTATATTCATTTACATCGTAGAGTGGTCAGAATTCAAAATGAGCCCCCCCCCAAGAAAAAAAAAAAAAGATTTACCAGCTGTAGAACAACATGGAACCAGTTTCAAATGAAAGGTTGGATTGTCTATTTATGAAATATTGGGTTTACGGTCCTCAACATTCTAATGATTTTTTTTATCATCCTTCCACATAATTGCCCTTTTAGCTTCAGTAACGAACGAATTTCACTGAGACTATTGATGATATCTATATGTTGATAAGTACTAAGCAATACAAGCCAACATATTCGGAGGGGTCTTCAAAATAGGTTTCAGGTAACCAATGTTGTCTTAGCGTCATGACAGAGAAACCAGATCAGTGAATGGTAACTGGCTCTGTGACTATTCTGCATTGAAGAATTCGCAGTGAGAGGCAACTGCCTAGTAGGTTTATCAGTCGAGGTTGCAAACCAATCTGTTTAGTGTCGTACACCTTTTTCCAATGGGACAGACCAGAACAGCGTAGTGGTAAGCTTGTCAGGGGGTTAGGTTGTATGCATTTTATCCTGGCATTCATTGCTTTCGTAGATGAATTGTTCTGAGTTGGTGGCAACATTATTTTACTATCCAGTCTCTTTGCATAACCATCAACAGTCAAAATGCTTCAAGGGAAGCATAACGTTTGTGTGTACATAAAGAATTAGCCCATTGCTGAGACATATGCTAGAGCCAATGGGTAACCTTTGGTTGATGACAGAAACCATAGGATTCATCAATCATTTTGGTACCTGTTTTCTAAAGAACAGCAATCGTCAAAGCTGAAGCTCGAATGTCTGTGGTATTGGGTACAGTAACAGGGTTCCCAGATGATGGTAAGAATCAAGCTGCCACATTTGCTTTTTGAAACACTTGAAACTGTATCAGTACTACTTAAACGGATGAGAGCTAACTGAAAGGTAGAATTGTTGTTGGATCCTAATACTATAATGGAGGAGATGTCATTATTTTTTTAGCTGGGAAGATCAACTACACCAGGTATACACTGAAAATAATGTCACGTAGACCAACTCAATAAAACTATTTTAATTTGTTAGTCGAATATGCTTAGAGACAATCTGATAAATGTGGGTTATGCAAATTAGAGAAATATTTTTGTTGGTGTACGTAATATTTTCACAATGTACCCCCGTCTGAGTACTCCAGATATAGAACTTGGTATCAAATGATCTCGTCACGTAGATGCAGACTATAAACAGGCTGAAAGTAGTGGGGTAAGTGGCTTTTCACTTTGTAAAGGTGCCCAGCTATAATGGCAACTGACAAGATATTTAAGGCGCAGATATGCAAAGAAATACAAGCAATTATGCATCGGGAATCGAGACTGGGATAAACACAATGAGCTGGGGAATGTGATGATGACCAAGAATGCTGATATATCTGAAATAGGATACAAGAATGGCTAAGGTCTCTAGTTATGATCTTAGGGATATTATTGAGCATATCAGTTGTAAAAAAAGAGTCCCAACCCCCTGCAGGCTGTACATCTCGTCCCAAAGTGTCAGTGAACGATCATCGGAACTGACAGCACAGTCTTGGTCATCCTTCTTCTTTCCTTCAGCTTAGGAATGATGATCAACGAAGTATTATTTATGCAGGCCATGCTCAAAATTTGTGACCAGGGTACGAAACATATTCATTCATACCACAGCATCAGAACTTCGCAAATGAGTGTTTATCATCAGTGCATGTTTTAACTGGTTTTGACACTACCAATTATCTTCTTGGAATCGACAAAACTGCATTTTAATTACTCTGCAACCTAATTGAATCTGGAAGTTTTGTCCTTGGGTTTGGCTAACTCGACTCAGTGGGTGATTGGTTTGACTTTTATACGAGGGATTCACGGGAGAAGAGTCGTAAAACACTAGACAAAATTCGGCATTTACATGCAACCATCAAAGGTTGACGTAAATGCAGTTGCTTGTCACTTAGAATTCTTTTAGGCAGATTGCTCACAGAGCCAGGATCCAGGCATTAATCTGGTGTCACAGTCATGTCGTTACGCAAGCACTGGATGACCCAATACATTCGGTGATCAAACGCAAATTTTTCAATGACACTTCAGGGCTTCACTGAGCGACCAAGAATCAGCATCCACCGTAATCTGGGACATCACTCATTTGTACTGTAAAAATGGTGACGGTAGACAAAATTCCCCTCGTGTATGTGTTCTGTCAGGACTCTAATGCATTGACCTCTGCAATTTTGAAAACTATCCGAATGTGCCATCTTGTTCATTGGATTAAGAAGACTAAACTGAAACAATGATATTAGTATTAGCTGGAATATAAGCATATTCATCGTCTATTTTTATGAAATGTTGTATTGTCTTGAATTTCGTTCAAAATATGATTCATTTAAAACGGCTGTCCGAAGTGATCCCACGTAATTAATTATTCTTTTAATAGAAAAAAATGTAGAAAAATAAATGATTATCACCCTCATTTGACGCGAGCCGATGTTTTTGTTTATTCCCCTCGATTACCAGAGGGCTTATTTAGAGGTCCATCCAAATTGATGGCCCCGTATAGTTTAGGATTTACCAATGTATAAATATCAATAATTTTACTCGAATTAGCGACTTACGAAAGCTTACAGAGCATTTCTCAGAAACATACCAAATCCTTAAAAAATGGTCTGTTGAGGGTTATATTGCTGTCCTAAGATGGAGGATTTTTAAAATCTCATCTGCAAACATCAAATTAAGGTGGGATCTAACCACTGCAACGAGTGTCCGTGTCAGCTTACCCTATACGCCTTTGTGACTGGAGATCGTGAGACCAGGGGGCTTGCCCCTCTGAGGGTTCCCATCGAAAATTTAGTGAGATTTGTATTGTATGAAGTTAGTTGAAATCATAAAACTTCTGAGCCATCCATCCATTACGAGCCCAGGAGAGCGATTTTAAATCACCCTAACCCACAATGTTCAGCTACACTCCTGTTCTGGGACAAAACAGAAATACATCCCCCAAAAATAAGGAAGATGCTATTAAATATCATTTTACAGAAAAAAATAGAACATCACTCTGAAAAAAATGACAATCCTCAAAGGGTGGTCTGTGCTGAGTCCTAAAATGCATGGTGATTCAGCGTTCATAGTGCATTGCTTACCAAGAGAGGAAATTCCATCCAAACAAACGGTATGGAATACTAACATTATTGTTGGATAAGGCAAAGCCACATGACTCATTGGAAGAAAAGAGATTAAAATGGATATGTACGAGTCAAAATCCCCATAATCCAGCTATTTGAGACTGGTTTCATGTTGTTCTACCGGCGTTAAAAAATGTAGGTTATTTTCCCGCCCAGGGCAACAGGACTGCCAGTCTTTTTTTTAAAAATCTATCCTCATCCGTCTGCCTATATCTATCAATCTATCTATCTGTATGTATGTATCTATCTATATATCTATATATGCATGCTTGTATGTATTTTCTGGTCGAAGTGTGTTCATAATGTGCTCTGCTTTATTTACACGTTCCTCTCCCGACGCCACTTTCAGTACTTTCTGAATTAATCTAGCTCGTCTCCCTCTCTTGTGGTCCGTCGGCCTCAGTTTTGCATGTGATCTCAGGGGATCCATGTTGTGAGTCGCGATGTCAATCAGTTGTCTGCCATTCCGCAACATGGCCAACCGACTGCTATTTGAGGTTTTTATGGATTTTTTGATGTGTCAGACTTCTGTTTTCTCCCTAGGTGTATTAAACTGTCTCGTGGTCTTTCTATGTGGGGCCCAACATAATTCTTTCATGTGCACATCGCATGGTCCTCAATTGGCGGATCAGTCTCTTGGTTAAGTTCCATGTTTTAGCTCCATAAGTGACTATTGGGAGGATGCATTGGTTATACACCTTTCTTTTTAGGATTGATGGAATCTTCTTTTTCTCGAAAGTTGAGTTTGCTTTGCCAAAGGCTTGCCATCCTAGTATGATTCTTCGCTTGTTTATCCTTTTGAGGGTCTCATGGAAATTTGTTGTACTCGGTAGACGTAATGGTCTACTCTCTCCAGTTCTGTGTCCTCGATTTTGATCTTACTGTTTTCTTCTCCACTTTTCTCTAAGAAAATTGCAATAGCTTGCTACATCACCATGTAATCAGGATAAATAAATTATATTTATATCAATAGATATATTATAGAATAATAAAAATTGAATAAGAAAAAATTGGCTCTCGTGTCAATTTTCTCTTGAACTAATCAATCCACTTATCTTCAAAATGAGTTTTCAGATGAAGGGAATTATGGTTGAATTGTGAAAAAGCGAATGGTGAGTTTATTGAATTTCATTCCTTCCACATTAGTTACCTCAAAAGGCCGCATATTTCATGACAGTTGGTTTCCTTGAACGTCTCTCTCTCTCTCTCTCTCTCTCTCTCTCTCTCTCTCTCTCTCTCTCTATCTATATATATATATATTCAACATATCTGAATTGATCAATTGGATTCGGGAAGAAAAAACATAAACAATGCACTTATTGGATTTGTTTCATAGCATCTTTGTCTTTGTTTTCAAAAGCAACATTTTGTACGATATTTTGTTTGCATAGTTACGTTTTTTCAATGTTTTTAACCAAGACATATGTCTACATAATCCGTGATAACAACTCCTATACAAACGCTCAATAATACTATGATATCCGTAAATCTATCAATGTTTTTTCCTGTTTATATGTGACTGTCGGTAAATTTTGCCCTTGTATGGCTGCTCACCTCAATGATAAGAATATTGCTAATTTGAAGCGGCTACTCAATCGGTGACAGGTGAGATTTCTGCAGCAGCCCCATTTTCTTTAATTGTTTATTTTTATTCACGTTATTTTGGCAGAATGATATAATAACTGCGTAATGACAGGAGATCATTTCAAATAAAAGTTTCTATATAACATAATGCAATCTATAATTCATTCTGTCTGACTGAATATGTCAATTTTTTAACATATAACTACAGTGTGAAAGTATAAGTATATATAAATATATGTGTGTGTTTTTTACTCAGTTTGTCAGTCGTTCTTCCCCAAAGTCCATTCCGTATCAGAATATCCATACCTATTCTTTCATACGTATGCATGTATCCATCTACCTATCATCTACATATTATGATCGTTGGGTCCGTGAGGAAATAGCTAATTAGTTGTCCTTTTCCTAGAATGACTGCCACTCAAAACAAGACAGCTGAGTATGTCTTGCCATTTTACCTATAGCAATGATACACACACACACATACACACACTCACACACACACACACACACACACACACACATACACACACATATATATGTATACGTATACACACACACACATATATATATATATATGTATATATTCACGTATGTATATTTATATATGTGTGTGTAAAGAAAGAGAGAACGAGATTAGGATAATTATATATATATATATATATATATATAATGATAAAGATATATAAATAGATGTACCTCAACTATTTTCCAATATAGTTTGGTGAGATAGTTTTGAAAACTTTGAATTTCTCCTAAACATGTAGGTACGCTATCTATCTATCTATCTATCAATCTATTTATCTATTTATGCATGGATATACTTTCTTTATTTGATAATTGATAGGTGGGGGGAAAATGGAAGAGAAAATCTCGAGAATTTTCAGGAGGTGTTTGAATTTGTGTGTATGAGTATCTCGTGAGCGAATACCTCTTGACCCCTTTTCTTACAGACCAATTTCTGACCAACCTGATTCTCACCAATACAGATAAAAACACTCCCCTCTCCCGCTCCTATCGATCAATCAACAACACAGATATCTCTTCATTGTATTCCTCAAATCTCAAACATATGAACTGCATACATCTTAGTTCTTCAACTGCTTCTTGTTATTTGAAAAATGTGGTTGGCAATCATAGAAATGCACCAAGTGACATGAGATGTTATTTGTTTGAATTTTTTTTACCTTCCGATCATCGATTCGCCAACTCCCAAACACGTATACATATATATAAGTGGCATGAGATTTGTCCATTTTACGGGAACAAATAACTAGTGTACAAGGAGAAAATGGAAACAACACAAAAAAACCCAACAAAAAAACAAAAAACAACAACAACAAAAAAAAAAACAAACAAAAAAACAGACACCGAAAGATTATTTGTACCCCAAACAATGAATAGAATACAAAGAACAGAATGTCCAAAACGCAAGCAGTCTGTTTGATGATTTTCCAGAAGTTATCCTATGGGAGATGAATCAAGTTATCAAACAAACAAGACAAAGGATAGGCCCAGGGACCAAATAACATCACCATCTACCTACTCAAAGTGCTGGTATCATCATTAGGAAACTAGCCATCCTATTCAACGTGCATCAAATAAAGTGAAGTCCCAAAAGACTGCAATATAATGCTGTATAAAATAAAGCACTCAAAAGAAATCAACTACTACAGACCACTAAGCTTACTCAACTGCATTTTCAAACTTTCCAAATCACTGAATCACCAAAACACTAGATGAAAACCAATCATAGTAGAATACCGGCTTTAAAAGAAGCTACTTGACCATCGCCATTCCATAGACAAACAAAACAAAAAAAGCAGCAGAATATGAACTGCCTCTCGCTATAATATTTATCGATTCCAAGGAGGCCTTCGTGAAAATTCCTAAGGTCATTGATGCTATCACTCTGAAAGTGTAGATCCTCGTGTATGCCGGAGTGTTGCAATATAAAAACTGCAGCAGTTCTTTCATCCGACCACATAAAGACTTTGAGTCCTTTCAACTCCTAAAAAGGGTGATACAAGGTGATAAGAGCTCACCCAAACTCTTTAGAGCCTGGCTTGAAATAATATTCCCAAAACTATACTGGGAAAAATCAATGGATCAGAATAAAGAGCGAGACCATAACCAAATGATTTGCAGACGACTTCGTGGTTTTTGCATGAGAACCTCCACGACCTCGATTTTATGCTAAACGAACTGAATGAAGAAAGCTGGAAAGTTAACCTCAACATGAACGTCAGTAAAACGAGGGGTATTGCACAACAAGCATGTTGATGTCAAATACACAACGATCAAAATTGAACTCCAGAAAATAGACCACTACGTCTACCTAGAAAACAGACTCCCCATCTCATTGAAAGAAGAAAAATAAAGTGAGGAAATACAGTCTGGGTTGTGCAAGTTTTTGGTAGAGCAAGCTTAACATTGAAGAACAAGAAAATTCCATTAATCCTCAAAAGAAGGGTCCACAACAAATGAATCACACAGAAACAGAGCCTTGCATCGCACACATGATAGTATCATGCTCAACATCACATGGAAAGATTACAATATATCACAGTATATTAGGGAGAACAGGAGTCCAACACATCATGGAATCAATTCGAAAATACAAATAGCAATGGGCTGGTCATGTTGCAAGAATGTGAGACAACTGCTAGACATCACAGCTCGCAACGTGGATCCCAAGAGATCACATTCAAAGGTCTCGACATATTTGAGGAGGTATTACAATCTTTGGCAGTGTGTGCTGTGAGTGTGAGTATGTGCTTTTAGGGGTTAAAGGATTGATGTGGAACCTGAGTCCACCATCAGGAGCTTTGCTTTGTGAGTAAAAAATTGTATCCAGGCTGCTAGGGGCATGCTGCTGTGTGAGAGAAAGTCCAGCCAGTGATGAAGTCTATGATTGAGCAGCAGCAGTTGGTCTTGGAGAGGGCAAAGTATGTCAGGGTAGGAGGGAAGTGATGTGGAGTTAAATTTTGTGGGTATGTTAGGGACAGTACAAACGGAGGGATGATGAGGTTAAGATACTACACAAGTTTCAACCTTACAAGTATTCAAAAATATGCATATATACATATACAATTCTGTCATCCACAGACAGTAGTTTCGTTGTATTACAACTTTTCAGTGAGGCAATTGACTCGTATATATATATATATATATATATATATATATATATATATATATATATATATATATATATATATATCGTTGAAAAGTGCATTTCAAAGGCAACATTTATTCAGGTGTATTCTACAGCCTTTTTAGTGTAGTCTGCTATTCCAAGTGAATCTTTGTCATTATTCCATGAGTATTTCAGATTAATATTCTCATTGGTTGATTTAATCCAAGTATTTCTCCAGGTGTATTCACAGCGCGTTCAACAAAGCTTAAAGGTAATATATTGTCTTTATTCCACAATTCTATTGTCATTATTCTCACAATTCTCCTTTATTGCAGGACTCCAGCCTTGCAAATGTAAGATTAAGATTCTTCCGATTTTCAAATTCAGGATTCTTCAATTATGAAGAGAGAGGGTTGACAGGAAGAATAATGCAATGACGTCACGTCATGGCAACTTGCATCCATGAAGTGGGGAAAAGGAAGGGGTCAGACAGAAAGACAGAAAAGGGAGAAAGAGTTGAACAAATAAAAGGAGGAAGAAAGAAAAAAGATAGCAGGTCAAAATGGGAGAGGAATGACAGAAAGAAAGGAGGAGATGAAGAGAGAAAAGATGGAAAAAAAAGAGTTTTAGAGTGGAGAAAGCGAAAGGAAAAAATGGAGAGAGAAAGAAAGACAAAATTAAGAGCTAAGAGATAAGGGAGATGACAAAGAGACAGTCAAAGACAAAGACTGATTATATTTCTAACGTCAGCAAAATTCATTTGTTGACGCTGATAATGATAAATAGAATCAGCTATGTTTTTCAATGGTGACTTCATGAATGACCAATCGCAAGAGAGGGTTAAATCATCCATGATACGTATTACGGAATAATTTTTAGTAAATGGTTTACAATTTCACACATCGGGCTCAAAATCAAAAGGAAATCATTTTTTTCCAATCAAAATCTGAAAGAAAATTCCTTATTTTCACTTTCAAGGATGAAAATGTGAGGAGAATTCCTTACTTTGCTTTCAAGGGTAAATAGAGACGGCGATTTTTTTCACTTGACAGCTCAAAATAGTGGGTGAAATTTCTTTTCACACACTTGAGGATAAAAGTCAAAATAGAGGAGGATTTTTTCTCCACGTTTAGGGGTAGAATGGAACCGAAACTTTTCTCCCACTTTCAATGGTTAAAATAGAGGGGGATTTTTCTTACCCCTAGGGGAGAAAATAGATAAGGATTTTCTCCATCGTAAGGGATGAAAATAAAAATTCTTTTTCACTTCAAGAAGTCAAAATGGAACAAGAATTTTCCGTCAACTTCCAAGGGTCAAAATTGCGCTGGGATATTTTTCTGCTTCTATGAGTTAAAATCGATCCAAAAAATATTTTAAAGGACAAAATCAAATATTTTTCTCATTCTTCAGGAGTTAAATGGAGAGGGAATATTTTTCCGTCTATAGGGATCAAGTGAAGGGGTGGTTATTGCCACTTCCAGGAGTCATATCAGAGGTTTTTTTTCCCCTTTCAGGGATAAACTGGAGTGGAAATTCTGGTTTCCTTTAAATTGAGGGAAAATCCCTTTTGCACTTTTAAGGCTAAAAATTGAGCCGATATTTTTCTCTTTTAGGGACCGACATGAATTTCAGTGAAACTTTTTAGAAGGTAGATAATGAACTAAGTGTTTATATTTTGTGGTGGGTCATTGTTGCTTTATATGCATAGCACACTATCTCGAAAAGTCATGAATAAATTTCACTGAAAATTCATGGTAGGTTGGGAAATGGTCTAAGAAAGAAGTCTTCAGATTTGTGTGCTGATCCAGAACTTTTCCCTCAAATAAAATTTAGAATTATTTAGTTTTGAATTCCATTCCGCAAGAAAGAAAGATCTTGATAGCATTCGAAGTCCTATTCAATGGCAAAACTTAATGATCTTCAGTTAAAGGAAAACTTTTTGAAGTCATTTGAGTAGCTTTAGCCTGAGTGAAATTTGACCCCGAAGCAGTTGGCTTTGTTATTGATGTGATTACAACAAGTATTATGAGGCCCCTTGAGAGGTCTGAAATTCTGAAAAGAATCATTATCTTCATCATAAATGCAATTCAAACTGTTGACTTAATCTGCGTATCCCATGATGCACTCAGTGTCGTCCAAAATGTTGAGGAGAACCTAAAGTTGGAAATGAATTCCTCTTCAAATCTGATCCCTAAAAGGGAACAGGTCATTCCCTGCTAATTCGATTCTTGGAAAAGGAAAACAGAAGTGCCTCTCGATCTTAATCTCCACCCATAGAAGTGGAACTGAGTATTCTCCCTCAGGTTCGATCATAATACGAGGGGAAATCTGTTTCTTCATCATTTTGACATCTAATAGGAAAAATAATCCCCTATTGGTATTGACCTTTAAAAATTAAAAAAAAGGATCCCCATTCAGTTTTTACCCCTAAAAGTGGTAATACAATACCTCTAATTTTTGACCACTAAAAGTGGAAATTGAAATTACTTCACAATTTGGACACCTGATTTCTGTTTCGAATTTGACGACTAAAAATGGAGAGAACAATCACCTTTAGATCCTGACCAATTACGGAGGGAAAAAGACCCCTGATTTAACTCCACAAGAAGATGGAACGAACTTCCCTCGATAGATAGTGGAAAGAATTAGAAGCGTGAGATGTAGAAAAAAAATCATTTGTTTCTTACCCCAAGAGTAAGAAAAAAGAACCCTTTCGATTTTGACCGCTAAAAGTACTTGGGAGTAGGATTCTGAACGCTAAAAATGGGAAACAAGAATTCTTCTAGATTCTGACTCCTAAAAAATAATTCCCACTCTATTTTGATTTACTGAAGTAGAATAGAACTTCCATTAAGATTTGAAAGTTGAAAAGATACGGAGATTCAGCTAAAAGTAACAGAAATAACTGAAGAATTGAAGGGAACTTTTAGCGCTCAAAAAAGTAAAATTCCCTATCTTCAATTACACCTAAAAAGGAAATAGAATCCTCTCACGATTTGAACTTTGAATATGAAATACATTTCCCTATGGATTTGACCCAAAAAGCGGAAAAATTCCCCTACAATTTTAACCTCTGAAAAGGAAATTGAAGAAGAGTCCGAAAAATGAAGAAAAATCGAGCTCATTATTTCTCTTCGGGAAGTGGGAAAAAAATTTCCATTTGACACTTAATAATAGATGAAAATGACCTCTAAAAGTAGCAAAAAATAATTCCCATCGATTTTCACCCCAGGAAGTAAAAAGAATTTTGACACTCAAAAAAGAAATAGAATTCCCATTCGAATTTAACCCCCAGAAAAGACAAAGATTAAAAAAGTGGAAAAGAGTATGCCTTCTCGATTCAGACCACTGAAGGAAGAATAAAAAATCCCCTTTCAATTCTGCCCTTTATGATTCTCTCACAATTTTTAATCCTAAAAGTAACAGAAGGAATACTCACTCAATTCTAACCTTTAGAAGCGGGAAGAAGTATTCCATCTCAATTTTAAAGCCTGAACGTGGGAAAACTGAAATCTCCTTCAAATTCTAGCATTGAAAATGGAAAAGAGAAATCTCTTTCAATTCAGACCTCAAAAAAAAAAAAAAATGAAAGAGAGGGAAGAATTCCCACTTGATTCTGACCCCTGAAAATAGTAAAAAAAATACTCTTTTTCTGTATTCTAAAAGTAAAAAAAGCCCCCCTTCGATCCTGACCCCTAGAAAGGAAAACCCAATTCTGACCTCTAAGAGCTGGGAAAATATCCCGTTTCGATATTTTACTCACAAAGGAGTATCCCCCTTCCTTTCTAAGTCTTTAAAAGAGTATCCATTTCTTTTCTTAGCCTTGAAAGCGGCAAAAAATCAGAATAAAAAAAGGATATTAACAGAATCTATCAACGAAAAAAACAAAATATATTACTCAACATGATTACTCCCATGTTGACCGAATAATGAACCAAGTGAATGTAATTGAAAAGAAAGTTTATTTAAAGAAAAATTAATTTGAGTTAGAAAACCTTCTCAGTAGCAAAAAATGAAAACATGATACCGGCACCATTTATTGTATCGATTAAGCATGTAAGATAGATGAGTCTATTGATCTCATGAATAACCAAATATGACTGTTGAGTATTTAGACTCAAACAAAGTGAAACAAATTATTCTTGCTATAATTGTCAATTTTATTGTCAAATAATCGCCCACTTCGGGAAATCTGTCGAGTGGAACAGGTTGAATTAGCACGGTGAATGGTACATTAAACTTATCATAATACATCTATATCTATCTCCCCCCTCTCTCTCTCTTTATTTATATATATATATATATATATATATATATATATATATATATATATAAGGAGATTTTCAAAAAGCTTTAAATATTTTGATATTATCCATGTCAAATGAATATCGAAAAATAGAATCAAAATTCGACAGATGGAAAGAGAAAATACTCAAATTTGCCAATGAAAAGATCCAACGAATGAGATGCTCGAGCGTCCTCAAAAAATGAATCCAATTCGGAAGAATATTCTGATATTAGCAGAATTTTTGAAATTTCAGAATATTTTTCCAGAGTCCTGATTGATAAAGCAGCAATAATATAGCACGAATGTAAAAAAATATTATATTCAAAGGATATTTTCTGAGGTATGTTTGATAATAATACCATTATCAATGTATAAAGAATCTACCTGTGAATCTGAAAATATCATATTTATTAACATCGTATCATGTGGAAAGATACGACTTGAAATAGATGAGAAAATTGCAAAATAATGTTATTAATTTTGTATCGGATGCCTGAAACGCATAAAAATGCAATATATGCTCACTTTATTGTCGCTTTTAGAGTTTGTAGTTTTAAACCTTTTTAGCAAAGTAGTATCTGAAAATTTAATTAAGCTTGCTAAAGAAAAATTAGATATTATAAATGCCCGTAGAGGGACTAAATCTATGTCAACCAACGATCTTAGTACTGTTGATTGAAAAATTGCTCATGAACATCTCAAAGAATTGACTAAAGAAATAGACTTGGAATTCGCAGGAAAAAATACTGAATATATCGGGTTTACTAAACTAATTGCATAATAATAGATTTTGCGTCGTACTTGATAAATTTGTTTTTAAGTAGACATGAGTATATGTTCAAATGATCATCAATTACATTATATATATATCCTAAACTGTGAACGTAACAGAATGCAAGCAACGTTCAGGCGAAAGAAGACCGAAGATCGAATCATAGATTAAGGAGATACCTTTCTATTCCCTATCGTACGAATGCGTTTTCGAACAAAAAGTATCTCATCTTATGTATTTAGTATTATAGTTAAAGATACTTGTAGATTTATTGATTTTTATACGGAAAATTGTTGCTTTTGATGTAAGAATGGTCCGTCAATGCGGCAAAAATGGTAAGATTTTTTGACAATCCAATAAAACCATAAAAAGACATTTGATCCTCTGAAAACTTATCAGCTTGACCATAATTAAATAATTAGGAAAATTAAAGAATACGTCAACGAGGGTATAAATATGAAATAAATGAATAATGTATATCAAAATGAATAAATTTTCATTAATCTTGAGGGAGTTGAGTAACAAAAAGAGATGGATCCACTCTTTGTCAATGTGAAAGATAGTTGTACCGACTTGAATCAAGGAAAGGGGAAAACATTTGGCTCTGGGTCATTTTTCAGAATAAGTAGTTGGGCAGGTTGGGTGATCTCACATGGAATACTATGTAGCAAATTGAGTATATTAATGGAATACACCACCACAAAAGTGGTTTGGTTTCGTTCCAGCCGTGTGTATAAGGATAACTTATTTGATAATTCAAAGGGAAAAAATGATGGAAGCTCGATGGTATATGTCGTAGGTGAATTAATTTTGAGGTTAGTGAAAAAATTGTCAAATTCCCCGGTTGAAATATTGCGGTAGAGAATCAACTGGAAGGGGTTCTTCAGTGTAATTCCTCTTCTTTATAAGGATATCATAAGTTGGCTGGCATGCGGTTTGAGATTAAAACCAAGAAAGCATTTTAAATATTTATTCAAACAGCAAGTCACGTCTGTTGTTATATTTGCGGATCACTCTCTGTGAGATACGCTTTTTGAGTAACCTACGCGAGAAAGCCCCGTTTTAGAACAAATAAATGATGCATAGTATAAGACAACACCCATATACTGTTTGTTAACATATTACCTTTTATGAAATAACAAACTACACGTATGACATAAGTTATGTATCATTATCAGAGCTAAAAAGGAGGTGGTGTGTGATAAACACTGCCGGGATGCCATGTTGATACAACTATTTAGTTTTTTAAATTCCTGAAATAGTTACATGGTAAACAACTGATGATTCAAACAAAAGAAAATTCACACATTAAACCTAAATAAAAAAATATACATAAAAACAACGAATAGAACCACCGAAGGAAATTACTTTAATTCCATTGACAGATATTGGGATATAAGAGACTGAAGTGACACAAAAACGGTTTTTGAAAAATGTTTTTGAAAAAAGTTTCTTCCGTGTTTAGCATTTTAAGCTGTGAAACTTTCTATAATATATATATACATATATATTTTTGTACAAAATGTTGTTATCGTGTTCACATGTGTTTGTGTGTGCATTTAAAGATTTTCAAATTCTGGGGAAATATTCTTATAAGTTCAACATAGTCAGCATAGGTCGGTATGGATTTCAAGTGCTTCTTGCTGGCTGGTTGTGTATGTATATAAGCATTAGACTGAGTAAAAAAGCCAGCCCTCTAAGGAACTGCTGAACTCATTTTTTTTAATTGGAACTTGGTATTTCAGGTCATGAGAATCAATCTAAAACCAGTTGACATTTCCAAATATTAATAGTCCTATGATTGATGACGTCATCACGGGGTAGGAGGCCAAGTTTGTCTTTAAATACGGATTTCTTTTGAAATGTGAGTCACAGTTGAGACCAAATTGCATTTCTAGATAGAACAAACAAAAACCTATCGAATCCCGTATAGTTTGATAAATTACGACAGGATGTCTATCTTCAAAATATGACGTAATCATATTCAATATTAAACTCGGTATTGCTACGTACAGTTTTCTCTAGCATCTTTATCGTGATCGTAATTTAAATACCTTACCTGCTGTATGTTGCATTTTGACATGCTTATATCAACAGAGTAAGAACATCTGTATCTTTAAAAACCAGCAAAACATCACCATCAATGATCAAAGCATGAAGAACAAGACGCATGTTTACTTCTTCACGGTTGCACTTTTGAGGCATAAAACTACCCTTTTCTGTAGATGAATATGTTTTTATCTCCAGTCGTTACTCTGATACTGTGAGTTTCCACCTTTTGGGGGATATTCTAAGGTATTCGATCGATGAAATTTTGTATTTGCTTCTTCGCTATTCAGAACATTTTTCCATTTGCTTCCTTGCTTCATAGGTTGTTCGAACCTGTCAATTCTGATTTCTATTTTCTTCCGTTTGTCGGCTTTTATGTTGTCGTTATTATTGAATGCTACCAGGATTGACTCCGACTCGTTAAGTTTGGTATCCAAACCCTCCAATCAATATCAGTAGATTCTCTTTGTAGCATGGAAAGAAATGCAGCCACACTATCGATGGACCATCAGTAATCTCATCGTGGCTCTCAGCGACTCCATGTTAAAGTATGAGAGGAATGCATCAGTTGTGGCTAAAGCTAATGGCACAGTTATTTTTGGTTCTTGGAATGTTTCTTCTAAACAGATAGACTTTATAATGATATGACTGAATGCTTGGGCGTCTTGCAGTAAAAATACTGATTTTTGTGTTTTAACTTTCTATTTAAGACTCCATTCTCCCAATAGCTCAAAACCCCTTTATTGTTGCTTTTGAGTATTTCGCAGACTCGTGTCTTAAAGAAGGCATCACAGTAACCTTAATAAATAAATCTCACGACTGATTTTCCGATTTCTTTACCAATATGAAAAAATTTTGGTGAGTATGTATCAGAAGAATTGACACTGTTATTCTTTAGTTGGGGCATTTGAAGTTTCATATGATCACCGAGTCTCTCCTCTACCGGGAATTTGTTTCCTGTGCTCGGAGTTTTTTTTTCCAATAATCAAAATAGCAATAATTTTTTAGAACTGAGGAAAAAAGGTGGACATCTTTACTTGGATATGAACATTTTTTTTCTTTTTTTTCAAAATAGGTTGCCTCTAAATATATAAACGAGTTTACTGTGGATTATTCAGGGAAGTTTGATTACGGAATTATTTAAAAAGGAAGCAAAAGGCCTTTCAGTTCCTTTCGCTTTCTTATCAAAGAATTTCATCATCGAATTTTCATGAATTTACCTAAGTTTCCAACATATAATACTCCCTTCTAAGCCATACACCTAATTTTTCAAACACTGGGTGACCCTACTGTTGTAAAGGACGCAAATGAACATGTCCATAGCTACAATATAATACACAATTATGATGGTTGAGTGTGTAAAATCTGCTTCCACATATCCCAGATTGGGGACGTCCCTGTATGTTTCCTTCCATTACCACTGATACCATTGCAAGTTTTGATGAAACATCTCTAAGATAAGCTACGGCCATATTCGCTTTAGATGTATCCTCCGCTTTGGTAGCAGACTTTCAAATTCTGATGAATTGATTACCTTCTTGGTTCCTGGACAAGGGCATGAAAGTATTCTAAATGTACTCTATGCTAGTAATGTCCTTCAAAAGCCATATCCACTGATTCCAAGGCTATCACAGTAGAGACAACGCACCATTGTTTGTCCCCTCTTCAACTACATTGTTTAAATAGCAGTTTTTGCCCGATACACAGTCGGTGAAATCCACCCATTAGTAAAACATCGATTTGACGCAGATATTTATTCTTCCGGAGAATGCATCAGAATGAACAAATATGTGTGGACTATCTAGATCTACCATGATGTTCTGCAAAACATCAAGGTATTCTTTACATTCTGGTGGCTCTTCAGTTACAAAGAGCTACTCTGGAATGCATTCCTCAGTTGTATTGTTAGAGACCATCTTGATGAAAGAGTTTCAGTCGCCGAGTAAAGATTGATCTCTGCCATTAAATCAAAAGACATAGACTGTACAGAAATCCATGTAAGATCTAACATTTGATATAGGAAAATGCACAACACGTTTGCCAGTATATTGCAAAGCTATCTTTACAGGCCATTGTCCACAAATAATCAAGTTATCTTTCCGTTTGTAACTTAATTAGAGTGACAGACACATCGCCTTCGTTAGTTGGAACAAAATCTTGATTGTATTGTTGTGGTACCTGTACCTGTCATTGTTTCTCGCCATTGTTGTTGTCTACAGTACCATACATACGAACCCTTTGCGCATGCTCCAGAGAAGTAGTTGATTCAAAGAGACAATTCTTGATATTGCTATGTTTTGCACTCTTTGTCTTGACTAGAAAAAAAAATTGCATGATTGCATCTGCAAATATATGTAACAATGCTGATAATCATTCTATGAATAACTGCATGCTTTAGACAAGGCTTTTTTATGATGAGGCTCACTTGCTAGGCATCACATTTTTACAGCAAAATCTTACATGATATGGTTGATTGCTATGTGGATATTGTTTTATCGTGTCCAAGTGAAATCAACAATTATCGTTAGACTATTCTATCCAGCGGTCGTTGAATTATCATCGTCCAAGCCACAACCATATGAAGCAGCCAATGCGTATTCGTGAGAATTCAAATCGGCTGGATGTACTGATCGGTATTTTTCAGCTTGAAAGATGCTATAGGCTTCTTGAATACTTGGAGTAGCTTCTTGTGTGTTCTATGTCAAGTATTAACGAGCCCTGTTCACTGCCGATGTTCTTTACATCTCCTCTAAGTGTATCAAAAAGGAATGCAGCTATCATGGATGAATCAAGTTGTTATTTCGTTGGTAAACTCTTGCTAAACATCTTGTTTTCGTGTATTCATATCGGTCTCAGCAACTTGCAGCTTTGCTTGAGCAAACATTTGTTTCAAAACTGATGAAAAAAAACATCAAAATGAATTCGCCATAATCTAAACATAGATGTTCTGTTGTCAAACTACAACCATTTGAAATATCTGACTTTGCTCTTACTAGACATGTGATTTGTATCTGTATATATGTGTCCAAAGATATAGACAATTACAATAAAAATAGATCTGCACGTATGATGACGTCATCAATCATGTGACTTCCGGTAATTTAGCCAGATATTTTTTGATAGGTCGATTTCACTCTACAAAGACTTGCAATCTGTATCTGATTGTAGTCTATATATCAGAATATATCCACGTTTCAAAAAAAATCTAGCTCCCTTCCGTGATGACGTCATCATTTTGTGACTTTTGGAAATTTTTCGGAATGTTATTTGGTTTTAAATTGATCCTCGCGGCATAAACTACCAATTTAGGCTTCAAAATGTCAACTTGGGTTGGTGCGTATGGGTTGTCATTTTCACAGTGTCTACACGTGTCTGGATATCAAGCTCTAGTAATAGAGCAAGAGGGCTAAAAATTCGGACAATCATTGGTTATCAAGTCAAAAAAGGTTAACTCCCTTCAAGAGTCTTTAAAAGGGTTTCAATTCACAGCGATCAAGTTAAGATGGTCCCACGATTTGTGTCCAGTAGTGTTCGTTCCTAATTTTTTGGAAATTAACGATCCAACAAGGCAAGGGAAGTTACTTATTCGTTGATCACCTATTCGTCCAGTTTTGTAATTGATCCGGCACGAGATGGTTTCTATTATGTGATTAACCAGACCTGTTTTGACTTTATTTTTCTGTTGTTTTTTTTATCTTATAAATTCTGTCTTCTATTTATTTTGTAATACATCCGTCTTTTACCTATTCCGATATTGTTTTCTTAGGCATTAATTGAAAGAAGCGATATTCAGCAATATGTGATGTGATACTACCTCAGATCATTGCACAATGGTAAGTTGTAGACTTAGTTTTTGTTTGGTTATAGACTCACATGCAGTATTATTATTCACCTGAGCTTTGAAGATACAACGTATTCCTCTTCAACTTTCAATGAATTTTTTCCAACGATACACTTTTTTTTTGTTTTCTGTAGCATTCAAAATTTATCACTTGTCAATGGATTGCGAGTTTCATCAATATTTTATTAATATTTGCGTTATGGGTCCAGCACAATCTCTGATTTTTCGATTGATACTCTGTGATCTTATCTCCTGCCGTATTTTTGTGTTCTTCCTCTCCCTGTTACTTTGTAATAGTATTCCCATCGATTCATGTCTCACGTTTTAAATCATGGTTCATTTTTTAGACTCGTTTTTTCCAGTGCTCTTGGGCCGTTGATGGGACCATAACCAATCTTAAGACTGACCCTGGATCCACCTGGATGCTGGATGTCATTCTAATCTTTACTAACAGAATTTTAGGCTAAAAAATAGGTGAGAGTGTAATTGCAAATCCAATTTTGTCTTGAATTATCTACATTTTCATGCTATTCATCTAGAAATATATCCAAGTGTCAAATAATTGAGAATGGTCTTTATCCAGATTATTACTTTCTTGCAGCTAATATCCAATAGTGTCCATATAGATAATTAATCTAAAGAATTAAAACAGACATTATTAGCAGAATGAAACTGTAGTTTCATTTACGACATATTTATTTCTGATACAAACAAAAATTGATATAGTTAAAACAATTATTAAATTACAAACATAACCCCATGTATATATATATATATATATATATATATATATATATATATATATATATATTGTTGTTACAGAAACTAATACGAGTAAACAGTTTAAAATATTGATTACATTGATAAATGTCATTGCGTATGTGTATTTGTTATCATTCATGGATAAGCCTTTGTGTACATTTCGTTTATGACTTGTGGCTCTCAATAATTTGAAGTTTGTCAAATGTGACTTTCATATTTAACAAGTTGATACATATGAGCAATTTCAAAACTATTCGAAGATCGTTCCAATTAATTCATTTCTGAAAGTAAAACACCCACTCAAAATCCGCACTTATTCACATATTTGTGCTCACACACACACACACACACACACACACACACACACACACACACACACACGTGCATACATATATAGCAAATGACGACTTTGTCTTAAATTCGATATTTCATTCCTAATAAGAATTGGCATAACTAAATAATGTGGAGCGAGTGTAAGTAGATGAATTTACTATGTTTTCGTTGTTTGTGTTTGATAAAAGATCAGGTGTACCTAAATCCCTTTGACACGTGCGTGTACGTGCTTAAACTAATTATATTACGCCTGAACAAGTCAAATGGAAGCCAGGTCTCTGGTTGATACAATTCTTATCTATGTAACTGTCACCTGTTCCATCAGTAATAATTTATTAAAGGGGCATGGCAAATTATTGTGTGTGTGAGCATAGATTCGCAGCAAAATATCGTGTATTCTGGGTTTGGTTTCCAAAAATGGAACCCTGGAAGCATTTGCACAAGTTTAATTCATGGAAAACAGAAAAGTGAATTTTGATGCCAAAAGGAAATCTTTAGTAAGGAATAGATGGATGGGGTCTGTTTTGTTTCCACTCCTATTTATCATAACAACGTTCCACTGGATCTACCCGTCGAAATGTGTAAACGAAAATACCATTTAACGAACACACTAGAGAAAGTAAGCCTAAGAATACCCATGGTAAATTCAAAACTATTTAAAATGAATAAAATTCACTGGGAATTCATCTTTTTGCTCAATTTTCTTGTATCTTTTACATTATAAATTTAAGATTGATCATATCGTATGAATAAAAAAAATAACCGTCAAAAATGCTCCAAAGACTGTGATATCGATTCCAATATACTTGACAGTTTTTGAGATGCAGTCAGGGTTCAACAGTTAATCAAATCTACGAAAGCAAAATTCAAGAGCATTTCTCACAATATAAAACTCTTTTCTGGTTCAAATATTTATGAGTATATTTTAAAAGACCTCTACTTTATGTGTATAAAAGACTTTTTTTAGTTTTATATTTGTGTGTTATATGAAATATGTATTCGTGTTTATATATATGAATGTTATATTGATATAAATAACTATTCTGCTTATATGTTTGTACTTGATTGATAAAAAAGTTATTTGGTTTATATAGTTACGTTACTTGGGTTATATCCACAGAATATGCTCCAAGGTATTTGAAAGAGTGCTATCTGTAATAGTTCATGTTTGACTTGTTTCCATATACGCATCGGTCTAGTTTAATCAACTAATTCGGCAACTCTTCAAGATTACAAAGTTAGTAAACCATTTCCATTTTCTTGGTTGATTCTAAACAAAATTACAGCAAGATTAAAAAAATACTCATTTTATTCATTCAACGATTTAATTCAACTTCATACCCAAGCCCACAAATATAGCATTGAAAACCACGAAACATATACGAATCCATACCTTCTGAATGCTATATAATTTTGTTCTTTTTCGATAAAGTTCCCGTTTTTAAGCCTTAAAAGATAGCCATACAAGCAATATTCCTGTTTATTCAGATACTTATGGCAGGGAATGTATGTGCAACAGTAATGATGATATGTTGATTACAAAGATTCAAAATTTCCATGGGTCAAAGTTGTTTTCAATATTATTATTAAATCGCAATAGAGATTGTAAGGTTATAGAATGTTGTTCTTGCTTGATGGTCTGAGTATGTAATATTTTCCTCAAGGTTAATATGACGACCTAATGAGCTATCAATATATGAAATTATGAAGAGACCTACGATAACTAATGATATGAATTATATCATACTGAGTATAATAAAATATTATATGATAGAAAATTTTCTATCTGAAATATGATGAAAGTACGTATATTTTCCATTAAAAAGAAAAACAAACTAATATGAGAGTTGTTTTGATACAATCAGAATAGATCCGTTTAAATGAAATTTCAGCTCCATATGTGACTATCGGGGAGATGCTTTTGCTACATCCCCCTTCTTTTTGAGACCAGCAAAATTTTTTGTTCATGAAGGTTTAGCCTGCCCTGACGAAATCCAGACAACCTAATTCTTTCCTTGATTTCTTTTTCTTTTGAATATTTCATGAAGATTCGTTGTCCAAAGTAGATTTAGTGATCTACTCTCTCAGATGGGACCTAATCAAAAGACTGACCCTTAAGCTGGGAACCATGCAACGTGCACAAGAAGGAATGATGCTCAACCTCAAATTGTGGGATCACAAAACAGCACAGTATATAAGAGGAAAGACAGGAGTCTGATATATCGTAGAACTCAAATGACAATGGGCTGGTCATGATGCAAGAATGATAAATAGTCGCTAGACATCACGACTCTCAACGTGGATCACTATAGATCCAGAAACCGGGTCCGACAAAATATTTGATGGCGTGACAAACTATATATGTTCAGAAAGTACTGGCTCCGTGATGCTAACGATAGAGAGGTCAGGCAGATATTGGGGAAGATATATTTCCGACGAAGGACATTAGAAAGCTACTGCTGCTGTTGAAAAAATGGAGTTGGTTGAAACTTTTAACTTGGCATTCAATCATTGAGACTAGACTTTGATTTTCATTGACTATATCCTTTGATGTTATTGACTCTCGCTCTTTTGCAAAATAGTTTCCAAATTCTTCAGCTATTTAGAAAATTCCAAGGGTGGAGACAATGTTTGGATCTTGGACATGATATCAGTGTCATCATCAGTCTTTCATCGTCCGTCGTTGGACAAAGACCTTGATTCACCTATTTTTCTCAATCATAGGTGTCACGGAACCAGTACTTTCCTAATTTGTCTAGCTTGTCTCTCCATCTAATTCTGCAGCCTCAGTTGAGCATGTGATTTTGGGGGATCCATGTCGTAAGTGGCGATGTCCTTCGGTTGTCCGTCATTCTTGCAACATGGCCAACCCACTTTCCTTTGATATTTTCGATGGATTTTTGATGTCCCTAGCTCCTGTCTTTTTCAGGGTGTGCGGTGCTTGATGTTTGCAAGCACGGAGAAATACAAATTCAAATAAAAACAACGCTATTCATTCTTTTAGAGAACATGTAACTTTATTTGTATTTTATATATATATGTATATATATATATATATATATACTCTGAATAGATTGTCATATTTTTATTAGAAGATAACAATTGGACGATGATAAAAATCACTTATAGTTCAAAGCGCATGCGCCTAGCACACCGCTGTATCACAACATACGCGTCACTACCAATATGGCTGCTGGTGTCTGTCTCTTTCTTTTGCTTTGAATGTGTGTGTATAAGTTGGCGTATTACGTTAATATTAGGTAGGACTGATTTTATTTAGAGAAAAATGTATATAATGGGATATTTTAATGTTTTGAAAACGTTTAAATGTTCAATAGTCACCGTATCTCTGATATGTACGACATTTGTTAATGCAAACGTAAATTGTTATGTGCGCTCATGTGTAAACTGAAGTTAAACTCTACCTCTGCCAATGATTCCTTGAGCAAATATATTTACTAAGCTTAGCTTAGTACAGCAAAGGCTAAATTGGGAGTAACAGGGGTAGGAAGATTATAATATGGCAAGTTTTTTGAAATGTGTTGGCGGGAGAAGTGGGGCCATACCTGCACACAAAATCAACATTCGAAATCCGGTTTTTTGCACTGGACTCGGACATCGACAAATGGCGCCGATGGGGAGTTAGCAGCTAAATCATCCTGAAGACAGGTCCCCTTGAGCAATTTTTACGTGTTCTTAGCCATTTAAATCCTCACACGTGAAAGTCTTAGATTGAAAGTTTTACGGAAATTTAGCTGTACGTTTTTATGCAAGCGAATGCACGTCGAAATCAACGAATGAAATAAAAACAACGCTGAAAAAATACTTTTAGTTGAGCAATATTTAATTTAGGGACTTGTCATCAGATTGAACTTCCTTCGTCTTATTCTCGAATGTCATCACAAATTGTTTGGTCGATAACCAAACGACAGTCGGTGAAAGTTATGCGAAGTAGGAATGAACGAGTATCAGCCAAGCAGACTTGAACTAGCATCCCTGTTCACAATAATTCGTTTTCCTGGACGGCGCCTGCACTTATGGTTGGATTTGGCACAAATCTATAGTCACAAATTCACTCCACGATACTCATTTGAATGGTCAGGGAAAAAGCAGCCGATAAACTTCTGATGAAAAGCAATACTAAGACGAAGAAAAGACTAGCCAAACGTTGATACTGGTTACATTTGTTTTAACTATTCCAAGACACATGAAGTATATGTCCTGTAGATTCCATGACTGCTGGGATATATATGTCCTGTAAACCCGTGGTAGAAGTCTGCTGGAACATATGAGCCACACAAAATAAGTAGATTATATTTCCTAGGCTTTCACAACCGCAAACAATGACGCCATCATAGTATGAAACCCGCACGGAAAGAAGTTCACATTATATGTTTAAAGAGGACATGATTTTTATTCTTCGAATATGGAATTTTAAAAAAATTTGATTTTGCAATAACTTTCTTCAACCATTTTAGATTAAAATTAAAACGCTTTCGTTTCTTTTAATACTTGAAAAAAATTAGGCATTAAATGCCTTGATAGGTCAGTCTTAAAGGGTTATTATGATATATTTTCACTTATATATCGCGTATTATTACCGTATAAGATTTGCAAAAAAAAAAAAAAAATATCCCCACTAATTATACCAAAAGGCACAGCTGGGGGAAGAGCAAATTAGCCGCTCCTCCTATTTGGATCCAGGCTTCTAACCAAGGACAAGAGGATTAGAAAGTTGGAACTTGATAATCAATAAAAGATTATCGAGCAGTACAATCGTTTCATGTAACCCCAACATAATATTCTCCATTTATGAACTATTATATCATAATCCACTGGTAATTGTTCTTTCACGTTCGCATGGGTCTGGATACATTTTTCCATCAAGTATCAAATGCACCATCTGACAACCGGATTACATACAGTGTTGTACTTAACTGCACTACAAATTGCGATGAGTGTAGTATTTACTTCACACATGGGATGACTTTTGAGTAATGGGGTTGTCACTAAATATCGTTTTTTTTTCCTTTCATCGTGGTAATATATCTATTTGTACCTCTGTTCCCTGGATAAGTGGCTTTGGACGCCAGTGCGATTGGGTCATGTTTTGGGGATAGGCTAATGGGTTGAGGGTACTTGTACACACACACTCTTGCTCACCAGAATAGTTTCTGGACGATCCCAGAATGAAACAGATCATGTGCATCATATGAATAGAACAAAAACAGGAAATAGAAAAAAATGGAAGAATTTTTTTTTTCACAACGAGCACCTGTTAACGGGGACCGGCTTGCAAGTCATCAACGGCGATTACTTCTTCAGTTAGTGTTCCACGAACTCACCAGTATCTCACCAGTTGACACACGAGATTTATCAATCGCTCCTCTGACAGTATTGCAAGCCATTGGGAGTAATTTCCTTTTCGTCTGCCGTGTATCTGAGACGGTAGGACTCCCCAACTACAAATGGGAATTTAGAGAAAAAATAAATAAGTTGAAGGAAATAAAACAATCAAAGATAAAAAGTCCCCTGTTGTAAAGTCAGATGTTTCCAGGAATATTTAGCAATCAGGTACTTTCCAATGCACTGAAAAATTGATCTTTGACGAACTTGAAAAAAAAACCCTCTTATTTGTTTGTTTTTCTCAAATCATTAAAACAAATGGAGAAAATTTGTGAAAAACTAAGGAATTTATGCGTAACAATTGATAATAATTCGAGAGAAAAACAATAAGGTGTGATAAGTGAATACATTTAGAAAAAAAAATATTGAATTTAACTGTAACAGGAGAATATAATTTGAGGGAAATGAATAAATTTGTGTGTAACATGTATATATAATTAAAAAAAAATTAAATTTAAGTGTGTCAAGTAACTAATGTAACAAGAAAAACTAATGAATTTAAGTGTAACGAGTGAATATGATTTGGGAGAAACTAATATAATTATGCGTAACAAGTGAACAAGAAATATAATTTGAGAAAAACTATTCAATTCAAGTGTAACGAGGTGTCACATGTAAAAATAATTTGAGTAAATCAATTAAATTTAACCGTAATAAGTAAATATGATTTGAGAGAAACTAATAAATTTGTGTGTAACAGGTAGATATAATCTGAGAAAAGACGATATAATTATGTGTGACAAGTGAATACAATTTGAGAAAAAAAGATAAATTTGTGTGTAACAAGTAAATATAATTCAAGAAAAACTAACAAATTTTTATGTAACAAGTAATATAATTTGAAAGAGACTAATATATTAATCGGTAACAAGTGAATATAATTTTAGAAGAACTAATGAATCCCAGTGTAACGAGTACATATCATTTGAGAAAAACTAACAAATTTATGTGTAACAAGCAAATATAATTAGCAAAAAACGAATAAATTTGTGTGTAACAGGTAAATATAATTTGAAAAAATTGATGAATTTAGTTTTAACAAGTGAATATCATTTGCGAAAAAAAAAATTAATTCAGATCTAAAAGAAATAATAATTATTTAGAATTCGTCGAAGTATAATCTCTTCAAGTGCATATTCATCACTTGATAATCTGAAACTCTGATATTGTTTTGGGAACTGCTTCTTTTTACCTGATCATTGTTATACATTTTTTTTTGTATATATGTTTTTATCACTATGAAACAACAATAAATGAAGAGTTGATACAATAATCTAAAGGGCAAGAGGAAGCCTAGGGACGTTCCTGATCGTTTTGTGCCCTGTAATTCCGATTTTTTCTGGTCAAACGAACATCTCTCTCCTTCGGATAGAAATAAAAAACCACATCACTAACAAGAGTGGAATAAAGGGAGATAATAAGCGAAACACTTCGAGCCGACAAAAAAAAGTTAATTGAGGATAAAAATACAGATGTTATTCAAAGCAGATAAAAGGACACTGAAATCAGACGGGAAAATAGACCACCATTTTGTTGGAAGGGGAGATAACAAAAATATTTCCACTTACCTTTTACACAAACATAAATCTATAACTACAAACAAATGTAAATATTTAATTCTTATCGTTCGTTCCAATCTTTTGGGGGTTTTTTATTCGTTTCTTTTTCATTCAAATGATTTTTTTCTGTTTAAACATTTGATTTGTGATTGTTTTTTTTACCCTCTTTTAATATTAGTAATTGAACTCCAGTTGTTATTTGCTTTTTTTCCACTTATTTACAGTATTATTTGATGAATAGATATGTAAAAAGAAATTCAAGAGATAAGATGGAAAAAGTGTTTGTATGTGTAAGAGAAGGAGAGAGAGAGAGAGAGAGAGAGAGAGAGAGAGAGAGAGGGGGGAGAGAGAGAAGTGAGAGATAGGGAGAAAAAATGAATAAAGAAGGATGGAACAGGAAGACAGAAAGAAGGAATGAATAAAGAGAGAGAGAGAGGGGGGAGAGGGAGAGAGATATGAGTAAGAGGAAGAAAGAAAATGGAAGAAATAAATAAGAAAGAGCGAGTATAAGGATATAAATGAGATAAAGAAATCAAATGTCAGATAAAGAAAGAAAAAATAGAAGAGAAGAAACGGCAATGAAAAGGGAAAAACGAAAAAAAAAAAAGAAAGAAAGAAAGTGAGGAAGAAAAAAAAATTCCGCTGGAAGTGATTAAGAGACAAATGTAAAAAATAAAAAAAATGGTGTCTGTAAAGGAGATTAAAATTTTGAATTTCCGTATAAATTAAAAAAAAAAGTATTCTATTCGTTTTTCTTCGTCTATGATCATTCCAGATGAATCTAAGCCAAATAAACATTTTTTTTGAATAATCACGTGTTTACATGCTAACATCTGTCAGTCACAACACAGTTTGTCGCATAATAATGGGCTGGTCATGTTGCAAGAATGGCTGACAACCAATGGACATCACAACTTGCAACTTGGATCCCCAAAGATCACATGCAAAACCGAGGCCGGCAGATAGATAGATGAGGGACGAACGATTCAAGGTCAGAAAGTATTAGCTCGATGACACCCATGATAAGGAGGTCAGGCGAATCCTGGGGAAGGTCTATGTCTAACGACAGACGATAGGAGACAGATGAATATGATGAAAGATGAGAAAAAAATGTCAGGCCAGGAAACCGTCATGTGACCAACGTTTTTTAGCAGTTGGGGGTTATCAATTAGGAAAAGGGGTGATCGTGGATAAGTTACTTCTCTCGTCCTTTGTTGTGCAGTGATCACTAAAGAAAGACTGGATTCTTTGGAAAAAAAACATGCTTTAAAGAAACTGGGGATCAATTTGATATAAACACATTACAATCTTAACCCCTTTTAAAAGAGTATTAGGTGCAGTAGACACGATGAGGATTAACTAAATTATGAAATTCTCAGCCCTCTAGCTCTATTGGTACAGTGTGTTCACGTGAAACATATATACACGCACATGCATACATAGCTAAGAGGAAAAACTAAAAAACTGCGGAAAACTATATTAACATCCCAGGTGACAGTTATGGTTGACAGTTTCCCATCACGTAATAAGTGGTCGGGTAGAGGGTAGGTTACGAGGATAGGAGTGCTGCAAAAAGGAAAAAGAGTGTGTGGAGGGAGACAGAAAAAGAAAGATAAGGGTAACCAAAAAGGTTTGTGCGTGGGGGGGGGTGTGTAAAACATAAACATATTCGCTAACGGGTTACTTAGCCACTGAGGGAAGATGAGAAGTTCAGAAATGAACTAGGGTGGGATTGAAGTCGTTTTCGAGTTTCTATGAGTGGAAAATTCGGTTATATGTCCAGGGGTTCGGGTCGTTTCGGGTAACTGACATGAGTTTTTCCCCCAGATACTACAGCTGGCTATTTAAATATGTATGTTCCACATGTACAGACCGAGCTGATGGAGGTAGAGGTTTGGAGATTTAAATTTCTACTCTTTAACATGTGTAGGGAATAGGTTTCTGGTTTCGATTAAATTTTCCCCCAAAATAAACTTTTTGCCAGTTGTTCAATTTACGATATAAGATGCTAAATTTGACATCCAGTTTACGCCCGGTAGCGTTCACACTTGTTTTTTTTTTACGTCAAAAAAACAAACTTTTTTGTCATCACCGATCGACAAGAATAACAGAACTTATTCACCAAATGATCTCCCTTATTTTCTTGTCTTTTAACTGATCACCCACAACAAGCCTCGAAAAACTTTGGTTACGTTATGGTTTATACAGAGTGACTAATCAACAGCAAATTCTTGGAGAATCACTCTTTAAATAAACATGAGCAGAGAATACAGGTGTCATTGTATATTCATCAATACAGGCGGACAGAAAACGCCCAAATTAGGTTAATGAAGGCGGCATTGATGAGTGAATTCGAAGTTTGGATCGTGTTCCATTCTCATTTAGTTGGAGACAGAGACACCCTTTGGCAATCTGACAAACTTAGACAGGAAAAAACATTTTAACAGTTACAGAGAGAGAGAGAGAGAGAGAAAGAGAGAGAGATGGGGACGGAGAAGAGGACACTAAAAGATGTCAGGACCCAAATAATGAGAAATAGAGGGCATAGGCTTGATAATTGTGGACAATACTTTTTTTGACGATACTAAACATTTAACTACAAACCGTTACAAGCGCAAACCTCCACCACAAACGCATTCAAAAAAGTGGGGACCTATGCTGATGGGGCCCATGAACGACACTATGAACCAGCATTTTAATGACACACAAGGAATTATGTATCAGCCTTTTCTATAATTCCCTCATAGACAACGATAGCGAGGAAAACAGAATAGCAGGTTTGAGCACTACATTGATTGTCTCTTTCTGACTTCTTACACCTTTTCGATTTTTGACGTGAGATTTCAGCACCTTCATCCGACCGTTCGGATATAATTTGTTGTTCACCTCGTCAGCAAGGCTGTACTCTGGAAGACTTGACACATAACTTCTAAAATTGAATGCATATGATTATGCAACAATAGATCATGAAGGGAAATACTTTGATGACTGGATAATGATGCTATAAATATTCATTGATAAGTGATTTTCTCAAAAATACTGGGTTTATGTTGTGTTTTATATGATGAAATACACAATTTAGCTGTACAGTACGTTAGGGTCCTAGAAAGTCGGTTGGAATAATTTTATGATCTAATAATGATTCTATGAAGTATAATGAAATAAATAATTTAGGTGAAGGATGTAGGGTCATAGAAAGAGAGGGTGAATACTTTGATAACTGAATAATGGTTGTACGAAGTATTCTATGTTGATACATATAATTAACCATGAAAGTATCGTATGGTCATAGAAAAACAGAATAAATAGTTTAATGATTAAATAATGATTCTATGAAGTTTTACATAATGAAATATATGATTTAGCTGAAAGATGTAGGGTCTTAAAAAGACGGGATAAATACTGTGATAACTGAATAGTGATTCTATGAAGTCTTACATAGTGGGATATTCAATTTGTTTGAAAGTTGTTCCATGGTCATAGAAGAACAGGAAAAATTGAATTATGATTCTATGAAGTTCCATATGATGCAATACATAATTTATCTGAAAGGTGTTGTACAGTCAAAGAAAGACGTGATGGGATATATACTTTGATGATTAGATAATGATTCGATGAATTTTTTTCATGATGAAATACAGAATTTGGCTGAGAGGTGTTGTACCGTCATAGAAAGAGGGGATAAATACCTCGCTGATTGAATAACAAATTTACGGAGTATTTCATGATGAAATACATAATTTAGCTGATATGTGTCGTATAGTACTAAAAAAAAAAAACGTGATTAATACTTCGATAATTGAATAAGGATTCTGTGGAGTCTTTTATGATAATTTACATGAATAACTTCAAAGGTGTTGTATGGTCATACATGGACGGGATAAAGAGATTGATGATTGAATAATAATTCTATGAAGTTTCATATGGTGAGGTACATAATTTAGCTGAAAAGTGTTGTATGGTCATAGAAGGACAGGATAAATACTCCGTTAATTGAACAATGATTCAATGAAGTTTTATATCATGAGATACATCATTTAGCTAAAAGGTGTTGTATGGTCATAGAAAGACGGGGTGATTATTTTGTTGATTGAATAATAATTCTATGAAGTCTTTTATGATGAAATACATAATTTACCTGAAAGGTGTCGTAAGGACATAGGAAACAGGGGAAAATACTTTGATGATTGGAAATGACTTTATGAATCCTAGGAACAAGGACTGTCGGATAGAATATTTCAAATCTTATATAAAAAATGTGTTAAAATGGAAATCTTCTTTGCAGACACCGTATCAAATGAAATAATAGAGGATTCCCTCCGCTTTCCGGAAGTAGAGTGTTCCTATAAAAACATTTACTCACTGAAATGACGTAAACTAGATGTATAACTTACGATTATTTACATAGGGGAATTTTTTGAGCGTTCCCAAACGGGAAAAAATAAGATGATAATAGTAGTAGGTCAGGTTTGGTCATTGGAAGTTGGATTGTAAGGAGTTACAGGAGACTGGGTGTAGGAGAATGAAGACAAGCGATGCAAAATAGATGTTGAACGTTAATTTCGCTTTCCACCATTTTTTAAAAGGCGAAAACGTGGTCTAAAGCGAACTTTTAAAAAGCAGAGATACCTGTATATAAAAAGCAATTTACAAAATAGCAAACAAGCTTCTGTCAAAATTTATGACATAGTTACACAACCATTGTTATGGATATTTTTCTTTCTCCCCTGGACGTCTGTTAGATTTGAAAATTGTCCTGGAATGTTGAACGGAGGACCTTCATCCCATTCACGGGTTATATTGTTCTTGCTCTTTACCTGTCACGTACGGTGAGCATCCTAGAAATTTCTTGATGACTCGTAACCGTCAACTTTAACATGCCAATTTGCCTGAGCCGGTGTATATTCCAGTACTTACCGAATCAGAGATTGAACTAACGACATCCAGGGAATATTCAAGCTTTGAATAACACTTTTATCCATCGTTATGTTTGGAAGCAATATTCATGTCTTTCAATATCTGCCCTATTCAGGCTCAAATAATTATCCGTAGAATCATTTTTTTAAAAATATATATTTTTTTTGAATATCACATTTTTTCTTGATAACTTCCGTATAATTAGTTGATGCTTGAACCCTTTTCAACCATTCATTGGTTTTGTTTCGATTGCAAAAAGTGTTTTATATGATTAAAATGAGTTCTTTGGAAAATCAAAATAAAAGCAAAACAAAACAAACAAAATCTTTTAAATGTTGTTGTTTACGATTTCTCATCTTAGGAAAATTTGAATTTAAAAAAAAAATCGTATAATGCTAATATGCTACAAGAGTTATTGGATAGATTCAATCCAAATTTTTCAGATAGTGTTTGAAATATTGATAATGTTTTCTTATCTTTTATCTTATGATTCAGGAGAGTTCATTTTCTGGAAAAACACTTGAAGGAATCCTTAAAGCTTTTTCGAAAATTGTCAGACAGGAAAGCGTAGAGGAGAGGGTTTAGTCCACTGTTTGTATAATACAACAGATAGCAAATCGGTGACAGCAGACTCCCCATGTTTTTAGTATCCGTCCATAAGTAGATGCATGCCCTTATATGGTAAGGCAGAGCCAATACGGCAAACGTACCGATAATGATCAGTAGCAAACGAATGACCTTCTTCCTGGCCTGTACAACTCTTTGAGTGTTTACACACGGCCATTTTTTATGGTATTGATTCCGGAAGCCAGGCCTCACAAACCTGGCATTGTTACTCATACACAATGAGTTCATCTTGGTCTGGTTTCGTCTCATCTCTTCCCTGTTTAAGCCACGGCGTTTGAACTTCTTTGGAGTTTCCATCTGACTGTTGTCGTTTGGCCTGCTGGTCATTGTTTCGGTCCCAGTTCCGATGGCCATATTGACACCAACGCCGCTGTCGTTTGAGTATATTTCTGAGCTACCTTCGCCGTCGGTGATTTCTGACATATATTCCACTTCTGTCTCAATTTGTGATACGATAGAACCACAGTGACATGAACGTCGGCTATTCGAGGAACACACATGGCTGTCAACTTTGGTCATTTCAATGTTCTCCGTCCGGCGACAAAGGTCGGGACCAGAGCCACACACGACTCCTGTTGTCGGCCGGCTGTAATTGTTGCCATAACTACCACTGGATAAGCAGTGATGGTGATGTGGTTGGGGACAGTTATCTGCTTGATATTCCAGACGTTGGTTGCTCTGCGGGTTCAGAGCGAAATTCTGTGAGCTGCTGCTCTGCCAAAGAGTTGCAGCGATCTTGCAATACATGAAACTAAGTACAAACAAAGGTAGAATGTACCAGACGATCAGGTTAGCGAGTACGTAGGCATTAGTGTTGATGTTGTCAGATCGCATATAGCAGAAAGTTTTCCCGCCCAACGTGAACGTGTCATGTACAATCAACTGGGGAGAGTTGTAAGCAGCCAGAATCAACCAGATCAAAACTTGAGTGACACGAAGACGCTTGAAGGTGAAAAGCTGTTTGGCCTTTAGCGGATAGAGAATGGCGACGTAGCGTTCAATGGATATAACAGAGAGTAAAACCACTGGAATGGTTAAACTCATATAATGGGCGAAATAGTAGACTTTACACATGACCTGTAAAAAGACAGAGAAAGATACAAAAAATAGCATTAACACATTTGAAATTTCATTTAAAAAATAATTATTGTTCGTTCTTATGTGGTATTCATTCAATCTTAATTTCAGATGCTTTGAATGGCAACTACTCAGCAAGTAAAGTAGTTGCGATAGAAAGCAGCTTAATACTTTTCGTCCAAAAAATCCCAATATCGCATCTAATACTATTTGTGTAATTGGAAGCTAAAAGACTGAGAGTAATACTCCTGGAATGATAAAACTCATATAATGTATGATATAGTAGACTTTACACATGACCTATAAGAAGACAGAGAAAATATATAGAGAATAGCGTTTACATATTTGAAATTTCGTTTTTTTTAAAATTATAGTTCATTCTTGAGTGGTAATCTTTGAATCTTAATTTCAGGTGTTCCCAATTGCAACTACTCAGCCAGTAAAGTAGTTGCAAAAGAAAGCAACTTAATTAACAATTTTCCGTCAAATAAATCCCATTATTGCATCTGATACTATCAGTATGATGCGGAGCCAAAAAAAAAAAGGAAAAAAAAAGAAATTGAAAGAAAAAGAAAAGAAACTTGCCATTCCAGTCAATATTTGAACAACCACAGCGTCAAAGTTTGAAATCATTTAAAAATTCCATCAAAGAATGGATATGGTCAGAAATAATTCTAGTTATGACATCGCTGGCATTTTACACAGTAAAATACCTAAAACGAACGGATCTCTCGTGAAAGAATAATTAACAATGCTACATTTAAAAAATTCAGTTATTACATCTTATACTACTTGTGAGATGAAAGGCCACTGAAATTAATAAATTTCAATTGAAAAAATATTTTTTGAATTAGGTTTCGGATAACAATGAGCATGCTCATCATAATCACCCCATTTGTTGACATATAATGATACACTGTGGATATAGAACTTTTTTAAAAAGATTATGTCCCTTCCAGGCTGTGAAGTACTCAGAATATCGGAAAACTGACGAAAGAAAATCTGAGTTGATTTGCTGCAGCTCAAACCCCGTTTGAAATCACATAGGAGAAAGGGTGCGAATACCCGAAAATAGATGTGGCATAGGGAATACAAAATGATTCAGAACTTGTCCAAGGAAAAACGAAAAACCTTGAACTATGTGGTAGGTTGGAAGCCGTAAACACTATCCATACAGTACATAAATATTCATACAGTACATGAATATTTCAATGAGCAGATTCTGATTGGCTGTACGGAAGATTGCCTAATTAGGAAAATTGTAAATCATTGAATTTCAGTTCATTTATAAAAATGCCGGAGTAGGAGATAAAATATAGAATGGACTACTACTACTACTAGTAATAATAATAATAATAATAATAATAATAATAATAATAATAATAATCGTAATATTAATAGTAATAGTAATAATTAAACTGACTACTCCATCCAACCGAGAAACAAAAAAAGGAAAACTTGTCAAATGATAGACGTGGCCGAGTCTGCAGACCACAGAGTAAATAGGAAAGATAGTGAAAAATTGGGGAAATCCCAAGATCTGGCAAGAGAACTGAAGAAGGTGTGGGACATAAAAGTAACGGTAGTACCAGTGATAATAGGTGCACTCAAAACTGCCCCAAAGACACTGAGGGCGGGATTGGTGGAACTCGGGATAAAAGGAAGGATTGAGACTGTTCAGACCACGGCCCTGTTAGGAACTGCACAGATAGCGATGAAAGTTCTCAAAATATAAGATCTACGAACCTAACTGTTTGCAGTGGTCTAAGAGAGGTTGAGGAAAAAACACCCAAATGTTAGCAGAGGTGTGAACCACAGCACAGATGTGATAGGCAACGGGGAGATGAGGTATGGGCTGGAGACTCGAGGAGAATAACTGTCACTCAGCCGTAAACGATGACCACCGGGCAACTGGTGTGAAACTGTAAACCACAGTATTGCTGTGGACAATCAGAATGTTGAGATGAGGGCTGGAAACTTGGGGAGGCTTGCTGTCAATCAACTTCTAGCAGTAACCACTAGACAACTGATGTGAAATTGCAGATAATAATAATAGTAATAATATTGCCAAAAACAGGGGGGAGCTTGAGACTCTGTTCAACTAAGTAAAAGATTACAGTGAGGACATCGGGATGGAATTTGGAATAAAAAAATGTGCAATCATAGTAATGCATAAAGGAAGGCTTACAATGACTGAAGGAATTGAACTCCCTGACAACAACAAGATTAAAGCATTGACTTCACAAGACCGATACAAATACCTAGGCATCCTTGAATGTGACACGATGAAAAGGGAGGAGATGAAGGAGAAAATAAAGAGAAAATACCTTAGAAGGATAAGGAAAATATTAGAAACCAAATTGAACAGCAGGAATGTAATAAAAGGAATGAACACCTGGGCTGTGTCAGTAGTTAGATATACAGGACCATTCCTAGGATGGACAAAGGAAGAACTCCAATCAATGGATAGGCGAACAAGGAAACTTATAAAACATAAAGCATTACACCCTAGAGATGATACAGATAGGCTATACGTTAAGAGAAAAGAAGGTGGCTGGGGGCTCATCAGCATAGAAAACTGTGTCCAGAGAGCTAAAGCAGTCCTGGAAAGGTATGTGCAAACAAATAGTGAAGAAATCATGAAGAGTACGAGGGAGTATAAAACAATGGAACAGCACAGCAATCAAGAAAAGAAAAATGGGAAGAGAAAAAATTATATGGCGAGTTTAAAAGGCAGTTAAAAGATGTAGCAGACGAGAAATCATGGACGTGGTTACGAGAAGGAAACCTGAAGAGACAGACAGAATCGCTCATTATGGCAGCTCAAAACAAGAGCATAAGGACAAACTACATAAAACCAAAATTCGACAGAACACAGACAAACAGCAAATGCCGCATGTGCTGTGAAAGAGATGAGACAGTAAACCACATACCTAGTGAATGTAGTCAACTTGCCTAAAAGGAGTATAAGCATAAACATGATAGAGTAGCAACGATGATACACTGGGACCTAAACAAACAAATGGGATTCAACCATGTGGAAAAGTGGTATCAGCACAAGCCAGAGGCAGTTTTGGAGAATGACAACCACAAACTAATCTGGGACTTTGACATCCAAACTGACCACCTCATCCAGGCAAGAAGACTGGACTTGGTAATTGTAGACAAGAAAAGGAAGACCTGCCATATAGTAGACGTGGCTGTACCTGCAGACCATAGAGTAAAGAGGAAGGAGAGTGAAAAACGGGGAAAATACCAGGACTTAGCAAGAGAATTGAGGAATTGCGGAACATGGAAGCCAGGGTAGTACCGGTCATAGTGGACGCACTAGGAACAGTCCCCAAAACGCTGAGGGTGAGACTGGAGGAGATCACGATGAGGAGGAGGATTGAGACTGTACAGACCACTGCACTACTGGGAACTGCATGGATACTGAAGAAAGTGCTAGAAATATAAGGACTGCAACGCTAACTGTCAATAGTGACCCAACAGAGGAAGGGAAATGAAAGTGGAAACTCAAATTGTACCATTGACATGATAGGCGAAAGAGAGAGGAGACATTAGAAGAAGACCTGAGGAGACTTATTGTCACTCAGCCTTCAGCGATAACCACTGGGCAACCGGTGTGAAACTGTAAATTGCAGTATTACTGCGACCTATGAGTACTAGGAGAGGAGGGCTGGAGACTTGAAGGGACTTGCTGTCACTCAAACTCCAGTGGTTACCACCAGGCAATTGGTGTGAGATTGCAAATAATAACAATGATAATAATAATAAGAAGAAAAAGAATTAGAAGAAGAAGAAGAAGAAGAAGAAGAAGAATTAGAAGAAGAAGAAAAAGAATTAGAAGAAGAAGAAGAAGAAGAAGAAGAAGAAGAAGAAGAAGAAGAAGAATTAGAAGAAGAAGAAAAGAATTAGAAGAAGAAGAAGAAGAAGAAGAAGAAGAAGAAGAAGAAGAAGAAGAAGAAGAAGAAGAAGAAGAAAAAGGAGAAAAACAAATAATGTTTTAATTGTTTTCAAATATGATATAATAAATGTAAGAAAACGAAGCTGAAGATATCTGGTGTGTTTATATCATCTCCAATATTTCCATTTATTCACTGTATCATATCTTAAAGAATTCGAAACGGTCTTGATTTTTTTCTTTACATTTTAACAAACAAGGTGTTATCGATCAATCTCTCAAATAATCATAGCTTTTTGTTTCATTTGCTGTTCTTTCTTCTTGCTTTATGCCTTGCCCATCCCCATTTTATAGCATGTGCTATATCCTTCACTTCTCGGATCCATGTTGGTCTTTTTCTAATAGTTTATCTAACATTGCGTTTCCCATCGTCGCCAGTGCTATTCCAAGTTTGTCTTTGAATGATTCTGTAAGTTACTAGGTTTGGCACCGATACACGTTACTTTTTAAGCATATTCGCGATTTGCATTTCAGTATATTTTCATTTATACCAAATGTTTTCCAGCCAATCGTTTTGCGCCGTGTAATTCAATGTCCATGGTCTTTCTCCTGCTTTACCGCTTTATCTAAGTGGATTTATTTTACAACTTTCTTTAAAGCTTCAGCGTCTATTCTTATGGGATCATCAGTCTTTTATCATTAAATATTACTTTTGTCTTGTTTTCATCATTAATATTTTTTTGTTCTCTCTATTTAAATCTGAAAAGGAGAGTGTACAACCAATGCATTCTCCCGATAGTCACTTATGGAGCTGAAACATGGAAGCTTACCAAGAGACAGACCTACAAACTGAGAAGCATGCTATGTGCACGCAAGAGAATCATGCTCAAACTTACATGGAGATATCACAAGACAGCACAGTACATAAGGAAGAAAACAGGAGTCTGGAACATCATAGAAACTATTACAAAACTCAAATGGGTAGGCCATGTTGCAAAAATGAAAGACAACCGATGGACATCATGACTTACAACATGGATCCGCAGAGATCACATGAGAAACCGAGGCCGACGGGACACGAGATGAACTAGACAAATTCAGGAAATACTAGCTCTGCAACGTCCATGATAGAGAATTGTGGCGAATTCCGGGGGAAGGTCTATGTCCAACGACGGACGTTAAAAGAATGATGATGATGATGATGATGATGATGATGATGATGATAATAATACTTTATCATCTCAGTATCCTAAATTGTTCAAATATCTCCATTCCCGTTAGCTCTCACGTTTTCTCTATTTTGTGTTTTGAAAGGTGATCCCATGATTCATTGTAGATAGTTTCCGTTACATACGTCCCTTCGACTTTGATTAAAATGTTCCGTTAGGAAATAGGAAGTACTCAACGATCCTTTGCATTGGGAGGTGGTATATACTTGATGGAACATAAGTTAATTGTACTTAATTGACTATTTCACCGTTCTTATTGCATTGTCAGCGTGACCAGCAACTTGTTCCTTCAAGAATCTAATGTGCCATTATCTTTGAGGTTGGAGCAGTTGGATTAATTATGTAGCCACTCTTCAATTGTTACGCTAATTCCTTTAATCAAATAACGATTGTCAATGCAACTAATGTAATACCTTTACTTGTTCGACAATTTGTTTGCTATTGTTAGAGTGTCATTGTTTCTAACTTTATGTGTAATGAAGGATTTCCTGAGAATGTTGTAAAGCAAATTCGATTGAATGATGATAAATTGTGTTTTATTATATAGAAACTCTTATTTGGTATGATCAGCCGTTATTACACAGCGAATGTACCATTTTCTTTAATTTACATCGTATAAGCCAAATGTTTCATTCCTTGTGTAATAACGGGTAACAATTTTAAGTAAGAGTTTTTATATAATGTAACGCAATATGTAATCATATATATATATATATATATATATATATATATATATATATATATCTATTTCATTACCATATAAAAGAATGTTGATGATTTGAAAATCGGAAAGTGGAGGAAAAAGCAAGAGTTATGTATCGAAAATATTTTTATTACGTGGATATGATTCGATGCATTTCGGTGGTTACCAACCACATTTAAAAAACAAACTTGCTGTGATTGTAGTGAAAACCGTTTGATATGTAGATGTTCGAGATCTGAGGAATTAAACGAGATTTTTTGTGTTTTCCGTCGTTTAGTAAAAGTGAGAAAGGGGAGAATATATGTAGGTGAGAATTGGGTCGGGGTGAAATAAGGGGACTCAGTGGAAGGAGGCGTCAATTCCAGTTATCAAAATCCCGTTCAATCGCTTCACATCCACACAATGAATGATCCAATTAATATTTATCATGTTCTGCTTTTTTGCAATGTAGCTCTTTAAACTATTACTCTACTATCAAGATCAAGAAAAAAGAACAGAAAATGTTATTTGTCTTTAGAATTTTCAATACTTGAAAATTTGCGAATATAGTTCATGCCTTATGATAACAACCCGCCCTAGGTGACAAAAGAAAAAAATTCTTCACAGTGCTAAATGTATCTGTCATTGTTCAAGTGCTGTAACCCTGCAGGGGTTTGTTTTCGGTAATTTTACACTGAAAGACATCAGACTACTCCCAGGAAATCATCATCATCATCATCATCATCATCATCATCATCATCATCATCATCATCATCATCATTATCATCATCATCCTTTCAACGTCTGTTGTTGGACGTAGACCCCCTTCAGGATTCGCCATAATTCTCTATCATGGGCGTCGCAGAGCCTGTACTTTCTGAATTTGTCTAGCTCATCTCTTTTATCTAATATTCTGCCGTCCTCAGTTCTGCATGTGGTCTCAGGGGGTCCATCTTGTGAGTTGCAATGTCCTTTGGTTGTCTGCCATTCTTGCAACATGGCCATCCCACTGCCATTAGAGCTTTTTAATAGACTCTATAATGTCCCTGACTCTTGTCTTTTCCTGGATGTACTGTGCTGTCTTGTGGTCTCTCCATGTGAGGCCCAGCATATTTTTTTCACGCGCACGTTGCATAGTTCTTAATTTGCGGAGCTGTCTCTTGGTTAGGTTCCATGTTTCTGCTCTGTGACTATTGGGAGGATGCATTGGTTATACACCTTTCTTTTTAGGATTGATGGGATCTTCTTATTTTTGAGGGTTGATTTTGTTCAGCCAAACGGTTGCCATCCTTGTGTGATTCTCTGCTTGATTTCTTTTGTGGGTCTCATGGAGATTCGTTGTCCTAGGTAGATGTAGTGACGTACTCTCTCCGGTTCTGTTTTCGATTTTGATCTCAGTATTTTTATCTCCGATGTGGTTGTTGCGCATTATCTTCATCCTGCTGAAGTTCGTGCGTAGGCCGACTTTAATAAGTGACAAAACAGTTCAACTGAGTTTCTCACGTATATGTAAATAAGAAAAATAAACGACTATGGATGACATACCGACGAAACTTGACCAATTAGCGAATGTCACCGTCGAAGGGAACGGAGATAATACTGTCTATCATAGTAGATAGGTGAATGTAGAAATCACCCTCGGAAGTGTATGAAACAAGTCAGTCAACAGAAACAGTCAAATGACCAACGGCTTTTGGCAGTGTGCAGTGCTGGGTAGGATCAATAAAATCTAAGAAACAAATTTACCATAAATATACATTGTAAAATAATCCCCTGAATACCTAGGGGAGGATAAAACTTTTTTTATTTGGCAAAAATGGGTTAATGTTTAAATTTCAAACACTTAGCTCTTTTAATACGGCATGTATACAGGATACATACATAACCAGAAGGATCAACTTAAAAACTGAAGAAACCCATGTTGACTGTTTTGGTGATAATTCTGTTCCAGCATTTTCAATAGACACGATGCTGATCGGCCTCGAACTTTGAAACCGAATTGGATTTGACCTTTCCAGCAAATAAAAGACCGTATCGTCCTTTTGAAAACTTTGAAGATTCTGTTCAATTATTTTTTGCGTTAAGTCTTTCCGTCTCCTCGTCCGTTCATAGACACGGTATCTCTGAAAGTAAAGAATTGATTTCAATGGAATTTCATTGAATATTGTGCCATGGGACAATGAAGAGGAGATTAGATTCATGTACATTATCTCCTCTGCGTCGTACTTATATGTCCCAAACATTTGATACCGTCAAAGGTTCTCAACGAATTTCAATGACAGTTTGTTCAATGCTTAGACTATAGACCATGGATAAGAATTATTGAATTTTAGGGTTGATTCATGCACAATTATCACCTCTTGAAAAAAAGGAGCGGCAGAAGTTTGTGTTTTCAGAGTGCTCTCTAGATATCGAATGAACTTAGTCTAATCAAGAGAGAAATTTACTCACGTAGTATGTCGACTAGTGATAAAAAAACAAGATGAAGGAGAAAAGCCAAATATGAAAATTGAAAAGACAACAGGTCTGGTTAGTCACTCAATAGAAACTGTTGCACAACCAACGGCTGCATGCTGTGTTGGGATGATAAATTGAAAAAAAAAAAAAAAACTGGAAAGAGAGTTAATCGAATGAATGTTACTTATAAATATTCTGAACTTTCAAAACATAGGCTGACACGAACTAAGGTATCAGTTTAGCATAAACTTATACTGCAAACTGAATCCCCTCTGGTGCGAAGCTGGCACACATGAGAATCTATGGTGCAGGTACACGGTGAGCACTTTTCGTATACTCTAGCAGCTTACTTGGGGACTCACTTTCTCTTTCATGGACAAGACAAGTGTTGTGATCTATAGTTATTTGAAGTTCACTTGCTGTATCTTCCAACAGACCACCCTGGATAAAACAATTAGCGGGAAGTTCAATATCGGACCTTTTTTGGACATTGCAGCCTTTTCCCTATTTCCCCGCCGAAGGACACACTTACACGTCAGAGTCTCCCAGTTATCTAATGAAATATTTACAGTTTTAAGTGATATCTTCAGACAATCCTTGAAGCACATCTTTGGCTTTCAAGGAGGCAATTTACCATTGTTTCACCACTCATTTCTGCTAAATGTCCTCTTAATCAGAGCCTATATTTCGGAATAGTAGCAACAATACTATCAAAGTATCAATACTCCCAAACACGTTAACATCACTTACGTGCATTTCACAATGTAGTACTATAATCTTCCGCAAGTATTGTCGGTTGAACCGCTCCAATTGTCTTACATTATGACAGGGGCCACCCTTGTCTCGCATTCATGAAGTAAAAAGACCTGTACATAACCATTGCACTTTTAGACTTCATTCCTTACGAACTGCAACGTAGTCCTCAATGGCGTTGCTTCAGATTTCAAAACGCACCACTTGCTTTTTTTTCCAATCCCATCCCATCATCACCTGTTTCTAGAGACTAATAGTGAGCCCCGAAGGCAGGCTGAATATCATCCTCAGTGTGAGTAATCAGATCACAATCTGCTAATAGTCTGCTTACAACAATTATCTCTCTCTAGGATAGAAGAACGTTGTTTCTTTTATGAAAATCTCCCGACGTGAAATATATTTTCTGACGTACGGTTGCGAATAAAGACACTATAATTACCGTCTTTAAAGGCCATGCGGTAAGCCATGGCAAAATAGTGTAGGCACCCCAGAGTATCTCCCGGTTTCTCTCTAATTTATCAATCAATTCTGACAGTATTCAACCAACTTATCCCTTGACGTCGAAAACTGGATAACTTCAAATTTGATGACGACATCTTCCTTTTTGCAGTGAACCATCATGATCTCTGAATATTAGTAGACTAAATGAAGAAATTAAGAGAGTTGGTTTCTACATGAAATCCGATAAAGCAAATGTCAAGCACAACAGACACGTTGGAAACAAAGACTCAATAGTTAAAATCAAAAACTAAGAGCTGAAAGAATGAAACAACTACATCTAACTTGGATAATAAATCTCTATAAAATCCCCAAAAGAAGAAAAGGTCAAGAGAAAAATCTCTTTACGTTGGCAAGCCTTCGGTAGTATAAGCTTATGCTTCGAAAACAAGAAAATCCTATTAGTACTAACAAATAGATCCCTCTGATAGTCACTTATGGAGATAAAAGATAGAACCTAACTTAGCCAGAAGATAGACCCACAAACAGAGAACCATGGAGCGTGCACAGCAGGGAATCATACTCAGCATTACATGGAGAGATCACAAGACAGCAAGGTATATTAGAGGAAAAACAAGTGTCAGAGATATCATAGAATACATAAGAAAACTCAAATGGCAATGAGCTGATATTACAAGGATGGCAGAAGCCCGCTTGACATCACAACTCGTAATGTGGATCCTCAGATATCATATGTGGTAATGTAGCCGACCAAGAAATAAATTGCGAACGACCAGACAAATTTAGAAAGTACTCTGCAGCATCCATTATAGAAAAATCTCGCAAATGTTGGGGAAAGTATATTTCCAAAGACAGACGCTAAAAGGCTGCTGCTGCTGCTGATCCCTGGTTTTCTTTTTACTATTCGATTTCATAACACTTGCTTTGACTTCTCCAAAATAGGGAGGGGTTAAAAGACAATATTTAACTGGGCTGTTCAAAAATTTATCATCGAGTATTTCCAGTATATATACATACATAGCCCGCAAAACCATCATAGAACTGGAATAAACATATGTTGTTAGTTATGGCGATAGTTTTGGATGCTGCTTACTAATGAATTGATCGATGGTACTACTAAGCGAAACAAAACGGACATGACCCTGGAGAAATCGAGGTTTAAAGTTTAGATTCCCGCTCATCATCATCATCGATCACTGTACGTCCTTCATTGGACAGAGACCTTTCCTCCAATTTGCCATACTTCTCTCTCGTTGGCGTCGCAGAGCCAGAACTTTCTGAATTTGTCTGGCTCGTCTCTACATCTAATACTCTGATGGCCCCAGTTTTGCATGTGATCCCAGGTTTTCCATGTCGTGAGTTCACCAGTTGTCTGCCATTCTCATAGTATGGCCAGCCCATTGCCATTTGAGTTTTTAATGGATTTTATGATGTCCCTGCCTCCTGTCTTTTCCAGGATATATTGTGCTGTCTCGTGGTATCTCCATATGATGTTGAGCATAATTCTTTCATGTGCACGTTGTATGGTTCTCAATCTGCGGGTCTGTCTCTTGGTTAGATTCCATGTTTCAGCTCCATAAGTTGCTACTGGGAAGATGCATTGGTTTTATACTTTTCTTTTAGTCATTAATGGGATCTTCTTGTTTTTGAAATTTGAGCTTACTCGGCCAAAGGCTTGCCATCCTAGAGTGATTCTTTGCTTGATTTCTTCTTCCTTCGTGGGTTCCATACAGATTCGTTGCCCCAGATCGATGTATTGATCTACTTTCTCCAGTTCTGTGTCCTTGATTTTCATCTTTGTGTTTTTATCTCCGATGTGGTTGTTGCACATAATGTCCGTCTTGCTGAAATTCATGCGTACGCCAAATTTCTTGCTTTCTTCATTTACTTCATCTATCATTAGTTTGAGGTCGTGCAGGCTTTCTGGAAAAAGGGCAATATAGTCTGCAAATCTGCGATCGCTCAGATACTCGCCATCTATTCTAATCTCTTTACTCTCTCAGTCTAATCTTCTGATGATCATCTCGAGGCAGGATATGTAGAGTTTGGGTGAGCTGGTATCACCCTGTCTTAGCCCTTTTAGAAGCCCTTTTTTGGAGCTAAAAGGGCTCATTCTTTTTTTAAAGCCAGTTAAAGGAGCTGCTGTGACTGTATATATGCTGCAGATCTTCGACATATACTGATTCTGCACTTTGTTGAGTGATGGATTCCATGAATTCAAGGATATCAACAGAGTCGAAGGCTTTTTTTGAAGTCGATAAATGCTACAGCAACTGGTAGCTTATATTCTGCTACCTTTTTCCAGTTGATTTATCGACTGAAGGTGGTCCATGGTCGAGTAACTTCTAAAGCCAGCTTGCTCTCCAAGTTTATATTGATTGAGCGTTCTTATGATTCAGTTAGTGATGATTTTTGTGGAAAGCTTGTATATGCAGTTGAGTAGGCTTGTAGGTCTGTAGTTGTTGATATTTTTCTATGTAAAAGTCTGATGCATTGTCATAAGTTTTGTCCGCCTATCCATTGATTGGAGTTCTTCCTTTGTCCATCCTAGGAATGGTCCTGTATATTTAACTACTGACAAAGCCCAGGTGTTCATTCCTTTTATTACATTCCTGCTGCTCAATTTGGTCTCTAATATTTTCCTTATCCTTCTAAGGTATTCTCTCTTTATTTTCTCCTTCATCTCCTCCCGTTTTATCGTATCACATTCAAGGATGCCTAAGTATTTGTATCGGTTTTGTGAAGTCAATGCTCTAATATTATTGTTGTCAGGGAGTTCGATTCCTTCAGTCATTGTAAGCTTTCCTTCTTGCATTACCATGATTGTGCATTTTTCTATTCCAAATGTCCTCACTGTATTATTTTACTCCGTTGAACAGAGTCTCAAGCTCTCCCCTGTTTTTTGCAAACAATTTTATATCATCCATTTACATTAGGTGGTTGACTCTTCCTTTTGTTTTTAGAAATGGTACCCTTTGCTGTTCTTCAGGATTCTGTTGAGTGGTATCATTGTTAGAACAAATAATAGTGGGGACAACGAGTCTCCTTGGAAAATTCCCCCTTTTCATCCATAGCTCTGCTTGGTTTTCTCCTGTGGTTGTCAAGTCTACCTTCCCGTTTTTCATTGAGTTTTCAATGAATCTAACCACCGGTTCGCTAATTTTGAACATTCTAAGGCATTCGAGTATCCAGCTATGTGGGATCATATCATAAGCTTTTTTGTCATCTATCTATCCCATTGCGATGTTCTTTTTCCTTTTCCTTACTTCTTTTAAGATCATCTGGTCTATGTAGAGTAAATCATTTGCCCCTTTGGTTCCTTTCCTACAACGTTTCTATTCTATTGGTTATAGTCCCCTTCTTTCCATTGATATATACATCCTCTCTGCTAATTGCCCGGTCAAGATTTTCCCCCATAAGTCGTAAGCACGTTATTGGTCTATAGTTGCTTGCTATGATCCCTTTTTTTAGGGTCTTTTTGGATGAGGGTGGTTCTGCCTTTGGTGCCTCGCCTTCGTTTATGCAACTTTGGAGTAGGTGAGTGAGTCTGTCGTGTAATGTGGTGAATTTCTTGAACCAATATCCATGGATCCCGTCGGGACCCGGTGTTTTTCAATTAGCTATTTTCCCAAGAGCATGTTTCAACGTGGTTTCATTCAATAATATTAGTTCTGCATTGTCTATATTTTCAAGTTCTTTTCTCATGTTTCCTAACCATCGCATTACGTTGTGTCTTTTTGGGTGCCCCCATATGCTATTCCAATAGTTCTTGGCCTCGATGGCGTCTGGTTTTATTTTCTGTCTTCTTTCTCCGTTTAAATCTTAGTAAAACTTTTTCTCGTTGTTTTGGAATGTGCGGTTTTGTGTGTACTGGGCCGTTCTTAGTCTGTATCTCTTCAGTCATGCCTCTTCGGCTAATCTCTTCTGATGTATCTCTCCCACTACTGTGGGGATGCCTTTTTGTGTTCCAAAGTCTTAGTCGTGTTCTGTCTGTGGTGTATTTCTAAGCAGTACTTCATCTCTCTGGAATTGGGTGATCTGCTTTTGTAATCTTCTTTCCCAGTTGGGTTTCTCTTCCCTATTATTGCTTGGGGTTCTTCATTGTGTTGTGAAGCTTTGTGTTACCATTTTCGCCCCAGTGTAAATTAAGTTGTTGAGTTCGAGAAGGGTGTTCGTTTCAATGTGCTGTAAGAGGCAGTAGACATGTTTGGTCACTTCTCCGAGTTTCTTTCTGTCTTTGTCTCTTAGGGAGGGGAGTGTTGTTTTCTCTTCTTGCATGATTTCTTTCAAAGCTTGTATTTTGGTTTTCTCTTCTTCCGTTGGGGCCTCGTCGTCACCCTCTGGTGCGTGGCTTTCTGTAGGGGTTTCGTGTGGAATTTTTCCAGTTTTGTCGTTGGTGTTAGTTGTGCTGAAGGGGGGGTATTCTTCAGGCGTGTCACCTTCTTCCCTCTCTACGTTATTGCAGATCTCTTGTAGTTCAGTCTCAGAGAGCCATTTCTTCTTTTGGATTTGTTTTACTTGGTCAGCCAGGTGTTGGCTCGATACTTCTACAGCAGATTTTCGGTGTGGTGTTATAAGGAACGCATGCTCAAAATAAGGAGGGAAAAATCCGCTATGAAATAAAAAAACTCAGATACCAACTTTGGAAGAAATCAAGCGAGGAGATTATTAGAGGCAAGGACAGAAAGAAATTCAGTGAAGCGACCGAACATGTCAACAGCCTATTACAACATATTGAAACCAACAGCCTTCTCGAGCATAACAACGATGGAGCAAAATGGTAACACAACGTTTTACAACACAAGAAAGAACCCCGAATGATAATAGGAAGGAAAAACCCAACTAGAAAAGAAGATTACAGAGACAAATCTCACAATTCCAGAGAAATGAAGTACTACTGAGAAATGCACCACCTACGAACAGACCACGTGTAAGATTTTGGGACAAATAGAAGATAACACAAAAAGGTATCCCCGTGGCTGTAGAAGGGATACATCAGAGGAGACTAGCCAAGGAGGCAAGGCTTGAGTGACACAGGCAAAGAACTGCCCAATACACACAAAACTGACCCCCCCCAAAAAAAAAAACAGGGGAAAGTTTTACTAAGATCTGAACGAGGGAAGAAGACAGAACATAAAGCTGGATGCCACAGAGACCAAGAACTACTGGAACAACATATTGAGGCACCTGAAGAGACACAACAAAACCCTGCTATGGTTAGAGAACATGAAAAGAAAAGTCAAAGATATAAACAATGTAATAGTATTGAATGAAACAACATTTGAACACGCTCTCAGCAAACAGGAAAGCGCCAGGACCTGACGGGATCCACGGATATTGATTTAAGAAATTCACTACATTACATGACAGACTCATTAACCTACTCCAAAGTTGCTTAAATGAAGGTGAGGTACCGGAATGGAAAACCAGAGGCAAAACCATCCTCATCCAAAAAGACCCGGAAAAGAGGGGAACGTGGCAAGCAATTATAAACCAATCACATACCAACCACCCATGTGGAAAATCCTGACCGGACAGATAGCAGAGAGAATGTACGTATCCATGAAAAGAAGGGGACTATTACCAGAAGAACAGAGAAGATGCATGAAAGGAACCAAGGGGTGATCTTAAAAGAAGTAAGAAGAAGGAAGAACATTGAAATGGGATAGATAGACGACAAAAAAGCCTACATGATTTTACACAGCTGGATACTTGAATGTCTCAGAATGTTCAAGATCAGTGAATCAGTGGTAAGATTCGTTGCAAACTCTATGAAAATGTGGGAAGTAAACTTGACAGCCACCGGAGAAAATTTAGCAGAGGTAAATATAAAAAGAGGAATCTTCCAGGGAAAACTCGCTGTTTCCACTATGATTTGTTCTTACTGTGAGACCACTCAATAGAATCTTGAACAGTAAAGGAAAAAGGGAAAAGTCAAAGACCTAAAGTACATGGACGCTTAAGAATTATTTTCAGAAAATAGGGGAGAGCTCGAGACGTTCTTCAACAAAGTGAAAAAATTGGAATGAAATTTGGAATAGAAAAATGTGCAATTATGGTAATGCATAAGGGAAGGCTCGTGGAGGCAGAAAGAATCAAACACCCAGACAACAGGAAGATTAGAGCACTGACCGCACAAGACCGATACAAATACCTGGGAGTTCTTGAATGTGACACGATAAAACGGGAAGAAATGAAGGAGAAAATGAAGAAAAAATACCTTCAGAGGATAAAAGAATCAATTAGAGACCGAATCGAACTTTCATAAAAAGAATAAACACCTGGGCTGTATCGGTAGTAAGACACACAGGACTATTCCTTGAATGAACGAAGGAAGAACTCCAAACAAAGAAGCTTATGACAATGCATAAAGCCTTGCATCCCAGAGATGACATGGATAGACTATACGTGAAGAGAAAAGAAGGTGGTAAAAGGTTCATCAGCATAAAGGACTGTGTCAAGAGGGCCCAAGCAGATCTAGAAATGTACATGCAAACAAACAGTGAAGACATCATAAAGAGTGCCTGGAGCAGCACAACGAACAACCATAAAGAGGAAGACAATAGAACAGCACAACAAACAAGCAAGAAAAATGGGAAAAGAAAAAAATTATACGGAGAATTAAAAAGACAGATAGAGGATGTGGCAGACAAGAGATCATAGAGGGAGTTACTAAAAAGGAACCCCGAAGAGAAAAACGGAATTGCCCATCATAGCAGCTCAAAACAAATGCATCGGGGCAAACTATATCAAAACAAAAATCGATAGAACACAAACAGCCAGCGCCGCCTATGTGGTGAAATAGATGAGTCCGGAAACCACATAACTAGTGAATGTCGTCAACCTACCCAGGAGTAAATACTTACATTGTAGAATAGCAACAGTGGTACCCTGGGAACTGTGTGAACGAATGAGATCTAAGCACACAGAGAAGTGGTACCAATACTCATCAGAGACAGCCCAGGAGAATGAAAACCACAAATGACTTTGGGACTTAGACATCCAAATGGACCACTTCATCGAGTAGCAACTGCAGCACACTGGGAACTAAGTAAACGAATGGTATTTAACCATACGGATAGGTGGTAACAGCAAAAACCGGAAACAGTCCTGGAGAATGGAAACCACAATTTTTTTCAGGGACTTCCAAACTGACCACCTCATTCAAGCAAGAAGACCTGACCAGATAATCATGAAGAGGAAAGCCTGCAAGATAATAGATGCAGCTGCGCCCGCACACCACTGAGTGAAAAGGAGAAAGAGTGAAAAACTGGAAAAATACCAAGATCTGGCAAGAGAACTGAAGAAGATGTGGAACATGAAATTCAGGGTAGGTACAATAATAATAGGCGTACTAGGAACTATTCCAAAGACACTGAGGGCCAGAGTGGAGGAGCTCAGGATTAAAGAAAGGATTCAGATTGTGCAGATATCAGGACTGCTAGGAACAAAAGTACAAGGAATATAAGGTCTACGACACTTGATGTCAGCAGTGGCCTAACAGAGGAGGAAGGAAAATAGAAGTGGACATGTGAACCTCAGCACTGGCGTGATAGGCAAGGGAGAGATTATATTTGGGCTGAAGAACTGAGGAGACTTATTGTCACTCATCCTTCAGTGATAACCACCGGGCAACCGGTGTGAAACTGTACCCAGATTATTGCAGTGGTCTAGGAGTATGTGGAAAGGAGGGCTGAAGACTTCAGGACACTTGCTGTCACTCAACTTCCAGTGGTAACCACCAAGCTACTGGTGTGAGAAATAATAATAATAATAATAATAATAATAATAATAATAATAATAATAATAATAATAATAATAATGATGGTAGCTCAAAACAAGAGCATAAGGACAAACTACATAAAAACAAAAATCGACAGAACACAGACAAACAGCAAATGCTGCATGTGCGGTGAAAGAGATGAGACAGTAAACCACATAACTAGTGAATGTAGTCAATTCGCCCAGAAGGAGTATAAGCATAAACATGATAGAGTAGCAACGATGATAAACTGGGAACTAAGCAAACAAATGGGATTCAATCATGTAGAAAAGTGGTATCAGCACAAGCCAGAGGCAGTTTTGGAGAATGACAACCTCAAACTACTCTGGGACATTGACATCCAAACTGACCACCTCATCCAGGCAAGAAGACCGGACTTGGTAATTGTAGACAAAAAAGGAAGGTCTGCCAAATAGTAGACGTGGTCGTACCTGCAGACCATAGAATAAAAAAAGAAGGAGAGTGAAAAACGGGAAAAATACTAGGACCTAGCAAGAGGATTAAGGAAGATGCGGAACATAGAAGCCAGGGTAGTACCAGTCATAGTGGGTGCACTAGGAACTGTCCCAAAAACGCTGAGGGTGAGACTGGAGGAGATCGGGATTTGGGGAAGGATCGAGACTGTGCAGACCACAGTACTACTGTGAACTGCACGAATACTGAGGAAAGTGCTAGAAATATAAGAACTGCAACGCTAACTGTCAATAGTGACCCACCAGAGGAAGGGAAATGAAAGTGGAAACTCAAATTGTAGCACTGACATGATAGGCGAAAGAGAGAGGAGCCGTTAGCTGAAGACCTAAGGAGACTTATTCTCACTCAGCCTTCAGCGATAACCACTGGGCAACTGGTATGAAACTGTAAATCACAGTATTACTGCGACCTATGAGTATTAGCACAGGAGGGCTGGAGACTTGAGGAGACTTGCTGTCACTCAAACTCCAGCAGTTACCACCAGGCAACTGGTGTGAGATTGCAAAAAATAATAATAATAATAATGAAACATTATTAATCGGGAGACGGTGCTATTCATGCACGTATGAAATAGCAGTAAGGGGCCAAAAGCTAACGTAGTAGGTGATAATTAATTCTTATTCACTATATGAATGTTGTACGAAAAAATCAACTGGAATCAAGCTGGTTTGTAAGGTTAATTAGACATGAATTATTATGATGAACTATTATCTAAGAAAAAATATATATTGACGTCGTTGGGAACGAGAAAGTTTTAACAGAAAGCTGAAATGTTAAAAGTATAATTTGATTCAATATGAAAATGAAGTTTAAAAATAGTTTATGTAGAAAGATAATCATTCTAGACACGACGGTAATTATGTGAAATAAGTTCATTAAAAATATGCATAGATTTTTTGCCGGGATGATAACTTATCAACAGACGTGATTAGCTGTTGCTGTTGAATTATTACATAAAAATTAATGAAAACTCTGAATATTTGGAACTGTATTACAATAAATTCAACTACAAACTATATAATTTAGTTGGTTTCGTATGCAAAGATAGTATTAGGGTTTGGGTTGCCTGTAGTAACAGAAAAAAATCATTACCTTTTTTTGGGATACCTTTGTGTCAGCTACACCATTTTGCAGTGACTAAAAGTGGTTATTAAATTCTTAAAATAGCTGTTCAGTAGATTTAATTTGCCATTAATGAAACGACTTCGATGAATAATCAGGATATTTGAAACGCTAACTCCACACCAATCTACTAATCTTAACCTAAGACATACATACTAACCCGGACGCAAAACTACTTACTAACCCCGAACATACCTATAATTCTAAACTTACCTTATAATCTTAATCCCAATCTTACATAACCCGAACTTCACCCACCTACTAACCCTAACTCTAAACCTACCGATTAATCTAAGATAAGTGTGCATTCCGTCCATGTTTAATAACCGTAGCGTGGGGATGATGGCGGGTAAATTCTCGCCCAAATCTTTTCCTGCAGGTGCTGGCCACTGTGTCCTCAAATGTAGGCCTGTAGTTTTCTTTGATGAGTGTATATTATACCTGCAATGACGCCGTGGATGCTATCACCTGAAATAACCTTTGTGTTCAGGTATGATTTAAAATCTGACAAAAGGAAAAAGCTGCATCCGTGGAGAAATGTCAACTAGTTCCATTATAAGACCGAAGAATCCAATTATAAAAATATTCAATGATTTATTCTATGTCTGTCCCTGTGTAATTCACCCAAACTTACTATTCAAAAATCCGTGCTTATCTCTCCCTAGAATGCCTACTTTTCCCATCTCTCACCTTCTAAATTCTTGAGTTGATGTATACACATACATGCTCCCACATATATCTGTGTGTCACACATGACATACACACATATGAGCTTGTTCAGACACTTTCTCTGGTCTCTTATCAGCCTTGTCAGTACTGATCGCTAAATCTACCCCCAATTAGCCAGCCATCTTGGAGAAAAGGTCAACAGCTCTTGACCCCTACGTCTATTCATCTTCTCGTAAAAAAAGGACAGGAATAGAAGACCAACAGCAACACACTTATGTACTACTTATTACGTAACACTACCCCTAAACACAAATCTACTTACTAACCCCAATCCTAAATCTAAACTTACCAAATAACCCTAACATGCTACATACTGAGCCAGCTATGAATGCAAAGAGAATTAAATCTACACTGTTACCTGGAAATTAATCTACCGAAGTCATTTGAAAAAATCTAGCTACTTTGGTTATAAGAATGGCCGATATCAAAGTTGCTGCATGATGCATTTTTGCAAAGATAGCTAATGGAGCCTAAACTTGACTAAATGCAATGTTAGCTGTAAATCAAATGGTATTTTTAGATTGAAAATAGCGTATTTGATCAACGGTGAGTATCTAGCCACTTCCAGACATTAAAAACTGCCAAGCAGCGGCCAATTGTGTATAGAGGGTATCGAAGTTGTTTCCCTTGAAAAATATCTGCATAACGTTTCGATGAATCAATACAAAAATCACCTATATTTCAAGTTCAGAAAATATGTATATAATGTATTGTATCACATGATATCTATTGAGACTTGTTTTACAAATTTTTGCAAATAATTGTTGCGGTCAAACAAAATCAAACATTTAGGGAAAGGAAAATAAAATGAAATTTATTTTGACCAAAGACCTTAGTAGTGGGGCCCCCTGTGAGAATCAAACATTTTACAATTATAATAATCAGCGTTTCAAGCTTGTTTACGCTGATTGTTAAACTAAGCATTCCTGTAATCACGTTTCAAAATCCAAAGACAATACCCAGTCACTTGGAACGATCTTGAAGATCCTCTACACAAAGTCAACAAAAATAAAGAAGTGAAAGAAAAGTGTGTCAAAGGACAGAAATGTTCATTAACTTGTTTATCGATCCTATATCTTATGAACAGAACAGAACAGATAACTGCAAGGACAGGCTATAAAATACCACACCATCACAGTCGATAACTGAATGATCGTAGCGTCAAAATTTGGTGTCACGCAAACAAACAAAAAAAAATCCATCAGGGATCGAATATGGTCAGAATAAATTCTATTTGTGAGATCACTATCGTTTTCCCCTGGAACTACATATTCAACTATGGATTCAAGTGACTTTGCAGGTCTGCAAGGAAAGAAGGAATGCTTTGCAGATATAATCCCAAATTTAACAGATTTAACAGTATATATTCATCACACAGAGGGTTTCATGGACCGCTCTACGTTTAGCAATACTGAATCCCTTTCTAGAATTCTGGTGGCTCGAGAAAAATCTCTTGCAGACATAATTTCTATATTAACAGACTCATACAAATGCATTACATAATGGGTTGTGTTGACAGCACATGGTTCCGGAACACGAAATTCGGGAGACTTGATTAGTCTGCCATAATTGTATTTTATCCCTGCCGGCCTTTCATTTTGTCTTGGTGAGTATGATCATTAAGATGAAAATATTATATTTATGATCGAGGCGTCACTCAAGATAGTTGCGTGTATGAGTCCATAAATATGTGAATAATTGAGACTCATGTGCGCATGCTTGTGAATGCTAGCTTTGCCAGTGGTATTGAGTTTGTTGGAGCTCATACATTTTTAATTAATATGTACACCATATTCCCGATCGGCGACGAGCCTTCTATCTTGATTTTCTATTCATGTCCATTGTGAAAAAAATTATGATTTCAACTGTGAATCGTCATTAATTATTTTTCATAGTTTAATCTCTAGCACTGCATGCACATTACAAACATTATAGTCTCATACTTTCAGTAATGTATTTCTCAATTTTTGATAATTCTCATTTCTTCAAACTTGGTTTGCAACGTACTTATGTTGTAAAATCAGTTGCAATAGGTTTTAGTAGTGAAAAATAGAAGAACTCAGAGATTGTATACCTCTACGAGCATTATTACTGGGAGGACAGGGTTATTAAGCACGGACCCACCGAATTCGGAGATATCGCAGGGACAAACATGAACTTTTAAGGTTATGATGTGACTGGACACATAATGACAAAGTAATAATTGTACAGGGATCTGTTCCAAAATCTAATCTGTTCCTCTCCAAGCCCATCGCCTACACACAAATCCTTGTTGAAAATCGTTGATATCTTATAGATATTTCGTCGGAGATACATAGGCGAGTACTTTAATATAATTGAAAAAAAAAAACAAAAAAAAAACAGAAAGATATCTCAAAATAAACCAGAATTTTTTTTTCAGATCCGCCTCACATTCCTCTCTCTCACCCTACAGCGCACTTTCCCGAAAAATTTCTTTAAAATCTATCGAATACTTTTAGAAATATCTGGTAGACAAGAGAGCAAACAACTGCAAACGAATATATATATATATATATATATATATATATATATATATATATATATATATATATATATATATATATATATATATATATATATATATATTCAACTTAGTTGACAGAGAAGAACTATTAGAAATGCATTGACATTTCGGGTGAAATAGCTGCAAAGAATTCTTCTGCATTTCCTGACAACTGACAGTCTCTGCTGCGACTTTTTGAACTAAACTCAATAATCATTTTACATATACTTCCCCTGGTTTCATCAAGTCAATTCTTCTTCCTGGTGTCAGGGACTGTCAACCAAGACCTGGGTTTCTTCAGTTCCCGAGTCCATATATGTATGACGCATCAAGGCTTCACCAATGGAACTCACTATCCATCTAAGAAATCCCATAAATATTGTTTTCAAGGAGTTTTCAATTCAAATTGTTGAATTATACTAAATTAGTCACCATGCAAATTACCCACTTGTTTTTGGGAAATTCAAAGTCGTCTTCGCTTCGACAAACAACGAGAACTTGTTATTCGTTCGTCACTCCTTATTCAATTTTTCGATTGATCACTCCTATCAAGACCTGCTGCCATAAGATGTTGGTCATATGACGGTTTCCTATTGTATGACTAACCAGACCTGATTCATGTTCATTTAGTTTGCGTTTTCTTTTGAAATTTTCTCTGTTTTGTCCACCCACGACCTTTTTTGTTTCGGATTTTCATTCATTATAAATCAATTTCTTATCGACAGGAACTGCTCGGTTAAAAACATATTTTCTTTATCAATAAAGAAGAGAATGTCAAATGATTAAACGCTTGCCGGTGTTGTTTGGGGTTCATAAGGACAAAGCTGGTTTCTGATAGTTCAGGAAAGCTGGAACTTTAGCGATTTTTAACTGTTCCAAGACGGGAATAGTCATATTACCAATAACAATGGAAAATATTAAAAAGGCAGCAACGCCTGAATGGTTGTACGGGTTTTATGGCCTTCAATTTTCCTCGAATCGAAATTTTTGAAGAGATAATGAAGAAATTTGAATCTTCTGTGTATTTATACACATAACACACACACACACACACACACACACACACACACATATATATATATATATATATATATATATATATATATATATATATATATGAATTGTTGTTTTTTTCAATGTATACCACATGAATATTCAGACCTTGAAAGTTTAACAAATAATATAATTAGAAACTGTCTACAAAAACTGTCACCAAAACCGTCAAAATAGTTTCCTCCAGTTTTTTAGTTGGTCTGGCTGGCTATGTCAGTATGTATCAGGCGTACAGGACGCACTAACGGAGAGAGAGGGATACATTTCTCCTTGTAATGTCTTATAAAACGTTGTTTTTAAAAAATTCCTCCAAAAACAGTTTTTTAGAGGGGTTTACTATTTAATTTCATCATAAATTGGTTTTAAATTTGGACTTTTCGTAAGAAAAGCAACAGAAGTAACTTATCCTTTGATCTCCCCATTCACCGAATTTTCAATTTCTTATTTTATCTGTGTGTGTTCTCTTCAATTCATTCACGTCTTCTCATTTGCATTTAGAATGTTCTATTATTTCAAATACATGACAGAAGCTGCATTGCACTTGGCACCCTGGACGCTGGCTTATGTTACAGATGCCTTTGGCCGGCCCTGCATACAGAACCCTGTCATCAATTACAAAACAGCATTATTATATGCTTTTATCCGTAAAGCTTGCTAATTACCGATTCAAGTGTTTATAGTGTTTTCCCTGGCAGTCGTGAGTTCAATTCCTTGGTCAGGTAGTGCAGAGAGTGATATTTACTCTAGTGTAGGGGAAGAGGAAGACAGACAACATCGAAAAAACAAATTGACTAGAAAGAATGCATTGATAGCATTGATCGTGGAATGAAATCCAACTCGTGACTGATGAAACTCACAGAGGGTTTCTAACAACTCCAAGAAGGAAGGTACAACAGCTGAGACCTTGTGACTATAACGATTAAGTTTAGGACTCTAGTCCGAGTAAATCAGTGTATATTAAAGATATAATTCTGAAGAAACAAAACTCAAACGAGCATGATATCTTTTTCTCTATAGATGTGAGTAGAAAAAGAAATGTCAGGAGTACAACAAAAACTACTACATCTCCTGAAGTCATACTCATACTACCTTACTAAAAGTGAATAAAGAGGCAGAACTACTGGAGTACAGAAGATGATATATGCCATCGAGATTATCAATAAAATATAATGCCATTCGTCAGCACGAATGTATAAAGGTACAAATACAAATTAAGTGGAACTAAAGCCAGCTATTGACGAAATCAATATTGAGAATGAAGAAGACATTCATCAATTCAATATGATAAATTATGAAAATTGAGTGTGCGAGTAAAGATTAAGGTTCTAGTTTGAAAGTGTCTGCTATAACCAAAACCAAAAGAGAAGCCAGCAACTGTGGCCAATATACTGAATTTGCGGTAATCTATGTTCACAAAGTATTCGCTGAATTGAGGGTTGTCGGATTGAAGGGGTTGTCTGATCAAAGGGATTGTCAGATTACGAGATTTGATGCTTACTCCGCCACAAATCTACGTTTATTGGTTACAGGACCACGGCTGTCAGTAGGCCTAGATCAAGTTATTGATCTTTAGTATAAAATGGTATCCATATGCAGTACATTATGATACTTTGCTATTTAGAATAGCAGACTGCAAGTGTGACATAAGGAAATGCTAAAAATATAGCTGGAAGGTAGGCAGTGTTTGATTAACACTGCTGTTTTGTTTTTGAATTACCAAAATGGTTTCATGATAAACAGCTGATGATCCCCACAAGGGAAAATTTACACATAGTGTCATATAAAAGATATACGTAAAACCAAAAAAAAGGAAATTACATTAATAACATTAAGTGATATTCAGAAATAAGTGACTGAAGGGACACAATTTTCTTAATGTGTTCAATGTACAAAGCTATCACATTTTTAATATATATAAAAATCATGAAATTATCTTATATAGAAACTTATTTAAAATTATTTCCAGTTATTACACGTTTATTATATCACTCAATTTATACAACGTTAAAAAAAAAAAACAATGAAAGAGAATAGGTCTACGGCAGGAATCAAACTTGCCACCGATAAGGTAGCCGGTTCATCATACCGATGCTCTTAATGTTGTGCTAAACAGCCGCTGGTAAGGCAATATAAGTTTCTGAATAATTCATTCTGTCTGACGAAATGTGTTGAATGCATAATATGGATATTTAGTAAGGTCTGTAGTCATAGATGTTGCTGTTCAGCTCACAGAAAAAATTCTCTTGGAGGAGAAACAGGTTTGTGTTTAAGATAATATATAAACGTGTGTGTTTGTGTGTGTGTGTACGTGTGTTCTGTAGAAATATTTAATTTTAGCGTCGGTGAACTCCTGAGTTATCTTTTCTGGAATCAATATATATACATATATATTTATATATATATATATATATATATATATATATATATATATATATATATATATATAAATATATATGTATACTCGTGTCTCGATTGACTAATTCCGTTGGGGGTGACACATATGTTAGACAGGAAAGAGGGAAAAAAGGGGTGATTTTACGATAGATGAGAATTTTATAAGGTCTTCTAATCAGGATTTTTCTTTACGTACCCGTCCCAGATGCCACATTGGCGAGAGATACATGGACAAATTCGGGTAGACACAGAAGACCCCAACGCAGAAGTCAGCTGCAGCCAAATTCGCTAAGAAAAAATTCGTCCGCGTCCGCATACGGGCATTTCTTATAATCACAAACAGCACCACCAGGTTCCCTAGAAAAGAAGAAAAAGAAAATAGGACATAGTAGTTATTCATTTTATTACATAATAGATGAAAAAAATAATTCGAAAAAAACACAGCGGTGCTAACTCGGCCACTTTGTTGACCAAAAAGCACCAAAAAGCGCTAAATTACAAGCAATCGACAACAGGCGCCCGAAAAAGTCAAAATCTCTTCCCCTCCCCACAAAATGCGAGAAATGTTCAAAAACACGCAAAAAAAAATTGCCAAACTGTTTATGCAGACCTATGCTGAATTATCAGATTTTACCTCTGCCAAAAATAGGAAAGGCGTTGAATTTAGCGCAAAAAGAACTAAAATGGCAATACTGACTGAACATACCTTCCTTGGATGTCCGTTGCCTCTTTCCCAGGCATAAGCGGGGTTCAAAATTCTATATTCCCAGGGAAAGGAGATAGAAAGGTATATACGGAATAGACTACACCAACAGCACTATTATCACTAAATAATGATATAGTTTTTTTTTACATGGGAACACTAAGTTGGGATTACTTTGAGCAATCATACTGCATCATCATCCTTTTTCAGCTTCAAACTTTCATCCCCAATTGCCCTCTGTCGAAAGGGCTGATCCGGGAAAGGAAGGGATCAAACGCCATGTTTGCATACCACGCCCTCTGTGGACAGGTTTAGAAAAAACGGTACAAACTCTTTGGGTTTGTCAAGAAAACACGTTTGTTACTAAAGTGATTACTTTATTACATATTTTCCATTAGATTGAGCATTGTGAATTGTCGTTATCAAAGTTTGAATACTACTTATCTTCATCTCAATTTTTTTAGTTCTTTCCTATCATAACAAAAGCCAGGCCGACAATCTACGGCAGCATATAAATAGTGCATTTTGGCAGTATAGAATAAGCTCTCGGCAAAACTTGAACACATTTCCCTCATGTAAGAAGGGGAGTAAGTTTCATCACACCATCTGTTTCACTAACTCAGCCATGAGAGCCTTTGATAGCTCACGTCAGTCAAAATTAGGATGATGTGACATCGTAGTATAATTATTAGTACAGTTGTGTTAATGCTTGTTTTGTTCATTCGCAGAGTATTCAGTCTGTTAATTAGTATCTCTTATCAATGCGCTGTTGGTACTGACGTAAAGTATCAATGTCTACGTTGAGCCTTCATACGTTATCTGACGAGTTTGAAATAGATTAGGATGGCTCCAGTTCATTATCATGGATATTAATCGGATAGCGATTGCATTAATTGGATAATATGTAGGGAAAATTTCAGATAAAAATCCAGCCCGAAACTACGGACTTATTGATCCGTTATAGCGTAGAGGTCGTGAACGGCTTCCACACGTGAATCACTGAACTCACCATACAAGATGCTTGCATTGTTTACAATGCTTCCTGAATTCTAATAGGATAATGTCTTTTCTTTGAAATTTCTATATTAATCTCCGACTGAAGAATATCGACATCAAATATCCTTTCTTTCTCTCTTTCTTTCTTTACTGTTTCTTTCTTCGAATACACACTGTTCGTTTTTCTTTCTTTCTTTTCTCTACTTTTACACTCCTTTTCCGCTCTCTCTCTGTCGCGTTGTTTGTTTATCAATTACTTTGTTTATTTGTGTTACTTCAGGCCATCAGTCAAAGTTGAAAGACGACCAAAAGCGCATTTAACTTGCGCAGACAGAAGTAGATTTAATTTCTTCCAATAGTTATTCTCGTTTTCGGCGGCTGACAAACGAAATATAAACGATGCGGAGACAGCATCGGGATTTGATATATTAACCATCAAAACAACGGATCTGACCAGAGAGAGAGAGAGAGAGAGAGAGAGAGAGAGAGAGAGGGAGAGAGAGAGAGAGAGAGGGGTATGCATACAGTGGAGAGAATCGATGGATATCAATCTGGTACGCTCACAGATCAATCCAAGACAGACATGTGCGCATACCTGTTGTGAGTAGCCGGCGGGCACAGTCCCTGTTTCTGACAAGGTTCCATTCAAAGTCTGCCTTTTGCACAAAATCCCGCTTTTTTTCCCTACTTCCACTTCGGGTCCACATTACTATCCAAAATCTTTTCGTCGTTTCTAGTCATCTTCATTCCTTATTCTGTTCGTCTTCTTCCTCCCATCTTTCTCGTCTCCTTTCAATTTCAGCAAAAGACTCTCATGTGTTTTTAATCTCTCTTTTATCTCTCTTTTATCCCAGAGGCTGGTATCCTCTCTCTACTCTACGGAACTGGACGGTGATATATTTATTAATTATTAATGCATATATTCTCCATCCACCATAGTGCTCAATTCCATGTTGGAAGAGTATTGCATATATATATATATATATATATATATATATATATATATAAGTGCACGCATACGCCTTTATTTTGGTTCACGAAAAACACGCATTTATAAATACACTTTCAATATTCAATCCAAGCATTGCATGCACACAGATACATATGAAGTCATTCACACAGACGCAGACTTATGCACACACGCACGTACACTCTCCTGATATTGTTTCATTTTAGCGTCAGAAGACGTATACACACATTCATCCGTACGCGCAAATAATCCCACACATGCTGACCTATGTACCTACACACACTCATTTACAAGATAGTGTTCAAACATTTAATTCTGTAGACTACGCACACATACAACCGTATTATTTTATCTTTCATCGCCCGTCATTGGACATGGACCTTCCCCCAAATTCATCACACCTCTCTATTGTGGTTGTTGCAAAGCCAATCCATTTTGCATGCCTTTATATCTCTACACATATTCACCCATGGATACAATGATAAATCATAGACACACACGAACCAATATACTCACATATATACAAATACATACACACATATGTATCCTCACCAGAAGTATCTTTTGTTTTTTAATATTCTATTCATCAAAATCATTGAAAAAATAATTGAATTGATTATTAATGGCCTTTCTAATCCTAATAATTTTTGTCCTTTCTTTAATAGCGACCCCACGTGGAGAAATAAAAAGACAACGCAATGTATCAAGGAGAAATAGGAGTCCAAGAAATCATAGAATCGTTAGAAAACATGAGAAAATCATACTCAACCTCGTATGAAGGTATCATAGAGCAACGAAGTATAATAAACGGAAAAAAAGAGTCAAAGATATCATAGAAACAATTGAAAAACTCAAATGGCAATGGGCTGGTCATTTTGCAAGAATTGCAGACGACCGATGAACATCACGACTCATAACATGAATCCCCAGAGATCACATGCATAACCAAGGCCGACTGATTATGAGATGGGGAGACAAACTAGACAAATCCAGTAAGTATCTCTGCAACATCTATGATAGAGAGGTGTGGTGGAACTTGGGGAAGGTCTACGTCGAACGATGGACGTTAAAAGACTGATGATGATAATGTATCAAAGAGAAAAAACAAAGAGAGGTAAAAGCAAACTGTATTTTGATAAGGGTATGTCATTAAACAAATGGTATTGGAATAATTGCATTTACAGAATAAATGAAAGGAAAAATAAACCGTATTTAAATAAAGGTACTTGAAGAAAGAAAAAAAGGAGGAAAGATAGAAGCAAATGGTACTAACTGAAATGGCAATGGGCTAGTCATATTGCAGAAAACCGATGAACATCAGGACTCACAACATGGATCCCCAGAGATCACATAAGTAACCCAAGTCGGCAGATGACAAGATGGAGAGACGAACAAGACAAATTCAGTAAGCAATGGCCCCACTATACCCATGATAGAGAGGCTTGGTGAATCTTTTGGAAGGTCTATGTCCAACGACAGACAATAAAAGATTGGTGAGTGTAAGCAACCGTATAAAGTTCTTATTCCATTTTTTTAAACGTTACTTAGGTTTAAAACATTACTTAGTACTGTTGCATCATAATAATTCGTATAACAATACCATCGACATACAAGACTCTTAGAGTTTATTAAAGACTGATGATGATGATGATGATGATGAATATGATGATCCGTTAACCAAAACGGTCAATATAAGTTTCATCAGTTTTTAAGTTCGTTGCACGTATAGAGGATACTGACTGAAGTAAAGGGCTGAAAATTGTAGCATTCATTCATTATGTCAACAAAAACTGTTTTTTCTCAAATCTCTATCCCATAATGTTTTTTTTTTAGGGAGGGGGGTTCATGTGCAATGGAAGTTCATCCTATATCGATCACTTAGTTTGCGTCAGCTTGTTTTTTTTTCAATTCAAACTTTTTAGTGATAACTGTCCAACAAGATGTGAATGGAGTTACTTATTCATTAATTACCCTTATTTTCCAGTTTTTGACGTGGGTCGCGAGACGGTCTCTACGGAGTGACTAACCAGACCATTTTTTTCATTGTTTTTGTTTGACATCGACCTATCAGTACATTTGATTGTGATCTTCCTTCCCCCGAGCAGATTTTGCATTAACCAATTGACAATCCAGGCGTTAGAGTACAATGCTCCAGAGAAATTTGTTCGGCGAACATATCTAAAAAATAATCAAGCTTTGGATATCAGACGTGGTTTTGTTCGTTCGTTTATTTTACTCATTTTTTTCTCTACGTTCAATATTCTTTTCTTGGTTGATATTCTTCTCCATATGATTCCTCATATTCCTCATTAACTATCATTCGTTCTTATACGTTTATTACTCCATTTATTGATTCGACACTATTTTGTTTTTTCTTCAGAAAAAATTGTGTTCTTTAACGTTCATGTGCTGTTTCTCAATGCCCTTCTTGTTTTTTCCCTTTCTTTCTCTTTCCACCAATTTCTTTCTTTCTGTCTTCCTTTATTTTTTCTTTTCTTCTTTATTCATCAGATGAAACTTTTTTGTGTCCTCTGTTTTTCTCCAATGATCTTAGGCTTTTTCTTTGAATCCTGTTTCATTTTTCTTCCTGTTTTGAAAAAAATAATTTTTCAAATACACCTCGACAGTCTTTTTTCTTTCTTTCTCATTCATATACAATTTTTATTGATACCATTCACTCCATTGTTTCCCCCCAAATACCCTTCTTCAAATACAGTTTGCTTCTATGTCTTCCACTTTTTTTCCTATAAATACCCTTCAAATACCTTGTGCCTCTATCTGTCCTCCTTATTTTTCTCTCTAAATACCCTTATTTAAATGCCGTTTGCATCTATCTTTCTCCCTCATTTCCTCCCCTAAATACCCTTTTTTAAATGCTGTTTGCTTTTATCTTTCCTCCTTATTTCCTTCTCTAAATACTTTTCTTCAAATACCGTTTGCTTCTATCTTTCTTCCTTATTTCCTCATTTAAATACCCTTTTCAAATACTATTTATTCCATTCTATCTTCCATCCTCTGTTTTTCTTCCAAAGACCTACCTTTTCTCTTTTTTCTCTGAATACAATTATTTTAAATCTTCTGTCTTTCCAACTTACTTCTTTTTCTAAGTACCTTCTTCCGCTTACGGTTAACTTCTATCACCCCCCTTCATTTGTTCTCTGAATACCATAATTCCAATACCATTTGTTTTATGTTTCCTCCTTCCTTTCTTTTCAGAATACCTTCATCAAAATACAGTTTGCTTTTACCTTTCTTCTTTTTTTCTCTTTCACTCATCATTATCCCCATCAGTGTTTTAACATCCAGCGCTGGATATAGACTTTTCCCTGCTCTTCCACATTCCTCTATCATGGGCGTCGCAGAGCCAGTATTTTCTAAATTTGTCTTGTCCATCTCTCCATCTTGTATTCCGTCGGCTTCAGTTTCGCATGTGATCTCTGGGGATCCATGTTGTGAGTCATGATGTCCATTGGTTGTCTGCCATTTTTGCATCATGACCAGCCCATTGCCATTTGTGTATTTTAATGGATTTGATGATGTCTCGGACCCCGTTTTCTTCTTGATATATTCTGCTATCTTGCAATCTCTCCATGTGAAGTTGAGCATGATTCTCTCATGCGCACGTTGCATGCTTCTCAATTTACGGAATTGTCTCTTGATTTGGTTCCATGTTTCAGCTTCATAAGTAACTATCCGGAGAATGCATTGGTTGTAAACTCTTCTTTTTAGGATTATTGGGATCGTCTTGTTTTTGAAGGTAGACCTTGCTCTGCCAAATGTGATTCTCTGCTTGACCTTCTTCAAATACAGTTTACTCATATCTTCTCTCCTATCTCTTTCCTCTGAACACTCTTCTTGAAATACCATTTGCTTCTATTTTTCCTCTTTTTTTTCTTTGATTACTCTTACTCCTTTATCTTTTCTCTGTATACATTCCTTCAAATGCAATTCACTTCTATCTTTCCACGTTTTTTTTTGCCCTGAATATGTTTTTTTTAATACCGTTTGCTTTTCTCACCCTCCTTTACCTCTTCGAATACCCTTTCTTGAATACCATTTCTTTTTTTTTTCTATTTTTAATTATTTTTTTCTTTTCGAATAATCATCAGCTCTTCCTTTTTTTTAGTCTTTTTTTCTTCGGATAAACTTCTTTCTCTCTTCCCTTCAATCAACCTTTGCTCCCCCCCCGTGTTTCTTTCACCTTTATATTTTCTCTCCTTTTTTCCTTTCTTTTTTATCTCTTCTAAACACTCAACCGGTATACTTTTTTCTTTCTGCCTGTCATCCTTTCTTTTTTTTAACTTTCAGACTTTTGTTATGGAATTTTCCTGAATTTTTTCCTTCTGTTTAAATAAAGAACAGTTCTGTATTATTTATTCTTATAGTTCTTCGTTGTAAATACTTCATAACAAACTCTGAGATAATTGGCATTTTGAAATATTATATTAGCCTTTCTTTGCAGGCTCCATGTTTAGATCTCTCCGATTGTCAGTACGTCTCTTCGTTATTTCTTATTCCGTTTGTGCAGCGGACTGCAATAAAAAAAATCGCCTCAGTAAGCACTTGATTACAAAACAAAGTATTTCAATAGAAACGTTCGTTTTTTCTATTCTGCTAAAATATATTCGATTCAAATTGTCAAGCCCAGGAATTGAAGTATGTTTTTATACTTGAGTTTTACAGGGGGTTTCTTCTTAACGTTATCTTTTTTTTTCTCATTTGCCTTTCTCCATATTTTTCTTTCTTCTGTTTTTATTCTTTGATTTCTCCATTTCTTGGTTCATCTAAACATTCATTTTTCCTTCTCTCACAAATTTATCTTTTGGATCAGTACTGCTTTCGCTCGTTCATCCATTTCAGTCGTCCTCCCTCTTTCTCTTTATCTCACTCTCATTCTTTCTCTCTTTTCCCTTTCTATGCACCCTTTTTCCATTTTTTCTTCTCTCTCTTTCATTGATTGATTCGTTTGTCTATTGTTTTCAACGTTTATCGTTGTGTTAATTTTGTGTTTTCCGTTAGATTTCTCTTGTAAAATCTTGGATTACCAATATTTATATTTTCTGAATATGACGATGAAGATACAATTTCACTCTAAACAGTATACCAACAACAATGCACATCTATACATGCTACATACACTCATGAATTCTCGACCAATAACAATTACTACATTAAAATACAGATACGCCTACGGACGCAAAAGCCTTCTCAATTTCACTCATACACAAAAAAAATCATCTTTAACAACACACATAACTATTTTCGTCCGCCAATGAAAATAATAAACTAAAAAAACTATAACTTCGCTTCATTTCCTCGCTTTTCAAACACAAACTTTATCATTTTTCTCACTTGATGTTTGACAAGAGCAGTCTCTTAAAATATGGAACAGATAAATACAATCTACTCTCCAGACTTACATGTTTCCATATTTTCTATTATATATGTATATTAAGAAGAAGATTTATGTTCCGACAGGATGATTGTGATTTACATTATATTACATGTTAAATATTTTTTTGGATGATATCTCATTATTACATGGTAATTGTATCATTTGAATTATATATATATATATATATATATATATATACATATATATATATATATGTATATATATATATACTCAGCTATTAGTTATTATTATGATTAATGTTCCCTTCTTCAGGGTTAAACTCTCTTTAAGTAGGGCAACTCGTTCATCATGAGCTGTATACCAATGCTTTTCCAACTCTGGAATAGAGCACTCTTGTGGATGGGAAATTTTGCGTAAGTAAGCATATTGCTCTAATTTGGTCTCACTGACCGCCCAGTTCTGCGTGAGGCTTGGAAAAATGCCGGCCGATAGGTCTGAAGCGAAGGTTTCGATGGTACTAGATAGGATATTGGATAGTCTATCGTCACTCTGAAGAGTTGTAATACAACGAAACAGCTGTCTTTTAATGACTCAATTATTGATTTATATATGTATATATATGTATATATATATATACATATATATATATCCATAATTTGAATAAATGAATCTCTGTAGTCCCTGCATGTATTTAAATCAATTATCTACAAAAGTATATGAATTTTCTTTAAGATTACTTTGAAAAACACCTCTTTTGTTCAAAGAAAAATCACTCCAGTATGGCTAGTTTTCGGCAGAGCAAGATCAACCTTCAAAAATACGAAGACCCCATCAATGTAAAGGCGAAGGAGTGTACAACCAACGTATCCTACTCAGAATCATCTATGGAGCTGGAACATGGAAGAGACAGACTCACAAACTTAGAACAATACAACGTGCGTATGAAAGAATTATGCTCAACTTCACATAAAGATATCACAAAACTGTGCCATATATCAGGGGGAAAACAAGAGTCTGAGATATCATAGAATCCATCAAAAAACTCAAATGGCAATTGGCTGGTCATGTTGCAAGAACAGCACACAACAGATGGACATCATGGCCCTTAACATTGATCTCCGAAGAATAGAATATGGAGAGACTAACTAGACGAATTCGGAAAGTATTTGCTCTGCGACACCCACGATAGATAGGTATGGCGAATTTGGGGGAAGGCCTACGTCGATGAAAGACAGGCGATAATGATGAATGTTTTATCATGATACTTTTACGATAGAATTCATGAAACTTGTTTGCTTCATTAATTGCCGTCGAATAAAAAAATGAAATCCTATTTCTGCGGATGATGAAACTTTTATCCATGTCCAAATGTGTTGTTTATTATGCGCCAACAAGAGATAAAAATCTCATTTGTTTAATACCCATTTGTGTCTGCAGGCGGAAAGAAACTCCACTAGACAAGATTAGCTGTGCAAGAGAAGACTCCCTTGCTTCATTAACATCTAAAAAATAAACAAAACTGAATGAATTTCTCAAAAGATATTCAAAAAGTACCTGATCCATTTCACGTTATTCAGTAGTTACAAATTCAATGTTTACAAAGAAAACATTTTTAACTTGGGAACAAAACAAAATACTCAGTTTTGTAATTAATCATTTTTTCTTGCATCTGTTTTCTCAAGTTGGAATAGAAAGGTAAACATTACTTTTCGATTACTTGTTTGATGAAATTTATTTTTGTTGCTGTTTGACTCGTCATCAGTTTTTGTGCACATCATAGTTTTGCATGCATGACTCATTGGATGTTTGTGATATATTGTTACAGACGAGCACAAAGCCAACATTTGAGTTTGACAAATACAGAGAGCACAATCCAATTAGTTTTTCTTGAAAGTCACCACGCCTACATATGTTTGGACATTCTCATTTTGTAGTCAACATATCCTAGACAGCACTGAAAACATTAAACCAAATTGTTCAGAAGGGCAGAAGGTCTGAGCTTGTGCAGCGAATTTCTTGAAGTATTGCATATCCATTACGTGGTCGATCTGATGGGATTATGCCCTTGCTAGGAAGTTATTATTTTCCCCAGTAAAAGAGAAATGACACAGCAATTCCATAGGGGAAGTTGATGTGTTTCGGATCAAGAAAACTGCCATTTGGGTCATCACTGGGGTTGAAGAAGATGCATGATGTCATTCGAAATTCCAAATAGATACATTTTCGTTAATAAAACTAAAAATACTGGTTCTGCAATCCATGAAAAACTTCGCTACATTTATTTCGCAAAAAAAGTAAATAAATTAATAGATAAATAAATATCAGCTGTATACAACAGAAAGGACTCGTCTTCACGTCATGAATCGGAAATCCTATCGATCTTTACCAAAGTCCAACAAAGTACAATACAAAGTATTATACCTTTCAAGGCAACTGCTTTTGGATAGCCATTGTGAATGAGTAAAGAGGAGCAGTCTAAGATATGTCCTTATTCGTGTCCTTACAGAATTTTCTGAACAGTCTCTCAGTTTTATGATTGGCTCTCATCCAAAGCACCATTTTCATTACGTTCTTTATTGATTTTAATCAAACGTAGGGTACAGCGAAAATTCATCTATCAATAATACAGTGAACAATCATCGTATTAGGAATATCAGGAATATCTTTTTTCAGTGGTCTAAGTACTCGTGTAGGTTGTCCCATCGTTGTTGGTGCACCATCGACAGCAGTTAATCAAATGTTACTTATTGGAATACCATTATTTGTCAGATGCGTCCTTACCATGCAATAGATATCTTGCGTTGTCTCAATGGTTCTCAAAGATTGGCAAAAAGTAGTACTCCCTTGAGTTGTGCTGGAAGCTTCCATAGGCAAAAAAAAAGGATTCACTTCCATGGACCATTACTTCATTGAGGAGCTTGATAGAACTTGGTGTTCTGAGGGACATCAATCAATTGAGTCTTAATGTAGTCCACGATTTTAAAGATATGACGACGAAAAGCATCATTGCTTGGATGTAAGGTTGCAAGTTCCTGGTCGCTTCTTTTCCCTATGTCCCTGGATATATCTCACTAGCTAACCTCAGCAACGGTTTAACATCAATGTGTGGTCGAGATCTCTCAATAATAAGAAAACTGATTTCATAACTTGCTTGGGTTTTTAGTTTATCCTTGCTTGTCTGTAACTTTCTCTCTTCTTCGAGGTGTTTGAAATCTTTTTGTGGCCCCTCTGCATGTTCTAGATGTACACTTTGGAAATGTTCTGTCGATTTCCCTTTCCGAGTAAAAATCATTGAAATTATCATCTTCAGTCGCTTAAAGTCCGTCGTTGGACATAGACTTTCCCACGATTCGACACATTTCTTAATCATGGGCATTGCAGGGCCAGTACTTTCAGAATTCGCCTAGTTCGTCTCTCCATTGAATTTTTTGCCAGCCTCGATTGCTCATGTGTCAGCCATTCTTGCGACATGGCCAGCCCATTGCCATTTGAGTTTTTTTAATTAATTGATTCTATGATATATCTAACTCCTTTCTTTTCTCTAATGTACTGTGCTGTCTTGTAGTCTCTCAACTAGAAGTTGAGCATTATTGTTTCATGTGCATCTTGCATGGTTTTCAATTTTCGGGTCTATCTCCTGGTTAGGTTCCCTGTTTCAGCTCCATCAGTGACTAATGGGAGGATATTTTGGTTGTATACTATTCTTTTAGAATTAATGGGATCGTTTTGTCTATGAAGGTAAAGCTTGCTAGCTTGATTTTTCTCTTGAGTCTCTCGTACGGATTTGTTGGTAGAAATAGTAGTTTACTTTCTGTAGTTTTGTGTCCTCAATTTTGATCTTAATGTTCTTATTTCCGAAATTGTTGTACATGATCTTTGTTTTGCTGACGTTCATCTGTAAACCGAGTTTCCTGCTCTCTTCATTCACTTTATGTAGCATTAGTTGGAGATAGTGTGGGTTCTCTACAAAAAGGTCAACGTCGTCTGCAAATCTGAAGTTGTTCAGATATTCGCCGTCTATTTTGATCCTTTTATTCTCCCAGTTTAGTCTTCGGAAGATCATCTCGAGCAGGCTGTGAAGAGTTTGGTTGAGCTGGTATCACCTTTCTCTTACCCCCTTTTGGAGTATTCAGGACTCAGAGTCTTTATGAAGCCGGATAAAAGAGCTGCCGTGGTAGTGTATATGTTCTAGCACTTTGATATATACTAGGTCCACACCTTGAAGTGTGATGGCTTCCTTGACTTTGGGGATTTCCACTGAGTTGAAGGCTTTTTGAAGTCGATAAATGCTATAGAAAATGGTAGCTTATATTTTGAAGCTTTTTTTCAGCTGATTTATCGAATAAAGGTGGTAAGATTCTTTGGCATGTTTGAAAATCTTGTCTCTGTCTATTGTTAGGTCTCCATTTTCCTCAAGTTTTGCAGGTTATTTGCTTCCGTCCTGACTTGAGGCCTTTCTTTATAGCTTTAGGGCCCTGACCATTTCTGAGAATCAATTCGATGATTGCCGTCGTATATCTTCCGTCGTTCTATTGTTTCTTCCAGATTATTTTATTGAGTTTGGTCTTTTCAATTTTCTTTCTTGTTGTTGTCGATTGCTTGAGGTATCTGCGTTTTCCATTAGATTGTTTCATTTGAGATTTCACTAATGGTTTTCGTGCTCGTTGGTTTGAATATAATGATGACTTCTATTGCAGAAGCTGTCATTTTGTTGTTTATTTTGTTGATGTTTGCATCGTCTTGTTCAGTAGGAATCCTTATTCTCTTTTTCAGTTCAAGTTTGGTGGATCGAGTGTGTTCTTTTGGTATGTTGAGTGGTTGAGGTTTGGTGTGAAACATTCGTCTGCGTCCTTTATTGGTATCTAATAGCATTTTACATCTTACCATTCTTTGGTCGCTTCCTACGTTGACTTGATTTAGGACTTGGATGACCTCGATGGTATTGCTTTTGTCCATTGGAATGTAGTTTATTTCGTTCTTTGTTTCATGATTTGGGCTCTTCTAAGTTCATTTCCTATTGGGTCCCTTCTTGAAGAAGGCGTTCATGATTTTGAAACCGTTTGCCGATGCGAAGTTTACAAGATCTTCTTCTCCGTAGTTTTGTGCTTTATATCCGAATTTGCCGAATTGCACATTGAAATCGCCAATGATGACATTGAAATAGTTTCTGGTGTCTTGAAGTAGGGAGCTCAATTCATCATAGATGTTGTCAATTTATTCTTAAGTTGATTGCAAAGTGGGAGCGTAGACTTGGATTATGTTAAGACGCTTGTTATTCGATCAGAAACGGCTTTGAAGCCTTATGCATTGTCTTTGAGGTTCTTATTGATGACAAAGCCTATTACTCTGTGTTTTACTTTCTCTTTTCCGTAGCCGTAAAGAAGGTATTGGCTTCTCAGTTCGATTAGTTCTTCTCTTGGTCTTCTCATCCTGCTAGTGCCTATAATGCTCTATTTGACGTTTTGAGATCGGTTAGGTGGTGCATGTCAGTTGACATTGTTATGACATCGTAGGTGCCAATGCACAACATTGTCCTTTTGATGAATGTTTTGGGGCTATGATTGGATGGTTGCTGTTGGACCAATGACCTGGCAGGAACGAGTGTTTTCTTGGTGAAGTTTTTTTGGGGCACGTCATTCCCACCCGATGCAAGCGATGTTGCTGGGCCATTAAAGCTGATGGCCCTACAGGAACAGATATTCCCTTGGTGAAGTGTTTGAGTAGTCGCTCTTAGAGCACATTACCCCCACCTAAACCAACTGATGTGGTTTTGCCTTTTGGGAGCAGCCAGTATAATTTCTATTATGCAAATCATGGAGAGTTTTGGGCCATACCCTGCTCTGCCACGCTAACCCAAGACGTGTTGAGAGAGGGTCTGGTAGTTGTTCATTGCTGATGTTGTTCAGTGGTTTTAGGGCTCCATCGGCTCTTAATACCTTTCTTATCAGTTGGACGATAGGTAGGGGTATTTGCAACCCTTCAAAAAAAGGAAGGGATAGGATATCTTCTTTATATCTAAAAAAAAAAAGTTCTATTTCATTTCCCCCCCTCTCTTTCCCAACTAAATATAGCTTAATAATACCTTATTTTCCAAGGTATCTTATAACTTAGCTAAAGTCCTGGGGTCCTTCGAACTGTGACTGTTGTATAGAAAATATCACCTCCTTCAACCCCAAAACCCAGGTCTGACGCAGATAAGTACAGCTTGATCTTGATTTTATCTTCTAATTATATTTTACAATATTTTGCTAGAACTCAAGTTTAGCTTCTATGGACAAAGAACCGTCCCTGTCTTTTGTCGCCGTTCCATCCTTTCTCTACCCCCTCTCTGTCTCTCTCTCTCTTTTTCTCTCTCCCCGACCAACATGAAGAAATCGGCAAGGCTAGGACTGGAATATGTTATTGTTTATCGCTGTAAATTTGAAACTAAAAAAAAAACAAACAAAAAGAAAAGAAAGAATATCTACCCAGGATGACAAGCCTTTAATAGACCAAGCTTAACCTTCAAGAATAAGTCGATCCCAATAATCCTAAAAAGGAGAGTATACAACCAATGCATTCTCCCAAAAGTCACTTTTGGAGCTGAAACATGGAACTTAACCAAGAGACAGACCCCTAAACTGAGAAGCATGTAACTCACACATGAGAGAATCATGCTCAACCTCACATGGAGAGATCACACGACAGCACAGTACATAAGGAAGGAAACAGGAGTCCGAGACATCATAGAATATATTAAAAAACTTAAATAGCAATGGACAGGCCATTTTGCAAGAATGACAGGCAACCAATGGACATCAAAACTCACAACATGGATCCCAACAGATCACATGTGATACCGAGGCCAATAGAATACAAGATGGAGAGATGAACTGGACAAATTTAGAAAGTACTGGCTCTGTGACACCCCTGATAGGAAATTTTGGCGAATCTTTGGGAAGGTCTGGACGTTTAAAGATGATGATGATGATGATGATGATGATGATGATTATGATGATGGGTATATAGATGCTGATCCTTTGCTTCCAAGCAGAAAGGACTTTATAGGTAGATATCTGGAGACAACTAATAAAAATCCTCAGACCATCCAAGTAAGGCGAGGCTCCTTAACAAAGTAACAAATGGTTGAATTCTAAAAACTTCAAACTGTGACTGTTATCTGTCAAATCACTATACTTTCAATCCAAAAGCTTACTCTGACCACAAGTGAGTAGTATTCGATCTTGATTTTTATTTCAAATTATATTTACTATATTTTGCTAGAATTCGAATCTAGATTCCATGCGTAACGATCTCTCCCCGTCTATCTACCATTTCTCTTCCTTTTTCTCTTTTTCCAATCTGTGGAGATCGGCAAGACGAGACCTAAAATTCTTTATTGTTTATCGGTGAAAATTTGAATCAAAACAAAAAAAAAAAAAGAAAAAGGTTTTAGGAAATCCATCCAATATATAAGTTCCTTCCCCGCACTTTCCAGCGAAATGATTTTTTATTGATAGTCTTCTAAGGACAAGCAATAAAAAAAAGATGTTCTTAGACCATCCAAGTAAGGTTGAAAGCATAGCGAGACTCCTTGACAAATTAATAAATGGTTGAATTCTAAAAACTTCGAATCGTGACTGTAGTTGAAATACTGCATGACAAACAGAATGGTTTGGTTCTATCTGTAAGAGCAGGAATGAACCAAAATTATAAAAGTTTTATCAGATCATAGTGGACTTTCTTGTTAGCGTTTGGAGATCCTGTGCTCTGGAGTGTCCTTTTTAGCATTTTGAATGATGGGTTTTTATTGAACTTCAAAATTCTATGATGAGTTCTATCTAAGGTATTTCCTTCTGATAAATATATTGTTTATCATTCTATGATAAACATACGAAGATAAATAGACTGAACCTCATTTTCACTTCTTTCGGATCAAAATTCCTCTTCAATCCATTCCCTGACTGAAATTCCTTTCCTGGAATCAAATTGCCCGAGAGAAATACTTTTGACCATTTCAACATCGAGATAGACGATTTTCCTTTCCCCCTCTCTATTCCTTCTCGTTGCATATCATCGATATTGTTAGTTAACCCGTTGGCGAGGCTACGAAAAGCAGCGAGAATTTCACTGGATGAATAGACGTGTTGAAGGGTAGTGGGAGTGAAATATTCAACCCAAATTATATACAAAGCAAGTGATCGCTGGTCGAACAGCTGTGAGGGACTGTAACTAAATAGATCCAAGTTCAATCCCAGGTATACTGACACCGGCAGTTTCCTATTACAGGTTCGATCATTCGAACCAAATTATTATAGTGGAGTGGAATAAAGCGATTACCTATTTTCCTGTAATTGAATTAATCATCTTCATCAGCACCGGCATTGTAGCATCCACCGTTGTCCTTCCCCGGGATTCACCAGACCTTTCTATAATGGCTCTCGTGGACCCAATACTTCCTGAACCAGTATAATTCATTATGCTCAAATATTGCCGGCTACAGTTCCACATTTGATATCTGGAGATCTATTTTGTGAGAATTGATGATCATCGTCATTGTTTGATTTTCTTGCAACACGTTTTACCCACTGTCATTTGAGTTTTCTAATGGGTCGTATAATATATCTGAATCCTGTATCTTTTCTCTTTTATAGACTGTGCTGTCCCCATGTGATGTTGAGCATGATTTTCTCTAGTACACGTATCATGTTGCTTAGTTTGGGTGTCAATCTTTTGGTTTGGTTTTATGTTTCAGTTCAATAGGTGACTCACAAGAAGATGCATTGATTGTATACTATTAATTTCAGAGTTGATTGGATTTTAGGGGCGTTGAAGATTGGGCTCGCTTAATCAAAAGTTGTTTTTTTCAACTTAGAATAATTACTCTATTTTCTTCTTTTTTCTGAGGGTTTCATTGAAATGTCCTTTTCTTTGTTCTTGTCTTCTTCGAGTGGTTGCACCTTTTGGCTCTTCATTCCATATTCTGATCTGCATGTCTTTTAGGTGTACATGAAATTAGTTTTATTGAACTTCATTGGAAGACCACTTTCTCGTTTACTTAATTTAGTTCGTTTAGCATTCTTTATCATTCAGCAAATGTTTATCACAATTAATTACATTTCCTTTCATACTTTAGCTTCATTAACGCTTCTCGCTTTTTTCTCTCTTTCTTGATCCTTTCCTTTTTGCTTCTTTCTTTCTTCCTTTCGATCTTCTTTTCTATTTCTCTCTTCCTTTTTTTCTCTCTTTCTTCTTCCTTTCTTTTTTCATTCTTATTCAAGTTGCAATTGCTTCCGTCTTTCTTCATTCGTTCTTCTTTTCTCTTTCTTTCTTTCTTCATTCTTATTCAAGTAGCAATTGCTTCTGTCTTTCTTCATTCGTTCTTCTCTTTCTTTCTTTCTATCTGTCTTTCCCTCTTTCTCTGTTTCTTTCTTTTTTCCCCATTCTTAATAAGTAGCAATTGCTTCTGTCTTTCTTCATCCTGCAACAAACCTTTATTTGTTTATTTCCCTACGATTAACCTTTTGTTTCTTTCTTTCATCCTCGACTACCCCTTGCTTTTTTCTTTCTCTCACTGTTCGTTACCTTAAATAGCCCCTACTTCTTCCTCCCTTTCTTCTCTCCATTTTTTAGAAATCTTCAGTATTTCCCTTCTTTTAGCAAGTTCCATTCGCATTTCGGCGGCCTTAATTGCATATTTTCTCAAATCTGTAATTTCCTTCTAATTGATCTTTCTTTCATTCTTTCTTTGGATAACAGTTACTCCCCTCTTTCTTCTCCAAATGCCTTCTCTGTATTGCTTGTTGGTTTCTTCTTTTTCCACTCTCTAATTTGTTTGTTCTCCTTTTTTCTTCCCTTCTTTCTTTACTTTACTAATTTTTCCAGGATTCCTTAATATTGCTTGACTGTAGGCTGTTTTTTTTCGTGTGATTTCTTAGATTGAGTTCCTGGAATCTAATTGACGTTCGTTCCAACTTGAACAGAACACTTAGAGAAAATCAAAACCCAACAAGATTAACCTTCTTTCTAGTTGGTAATTGAAACTAAAAACTGTCAACAAAAACTGTCACCAAAATCGTCAACACAGATTCCACCAGTTTTCATGTTGGTATGGCTGGTTCCATTCTGCCTTGTGGTACTGGATGGGATGATGGATAGTCTATGGCCATACTGAAGATTTGTAATACAACGGAACAGCTGTCTGTGGATGACAATATATATATATATATATATATATATATATATATATATATATATTGCATATAGGCCATTGATGATGAAAATTCGAAAATGTACTTCTCATGGTAGGAAAATATTTTTTTATTTATTTCAATCCTCCTTGAATAGACTTTTGGAGGTAGGGGGTCGAATTTGCTATGTAAGTGTATCCTAAATTAGTCCCTAAGTTTGTGTCTGGATTCAATCATCTTATTATTTTTTAAATTTTAATCCTGACTTTTCAAATGATCATTTCCCAACAAGAGGTGAGAAAGTTGACTTTTCCATTGACGACTCTTATGATCAATATTAGAATTGATTATCCCCAACATAGTATGTTGAGAAAGACATTGTTGACATGACGGTTTCCATTGAGTTACTGACCAGACCTGTTCTTTGGAATTACGCAATATCAATCTCTCAATACACCCGATTTGGAATTTATCATTTCTGCATTTTGATTGATGAAAAGAGGATTGGTTTGAGTAAATATTTAATTAACTTATCGACCGAGAAGAACAAAATGCAAATGGCTGTATTCCTATCTGGTGAAAATTCAAAGCTTTGAATTTAAGACGATATTTTATATCCGGGAACTTTTATCATTCTTTCCTCTTATATTAATTCATTTTAAATATTTAATAAGCTTACATAAGAACGTTACGATGCCAGACAGGTGTAAAAAAGTGTATTACGACAATTTCCAAGTATTGCTTCTCTCTCTGGAAAAAATCAGCTTTCACCAAGGTTGGAACACCGACCTTTATGAACAGTTTGAAAAACGTTAGACATTTTGAGCTTCAAGTTTTTACTTTTATTTCTGAAATTGTTTATCTCAATTAGTTTGCTCATCAGCCCAATAGTGTTTCTTTGTCGGTTTCTTCTCTTTGTTCCTGTCCTCTTTGAATGACTTTCTCTCCTTTCTTTCTTTTTCAAATAGTTTTTGTTTTTTTCTTCTATGGACACCTGTTGCTTCTTACTCCCATTCTTTTCCCCTTTTCTTTCATTCTTCTTCTTTTTTCCCTGTTTTTTTTTTCTTTAATACTGTTTGCTTTTTCCTTCCAAAAATCCTTTTTGCTTCTTCTTTTAATTTTTTTTCTTTTCTCGTTCATCTTCCTCGGATACTTTTTCCTTCTTTTATTTTTTTCCTATTTCTTGAATACTGCTCGCCTTTTCATACTATTAATTCTCTTCGCTTGTTTCTTTCATTCTTTTCCTTTTTTCCTTCCATTCTTCTCCAAATTCTTTTTCCTTATTTTATCATTTTTAAAAAATACTGTTTGCCTTTTGCTTCTACGGATTTCATTCGCTTCTTTCTTTCTTCTTTGAATACCTTTTGTTCATTGTTTTTTCCTTCTTTCACTCTTTCCTTTTTTTCTTTCTTTCTTTCTTTCTTTCTTTCTTTCTTTCTTTCTTTTTTTCTTTCTTTCTTGTTTTAGTTGGTCTGGCATTTGTTCTCTTTATTCATGTGTAAGTAATTATTGTGTCACTCATTTGATTACTTTCCCTGGATTCTAATTGTGTGACGATAAGTCTAATCTTTTCATTTGCTTTCACTCTTCTCGCTCTCTCTCCCTCTTTCTTCATTTCTTACTTCCTTCTTTTCCAGCCCCCCTTCTCACTCTATATTCCTTCCCAGTTTTTCTCCCGTCTCAATGTTCACTCACATTGGTACAAGCCGGTGCACCTACCTTACCAGAAAAAGGAGCATCTCGATCACAAATAAAACCACTTTTCCCTTCATTCTTTCAACATATTTTCAATTTAAACATTTGACATGCCTGACCTTTACTTGTGAGTGCCTGCCTTTGATAACCAGGATTCGAAATTCCAGTTTTTACTAAGGTTCTTACAAAGTCCTTTAGAATCGAAATGCAATATGTTAATTACATGAGTGCGAGATAGCCTTCTTACTCTTATGATTGTTAATATATCTCATTCTGATTTATCTGCTTATAAGCTCATTACTGCTCCTCCATAAATATAAATATATTCAGACATATATGTATCGTTTGGCAAGAAGTCTTCACTCGTATCTTTGGTTTTTTTCTGCTTCGAATGACCTTTTCTTCTTACTGTCTCCTACGATTACCTTTTGCATTTTTGGGGTGATACACTCTAATTCTTATTAATTTCTTTCTTTATTCCTTTCTTTCATGTTCAGATATGCTTTGCTTCTTTTTCTTTCTTTTTTGCCTTCTCTGAATGCCCCAAGCTTCTTTCTTTCTATCTTGTTTTTTTTTCTTTCTTTCTTCTCTCTCTAAACACTTTCACCCTTCCTTTACCTTTTCATTCAAACACATACACACACTCTCTACTCCTTTTATCTCTTTCTCTCTCTTTATTTCTAATTCTCTTGCCCTTTTTATCATTTTCTCTTGATGTATTTTCCTCCTCTAGACCCAAACTGTCACAGCTCTTTGTGGACAAAGGAGCACGCTGCATCATTGTCTCCAAAAAAATAAAAAAATTCGGACATAGTCTAAAACTCCACGTAGAGACATCCATCGGATTGGGAAAGAATTTCTTCTTCACTTGTGTAACCAAACCAAGGAATGCTCCCAATCACGAGACTATTTCGTCAGTTTATGCATTCAAAAATAATCTATCGTAAGATATGGAGAGATCACAAGACAGCACAGTATATAAGGAAGGAAACGGGTGTCCGTGACATAATAGAAACTATTGAAAAAACTCAAATGGCAATGGGCAGGCCATGTTGAATGAAAGACAATCGATGGTAATCACAATTCACAACATGGATCTCAAGAGATCACATAAGAAACTGACGCTGACAGAACACATGATGGAGAGATGAACTAGACAAATTTAGGAAATACCAGCTCTGCGACGCCCCATGATAGAGAATCGTGGCGAATCTTTTGGAAGGTCTATGTCCAACAAAGGACGTCAAAAGACTGATGATGATGATGAAACGAGACTCAGTTCAACTATCAATTTTCATATAAGCACATTCCCAATGTTGATTTTTTTTGTTTTTTTTTTTGAATCAGTGAGTCAAGTTCTTACAATATCTGGATTTGAAGAAAAAAAAATCTTTTCCATGATTTAAAGTCCATTGTTACGGATTAAGTTTTTTTCAGTTGTTCGAGTATGAGAGTGACTTCCAGGATTAGAAAATTGCAAAATCATATTTAAATTGGCAATCCTGGTTCAAGCCTGTCTTCATCGCAGGGCAATATTGTTTGGTTAACTGCATATGGTTTCATGCTGCTGAATCATTATCATCATCATCATCATCATCATCATCATCATCTGTCTTTAGTGTCCGTCGTTGGACATAACCTTCCCCAGGATTTGCTACACTTCTCTATCATGGGCGTTATGGAGCCAGTACTTCCTGAACTTGTCTAGCTCGTCTCTCCATCTAACATTTTGCCGGCCTCGGTTGCGCATGTGGTCTTAGGGAATCCATGTTGTGAGTCGATTTAATGATTCTCTCATCCTCTGTTCATTATTTGTCTTTCCTACTTCTCCATTTTTACTAAGTCATAGATAGATATAAAATAATTCCAGATACGATTAAATCAGAATAAGAAGCCTGTATTACGTCGATTCACCAAGAGAGGAATGTACGCCTGACTATAAGATCAGCGTTCGATTTGGAATCACTCACAGAGTGCACACCAGCACGAATGATATCAAAATTAAATACCGAATGAGAATCAGTCTGTATATAGCTGCAGTGCATTAGAGCAACAATAAAAAAATCTTTTGATCCGGCCAACTATTCATTTAATTTTTTCATTAGCACATGACTCACCATTCCACCGAACGTAATAAGAATACAATGAGAACCTTTGGATATATTGTGTGGGAAAAAACATGATTGGATGCACAGAAACATGGCGATAAAAATGAAAAAGATATCGCTCAATCGAGACGAAATTACTGGAACTGCTCCGAGATTCAGCCTATTACTAACTCCATTTCATACCCCGTTGACTGACTGAGAACCTTTAGATATATTGTATGGATAGACAAACGGAGAGGGGTGGAAGACTATATATATATATATATATATATATATATCCTCCTCTTCGACAGAGGTATGGGATTGGGATTTTACCCTGGTTAGAACAACCACTCCTGGTTATGATGGTAAACAAGTCCTTCCTTTTTGTTATTTCTCACTGCATTTCTTTCCCTTATAAAATGCTATTTGCTTTCTGTATTTCAATTGGTTGATATTCATACCAGATTTAGTAACAACATTTTAGAGAATCGAAACTCAACGTAATCAACCCTCTCTCCTGTTATTGGTTCGTTTTTTTTAATCAAAATTACGTAATATCGATCTCACAATGCGCTTGTTTTGGAATTACCTCCCCTGCAGCGCAAATGATTAACAGAAAGAATCGTCTGAGTAAACATCCTGACAACCAAGGGACCAAACAAGAAGAAATCCCAATGAAAACATTTTTTTTTGTCTGGTTGAATAGTCTTCGACCAAAAACACCAAGCCATGATCTTGTTGAGTCATTTTATTTCATGGATCTCTTTTTTTCTTTCCTGTCAAACTCCTACTACTGAGCTTTGACTTTATTTTCAGGTGTCACGTTGATATCATGACAGCACAAATAAATGTTGCATACGCAAAAATTGATGACAAATCCACTCTTTTAATTCAGGTCGACTTGTTTTATGACAAGAACTGGTAATGAAGGAGTTGGAATAAGAAAAAAATGATATGACCCAATATGAAGTGAAAGATATATTCCTCTTTTCTCTTGCACAGTCTCCCTTTGCTTTGTTTCTTATGAGTTGAGATGAAATATGGAGTTTTCCAGAAATATTTTATGGAAAAATGAATTTTGTTTTGTTTATTTACCTTTTAGATTTTAATCAACAAGGGGAAATCTACCCTGGGCGTAGGCAAACTGGTTTCTTCACTCACCATCTTTTGTTGCATACGACTATTGTCAACAGGTACAATGACTGCCAAAATCTCTTCCATTAGGAGCAATTTCGAGTGGGTTCAAAGCGTTCATAAGAAACAAAGCAAAGGGAGAGTGAGAAAGAGAAAAGAGAATATACTTTTCACTTCATACTGGGTCATATCAATTTTTCCTTTTAAATCAATTCTCGCAATGGAGAAGAAAGTAGAAAGTACAAGAGAGGAAGAAAAGAGGAAAGAAAGACGGGAAGAGGGGAGAGAGAGAGAGAGAGAGAGGAAAAAGGATTTTTTCCTCATGATTCATAATGTTGATGATCTTTTCCTATCTATAAATTCCTGTTTTCATCGATCTTTACTCATTAAAGAGAGAAATCTTTTGACTTCTTAATCATGTTTACCTCTTTTGGAGGAGCGCACCTGAATCCATGTAACTGGGAGTCTTGCTCTGTTAATTAAAAAACTGGAAAAAGCGGTCAAATATTTTTCTCCTCTGCATTTAATTCTATTCAGTTGATTATAATTTAGAGAAAAAAAGAAATGTATTTTTCACTTCCTACATGGTCATATCACGTTTTCCTTTTTAATAAATTCTGAAAAAGAAGGTAAAAAGGCCTTTTATTCACTACGGTTTACCCTACTGTACCCGAGCTGATCAACTAAATGGTTTCATTCAACATTTCCAAAAAGATAAGGGAATGCAGCTGACAGCTGAAGACGACCGGAGAGAGCAACAGACAAAACAAATCAATATATAAAATGTCTTCATTCAAAGAAACCGTGGTTCTCTCTCAGAGAATTCTAAATGAACGGTATCGCAAAAATTCATTGGTGATTATCGGAACGATGCATTGGTTACATACCCTCCCTTTTTGGGACTAATAGGATCTTCTCATTTTTGAAGACTGAGCTTAATCTGCCAAAGGCCTGTCATCCTACAATGATTTTTGATTGGTTTCTTCTTCCTTTAAGGATTTCACGGAGATCTGTTGTACTAGGTAGATGTAGTGGTTTATTTTCTCCAGTTGTGCGTCTTTGATTTTGATCGTTGTCTTCTTATCTCCGACATGATTTTTGTATATGACCTTTGCTTTGTCGAAGTTACTGTGTAGGCCGAATTTCTTGCTTCCTTAATTTAGTTCATCTAGCATTAGTTGGAGGTCGAATAGATTATCTGCAAAGAGGCGACGTCGTTCGAAAATATGATGTTGCTCAGATATTCGCCATCTATTTTGATTCCTTTATCTCTCTAGTGTAGGTTCCTTAAGATCATCTCGAGGCAGGCCGTGAATAATTTGGGCAAGCAGGTATCATCTTGTCTTACTCCTTTTTTGGGACTTGAAAAGGCTCCTATCTTCATGTAGGCTGATGAAGGAGCAGCTGTAACTGTATATATGTTGCAACAAGAGTGGCATTTGCATCTTGCTGCTTTTTCTTTCAGTTGATTTTTTGAATGGAGATGATCCATGATTGGGTAGTTCCTTCTAAAGCCTGTTTGCTCCCGTTTTTTGTTTTCATTTAGTGCTTTTGCGATTTAGTCCATGGCAATTTTTGTGAAGTATTTGTTGTTGCAGTTGAGAGAGCTTATAGGTTTATAGATGTTATATAAAAGCATTATGATTGCCGTAATCTAATCTTCCGGAGCTTTACTCTGTTTTAGGCATAAGTTGAATAGAATAGCCAGTTTTCTAGTTTTCTTATTTTCTTTTGGGGGTAGAATTGTGTTGATGTTATCTGGTCCAGGGACTTTTCCTGTCTTTGTTTGTTAGATTATTTGCTTCACCTCCCATGGTTAAAGTTCTGGGAAATTCTTGAGCTGATTGCTTGCGTTACACTGTTTGTTGCTTTGTAATCCTCGTCTGGAGGAGTTTTCAGTTCAATTCTTCGGCACGTTCGACAATTCCGTCTTTTGCTGTTGTCATGTCTCCGTTTTCTTCGAGTATGGTTGTTATATTTTTCCTTCCTGCATCGTGATCCTTATTAACAGCTTTGGAATCCTGACCTTTTTCAAGAATGTTTTGATGATGGCTGTCGTATGTCTTCTTTTGTTATTTTCATCTCTTCTCTTGATTGTTTTATTCAGTTCGGTGTCTTCAATTTCGTCTCTTGTTGCTGTTGCTATGGAACAGACACATGGAACTTGACCTGCAGACTGGACTGCAAACTGGGAAGCATGTTTCATGAAAGAATCATACTCAGTCTCACACAGAGAAATGAAAAGACAGCACAATATATTGAGGAGAAAACTTGAGTCCGAAACATCATGGAATCTATAAAGAAACACAAATTGCAATGGGCTGGTTATGATGTAAGAGTAGTAAACAACTGATGGACATCACAACTTACAGTATGGATCCACGAGATCATATACGAAACTGTGGTCAGCAAAATATAAGACGGCATAACGAACAAGACAAGTTCAGAAAAGATTTGCTCTGCGACGCCCACTATAGAGGAGTGTAGTGAATCCTGGGGAAGATTGATGTGAAAGGACAGAAACTGAAGGGATGGTAATGATGATGTCTTATCTTCCATCCCAAACCTTCATTTCGGAGTTCAAGATATCTCCTGATTATATTCAATATTTTCAAGAGTACCCTCTTTTAATCTGGTGTATGTTGATGTCCCGGGCGTTTGGTTGAAATTAAAATCATGATTTACAGCAATTCTTTTTTGTTTCTTAATATAATTTCCAACTTGAGTATAGTTGTCGAGCTGAGATCGTAAAATAGATAGTTTCCTGTCTTTTCATACTTGACTTCTACTCTGTTAGAAAAATATAAATAAGGTTTGCTAGAAATTTGAATACATGGATGGAGGGTGTTTAGGTTGTGAAAAATTATTTTTGCAGCTGCATTTATATAGCCCTTGCATTTTGCATTGCTGAGGAATTTTTCCTACGGTCTCCATCCCGAGAAGTTTTGTGGAATCATTTTTTCTGTTCGATAGAACAAACGGGATCAAATCTCCAGGTCTGCATTGATTAGATTTTCGAATTTGTGAGTCTTGTGTTGAGAATATTTAGATTAAATGTTGCTAATTGAATTTTTACTCTCCGAATTTGAGAGTGACTTTAAGAATCGAAAAATCTGGAAAACACATCTAAATTGGTAACTCCGTTGAGCATTATGATGGCACAGTCGTTGAAATGTTCCAGAGATTAGGAGCCCAAATGTAGAATCCATTAGTATGATCAGGTAAGGAATTTTTTGGTCTATGTCAAACGACGGACGTTAAAATGATGATGATGATGATGATGATGATGATGATGATGATGATGATGATGATGATGATGATGATTGCACCAATTTGGTCCCTTTGAAAAATCTGTCCCTCCATCGCCCTCTATAAGCTATATATTGTCCTATAAAAAAAGTCTGTATTGTTCTGGGCGTTAGAGTTAATTATATCCTTTTGGTTTGAAACAGATAAGAGTCTGCACAAATTGTAGCCAGAGAGGGTCACTATAATCTTTTAAAGGGGACTGGTCTCCTAAACCAACGCGCTCAAGATGCAGCAAGATTTCTGCAACTCAATTAGTGAGTTGGTCCGATGACTTTTCTTCTTAGGATCCCTGAACCGTATAATTTGGGATCAACCGCTCGCTGACCTGAATTTATCACTTGAGCCTTGATCGATTCTCCGACCATTGTGGGTATGACAACTGAATGTCTGTTCGCACGACCGAGGGAGGGAAAGTTGAATTCACGTTTAGTAGTCTGAAAAAAAATTCTGGAGCAAGAATTCGTTTGTCAGCAGAAATATCATGATGTTGTCACTTGGTTAAAAAGATCAAATGACAATAGCGACACCTGCTTTTTCGAGTACATTACCATACCAAGTCAAGTGGCATTGAATGTTTTCTATGGTACTGTGAAGTCATCGCTTTTGGAGACTGTGAACAGAACCATTTATCAATAGATTATCGGTTACCATACTTAATTAGACAGTGCACATATCACAAGTAATTGCCGCCTACATTGGCCATTGTCAAATACACAAACTTTCTTTGAAAACATTTGGTGTTATTGTTAAACAAAATAGAATAATGAATTAGAAATGGATTACCGAATGAATTAAAAGAAAAAACTATCGTGGGTCTCCCAAATAAACACTATTTTGCAACAATCTCTTTAAAATGATTTTGGTAATGAGCTCATTCCTTAATCTATGCCTTATAGATATATGTCAGTCATTGTGTTGGATACGATAAGAATTTTTTATGAATATTGACAATAAGAATACCAGGTGGGCTTGGCTAACATATGTATCTCTAAATTCCTATAGACTGAAGCCTAATGCACTGTGGATATAATTCTTATCAATTCTGAGCAATTCCGATCGTGTTACAATAAATTATCCAACGAAAACGTACGAGTGTATCATCTGTTAAAGTTGTCTGAAAAACTGATGATGTCAACATTGCGCAACCGAGCGGATACCTATTCATGGCCGTAACGATTGCGATTCTACTTAACATTCTCTCACAGAACAATAAACAATCGAATTTGTGATCCAATAAACTGTAATCAAATTGAATTATCCTTATTTACAATAATTGAACGTCGTCCATTTGAGAGGTGGGAGTTTTGATTAAATTGGATCGGAAAACAGAAGGAAGATACCGAAACGAATAGAGTTTATGAGAATCATCAACGCTTTCATTTGATCTTACAATTACTGTAACCCAGCTGGACCTTCCGTTGTTTTGAATCAAGCACTAGAAATTGCATGTAAACAAACGTCGAAATTAACTTCCAAACATCTAGGAATAACAGACGTCGGGTAATAAAGTAATGAAAATATAGGGATGAAGAAGGTTCCCATCCGTCTCGCTGAAGGTTTCAAGCTGGCTAAATTTCCCTCGCTGAAAATGGCCAAATGAAATAGGAACAAGACGTTCTGGCACCAACTTGCCTCGAAAAGTAAAGGTTGATATTCAAACGCTTTACCGGGACTCCATTCCTTGGTTTTGAGTCACAATTGCCGGTCTCCTACACCCTTTGCCATCCAAGGCTACAGAATATCAGATAAACTATGAAACAATGAGGGCAATTTGCTGGATAGTCAACGACGAATCTATGTAGATTATGCAGCGAAAACTTAACAAGAAAAATAAGAAAAAACATTTCAGGCATTTTTTCTTGCTTCTTTAAGGGAAGTCATTTTGCATTTGTAGATTGGTTTCCAACTAATATGTACATCACTCAATTTTGACAACGTAAAAAAAATAAATAATTGAAGAAAATGGGACTGAAGCAATTATTTTGCATTTCTGATGAGTGTTTAGCTCAATGGTAAGAGCATTGCCACGTTGAAGTAGCTACCCTATCGGTGGCAGGTTCATACAGCAACCCCATTCCCTTTAAGTGTTTATTCTTTTTACTTAGTCTACAGTGAGCGATACATAATAATGGGGGATCCTTTCAAATGAGTTTGTATCTTAAATATTCATTCTATATATATATATATATATATATAAATAATTGTGTCATTCACAGACAGCTGTTTTGTTGTATTACAGTGCTGCTATAGACTATTTAATATCCCATCAAGTACCATGAAGTTGGATCAAAACCTTTGCTCTACACACAGGGGCTGGCATTTTACACCTGCCCTACACAGGACGGGACGATTAGTGGTAACCAATTCAAGCGATAAATTTACTTATGCACAATTCCCCATCCACCAGAGTGCATCATTCCAGTGTTGGAAGAGCATTGCCATATAGATTATAATGGACGGGTTGCCCGACTTAGAGACTGCTCAACCCTGAGGAATATATGAACGAATAAATAAATCACCGGAGTCTGCATGTCAACTGAAATCATTTATCTAAAAAAAATTAAAATTTTCCGAAAGATTATCTAAAAAAAAAAAGATATTTTATCAATAATCACCTCAGAAATCCCAGCGCAAGATTCTGGTATCCTCAGGTCAAAAACATTTTTAGAAGGTGTTTAGTTGAGTATATATACACATTTTTCAAAGGTATGACCAGGAACAAATACGACCGGAAACACCCTCCTCAACACATACATAGAATGATAAGTAAACGGGGAAAAATCTGTCACCATTTGGTTGGATGATCAGTTTTGTGGGATACAGTGACTTGATATATATATATATATATATATATATATATATATATATATATATATATATATATCGGGTGAGAAACAAAGAGATATAGGCAGTCAGACAGGGATATACTTGGGACGGAAAGGGTCGATAGATATCAAACGTTATATTGACTATTGTTCAATATTGGAACTCTTCGAAACCATTTGGCAATTTAGGAATCAATAGAATTACCTAAACATTAGCGCAAATAACCAAACAAATGATGCCAGGGGTCAAATGGTCATATTGTGCAGGCCATCTTCTACAGGAAGCAGAATTGAAAAACAAGATTTCTGTTTATTACTGTAAATCAAATGTCTTTACGTATAGGTGAGGACGTAAAACCTCGTCAGTTGGGGAAAGATGCTCGAAACCCTATATGGTAGATAGATGAGTCTTTGACAGAGCTAAGACAAGTGGTGTATAAAATGAGTGACGCAAATGCAGATGACAAAAAGATACAAATTTTTATATAAACGTGTGTGTGCGCACGCGCACACACACACACATATATATATATATATATATATATATATATATATATATATATATATATATATATATATTCAAAAAGGTGATTGAATTGATCCAGCTGATCTATCAAGGGAGCATGACTGCCTGACACATCGTCAATGGAGCATGTTTTGACTAGGCAATCCGCGTTTACCTCCGCATAGATGTAGTCATCAATCGGTACCATCAAGGAATTCCCCCAACCCTGGGAAGGAACTTGAAAAAATGAAGACCTTCATGGAGAGCATAGTTGATGGAAAGACGGGGACCCGGCATACAGCACCAATAGTTGCATGATTTGAACAGAAGATTAAGGAAACTTTCAAATGATTGCCAAAAGGAGGAAGGAAGCGTGCACTCTGATTGCAGTACTATAACATGGTTGATGTCATCAAAATATTCATAAGAATTGAACAAATGGTTGACCACTTGTACTGCATCGTTTCCAGGAAGTTGGAAACCTTCTCAGCAGCGGAAGATTGTCGATACGCCCGAGGTGCTCGGCTGTGTTGTCAGTTTCTAGAGCAACTTGAAACTTCACCTGGTCACGAGGTGACCTCTGGAAATTTTGCTGTTCACGTTGTCCGTTCTACCTGAGGTGATTTGTTTGGCAACCGGTGTGAAATCTGTATCGAGCAGACACTGAGGAAGGTGGCCGAATAAGAAGGTGGGTTGAGCAGAGGAATGATTAGAAGTGGTGATTCTTATCAAAAGCGATTTCCAATCTCTCCTTTGATATCAACCAGCGCATAGTCTAAGGTGTTAAGAAACATAGTTCATTTCTCAAAAGCCTTGCAAAAAAAAAAAACGAATGAAGCGAGACGTTGGAGTGATTGAACCTGTTGTCTAATGGTTAGAGGAGAACAACTTCTTCGACCACTATAGAGACAAACAGTTTCTAGTGTCCTTGTCAATAGGATTTCCGAACACAACAGACCACACAGTCAACGCTGAGAGAGTGTCTTCTGGGGGATATGCAGATTAAGGTGGGTGGACAGTCATTGACATCAGCGTCAAGGTACTGGTCTTACATCTAAACTCACTGAAGTTCAACCGACTGATACATTTCGCTCAACAGGATATGACAGCCAGAATAAACAATGAACTTTCTTCGGGTTCTAGTTCAGCAACAAAGATCAGAATGCCCCGCTGTGATCTACGGATAAGACTGCATATGACACATATTGCAACGGGAAAAGTTCGCGGAGAATACTCATAATAACAATAGTAAGCTCATTTATATCAACTTGTCTGCATTATGGAAATGTCAAATCTCCGTTCAGTAGTGTGACTACAATTCTGATTCAAGAAAATTGTCATTTTTTTAATAACTTGATGCTTGTAAAATTCACCGTTTTTCAGATCTTGTTCTATTCCCAGGTGTGGGCAAAAGATGCAGACGTACGGGCAACTAGTAGCTAATGGGGCCAAACACCTGCTTTATTTTTACATCTTCATCCCTTATGGTACAGTTCCAGCAATCAGTAGCCACAGGAAAACTTTTTGTGAGGGATATATTGATGGACACAATATGATCTCCTTTGACATATGACTTACTAAAGGTACAATAATCGGGGATTGTACAGGAGTTTTCCAGCAAGTGTATCACACACCACAAACTACTCCATGTCCTATTCAATGCAACATGTTCTCGCAGGAACCGACAACCAGTGTGATAAACTTGAGACTCTACCTCCAACAGAGGGTGCAGCTGAACAATATTCTTTCACTTCCTCTATCCAAGCATAGGACGGGATATTATAGATGGATGCCAAGGTTCCTCGATTAAGAGCCTGTTCCAGTACTAGTCCTTGTTCAATCTGGGGAGGTACTCAAGTTCACAAACTGTAATTGTGATTGCAGTAAACGATCAGGAAACTGCAAGAAGATCGGTATTGAATACATCAAAGCAAACAAAAGTTGCGAAGGCATTACATGCAAGAATTGTTTTCATGATTATATATTGTCTACAGAAGACTCAAACTTAACTCTTGAGGCATTTGATATTGTGGAGCATTACCTTTTTCTATATTGAAATGATATGTTTTTTTGCAATTTATATGTAACAGTGGGTTGGCTTTTTTCAGCTGGGTGCTTTGGGTGAAAGTCAAATGTTTGAAACCTCACATGTTACTTGGTAGAATTCAACATTTTTTCTCGGATGAGGTACTTGATACGCATACTTTCCAGAGATATCACGGGTTTTCCTACGAGAGATGTATTTAAATCTTTTTATACGTGTTATTAGATACCTATAAAAATACTTTGGTTGAGAAATTTCCAAGTGAGGAATTTATACTCAGATTTCCTTTACATCCATTGACTATTATATTTTTGTTGCGAGCATCCAGTAAGCATCTATGTAACTATGTTGACCAGCTTGTTGACACATAGTTAGATATTGCATGATGTCACTCACAGAAGGAAGGAAGTAATTGCCAGTTGGAAAAATCATCCGTATTTTGTGCTTTAACAGATTACTTATCAAAAAACAAAATTTTTTTGCGAAGCAATGATTGAGCAAGATTGATTTTAAAATCATAACTCCCAGCAATCAATTTGCTGCATTTTCCAAATCTTTTAAAAGCGTAAACAACAAAAGCATACATTCAAACACACACATAAATTATATATATGTGTGTGCGTGTGTGTGTGTGTGTGTTTGTATGTGTGTGTTTGTTTGCGTATCTCCACAGTATATAATAATGTATTTGTCACACACGTTGAGTTATAATTTTGCTCTTACGATGAGGGTTTCTTGGTACGGGTTTTGTTAGGGTAGCCGCTGTTAGAGCACATTAACCCCAACCAAAACACATGTAAACACCAATAAAAGACACAGAAAAATGTTGAATGCTAAGCTGCAATCGCTAAACGCAACAATCGAACACTCCCAACCACTTCAAGCTAAAATGAAAAACTGGATATAAAATCCTCAACAATATATCAACCTCTGTAATAAAATCGAGCATTATGTTTAAACCAAGAAGCACACAAATCATAAGTAAAATTTCAGATAAAACCTAGAAACTCGCTGAAAGGGCAGAAACCTCAAATCACCAAAAACAACGAGGGGTGGAATTGAGGAGACCGAACTAAACAAAACAATTGAAAAGAAACTAAAAGAAGAGAAAGGAGGTGCACGGCAGCAATCATCGAAATCACTCTCGAAAAACATTGGGACTTTACAACGATAAACAAAGTGCTGAAAAGAAAAATATCTATTCTACTCAACTTGTCTAAAACAGCAAAATCCTGGAAGATTGGAACACAGCAATCATAATGCTTTTACATGAATAGGAAAACCTGGAAGATCAACAACTACCGATCTATAAGCCTACTAAACTGCATCTACAAACTCTTCACAAGAAATCATGATTAACTGGATCCCTGAAACACTGGATGAAAACCAACCACAAGAACAAGCAATATTTAAAAAAAGCTAGTCCATCTCCATCTCTATTCAATAAATCAGCTGAAAGAAAATGCAGCAAAATACAAAATGCCACTCATTATAACATTTATAGACTTCAAGAAGGTTTTCGACTCTGGGAATATCCCATGTTCAATGGCGCCATCTTGCTTCAAAGTGTAGACCCTGTCAGAATACTGAAACATACATACAGTCACAGCCACTCTTTTATAAGGCTACATGAAGAATCTGAACCCTACAAGCTCTAAAAAAGTAAGACAAGGTGAAAATAGCTCACCAAAGCTATTCACAACCTGCCCTGAGATGCTCTTTCGAAACTAGGACTGGCAAAATGGGGGAATCTAATAAAATAGACGTCAAATATCTGAGCAACCTCAGATTTGCAGACGACATCACCCTTTTTGTAGAGAACATACCCAACCTCCAACTTATGCTAGATGATTTGAACAAAAAAACCACGAAAATGGGCCTACACATCAACTTCAGTAAAAAAAAAAGGTCATGTGCCACAAACTCGTCAAGAACGAGAATACAACTGTCAGAATCGAAAATGCAAAACTGAGAAAAGTAGATCATTACATCTACCTCAGACAGCAAATCCCAATCGATCACAAAAAAGAAAAAATTGACCAAGGATTCACCCTAGGATGGCAAACCTTTGACTAAGCAAGCTCGAACTTCAAAAACAAAAAGATCCCATTATTACCTAAGAGAAGAGTAAACAACCAATGATTCTCCCAATAGTAACTTATGGAGCTGAAACATGGAACCTAACTAAGAGATGGACCGACAAATTGAAATGCATGCACACTATAGAATCTTGCCCATCTCACATGGAGAGATCTCATTACACATGTATATTGATGTATTGATCGTCAGGGGTGAAACCAATATAAACTGTGGGACAATGGTGGGCGTCGTCCTATTTTTCTTAAAGTGGCACCCACCACTTACACGTCGGCAATGTTGCAGTTTTTTTTTATGTATGTATTTCTTTTCATCATATCGACAACTGCACACCCGTGTCGATACAATCATTTGATGCTGAAAGCCCCTTGAGATTTCAAAACTGTTTGCTGGAAACATGGTTACGAATCTGCAAACAAAAAATACTGCACCTGTTGCGAGGAGCAACTTACTTCGTATTTGAAAACAAAATCTCGTCCTATGAATATGAATCCAGGTTTTTATTTTTGCATCCACTTCAATGACGTGCACAGGTTCTCCCTCAAATGTATGGGATGGTTCAGATAATTCTTTCAGCTGGAAGAAATATTTTCCATTTTGTATTTCGCACAAAAGATAAACAAAATTCTATTCTTAGTTATCTTCTTTGAGAGTAGAGAGTAATCAAACCAAAGCCTACACTATATCTGGGTATGAATTGATTGCCTGCAACGAACATTATCTTCTATCATTCCCTTAGTTTGTTGTGAATAACTGTCCTTGTCTTTCTATAATGTAGGTGCCGTAACACTCACACACAAAATCTCACGAACATATATCTACAATAAAACACATACATACACATGTTTTAATGCCATATCTCCAGCTGGCATGCTCCACTAGAATATCCTCAACTCTTACCAGCTTCTTATTGACCCTCTCGGAGCCATTGGTGTTGGGGAAAGGACTCCAGACCAAATCTTCGAAAGCCGAATGTACTGACCTATTTCCTTAACCTGGGAAAAAAGTGACAAGTCTTTTGGGGAAGAAGGACCATTACAAAATTACTCTCCTTCTGATAACTCTCTAACACTAGTCACAGAACCATTCATAATTTTTTCCCACGTATAGATTGTCTGATTGAGCTGAAATTTGGTACAGGAGTGTTTGGGGCCGAAGCACAACAACTAGCTCTCGCGATGCCTAGGGTTTTAGTCGTTTCTGTTTAAAAGACTGACCCTTTCCACCATTACAAATGCAGAGAATAAAACAATCCAAATTGGCTTTAAGAACGCTAAAATATTTGAATGTATACAGTCGAAAGAATCCCCTTTAAATTATAGGAGCTTGGAATTGAGTTCATGCAAATCAGTTGACACTGCCTCAGAAGGAATTGTTACTATATGATGGAGGTTTTGGTTAATGTGACTATCTGTATCCTATACTTGGCTAGACAATCATAATGTCATGGTAAATAGGAGGATTTTCTCCATGAGGCGCATCGCAGCTCAGTGTAGGGAAGTCAAAAGAGCTCAAAATTCGTACTGTGACCTAAAGATAAACACTTTTGTGACCTTGCAAATACAGTTGCAGGGAATAAAGAGATGTTTTTGCTAATATCTTACTTATACATTTGCGTGTGTGGTATTCTTACGTTAAACCAACCTCGAATCACACTTTGTTATCGTGAGAAATCAGACAAGTTGGCTGATTGTGTCGTTCACGTGACCATTTAAGCCCAGACGGACACAGGTGTGGTGCTTGGATCTCAAAAGGTATAGTGTTGCTCCGTGTAGTTAAACCAAGAGGGCTCAGGATCTGTCCTGAAACCTGAACACCAATGCTCTTATATTCTTGTGATAATGATTGCTAGGATTTAAGAGAATTTTAGAGCTGTCCCTACCAACCAGTTCACGTGTGTAATATACCCATGTTTAACTGACCTTGTGTCATTCTCTATTGCTATGGTAGTCAAGGTATATAGGAATATCTACTGATAAAAATCTAATTCCCATTCAAGGCTATGGCTTGCTCACTGATGATGTGACTAACGATAATATCGCAACAAGGTGAAATTGGAATTGTTAGTGCCTGGTATATCTAAATTTCTTTTGTCTTCGCAAATATAATCACGAGTAATAGTTAGTAATTTGATATTTTGGCCCACAGAATTTGCAGTTTATCTTTTATATAATCTCTTTCATATTTTACACAGCACACAGGCAGACATCACAATCGAATTCTCCAAAAGCTGAATTGATCATTACTGGTATGTGTTTACTCACCTATAATCTATAGGCGACGCACACATCAAACTTATAAGCTATGAAGATTTGCAAAAAATAACAATATCAGAAGCAATATGTCTGGTTTGTAGACCATTCTAGGAGTCACTATATCAGATATAATTTTGCGCAATTTTCTGTAGAGAAAAGGAGACTACAGATAATAATAATAGTAATAATAATAATAATAATAATAATAATAATAATAATAATAATAATAATAATAATAATAATAATAATAATAATAATAATCCTCAAAATCCGTTGTGGATACAGTATTGGTCGTCAGTGGTTGATTCTAATAATTTTCACACAGCTTTATTCCACCTTGCAACTGAAAATGATGCAAACAGATAATACCAGATGGTCGAATGGGGGAAATGATGATTTGGGCGTACCACTTTTGGGGTTAGAGTTATACTTTGCAAAATATATATTTATATAAACAAAGGTTTCAATCCTGCCTCATGGTACTGGATGGGATAATGGATTATCTATACACTGAAGAGTTGTAATACAACGAAATAGCTATCTGTGCATGACACAATACACACACACACACATACACACACACACACACACACACACACACATATATATATATATATATATATATATACTATACAGTGCATTAAGACAATTAAAACATTAAGACAATCATACTAGAGCATCATCCTGAACTGATTATAAGCTTCCAAAATCTGAACCCCTCACTCAAGATGAGAAAACACTATTCAAGGGTACTAACGCATTTTCCCCCTCGAAAAGGGCGCCCATGATTCTGCATTATCATTGCTCAATTATATCATCAGTGCAAACTTATTTTTTTTTTACTAAAGAAATCGCTTACTATTGGTAGAAAGCTATAAGTATGCGGCGACCAGAGAAAATCAGACTTATTAGTCATTAGAATATTATCTGTCATATGACAGTATTTTAAAATTGGGAATTCACTTATCCATTTTTAATGAGAATGGAAAATTGACTCGGTACACTCTTTATGAATGGAGTAATTCCACTGGTAGGAGATACGCAATGAGATTGTTTTTCACTATATATACAGTAAAATGAAATAATTTTTCTCAAAATCCAGTCATTTGATCATTATTTCGACTCCTTTTATCATAGAATTTGAATTTATCTCTCATCGGACATAATTAAAATACTTGGCGTTTTGAATCTCCCAAAGCAGCGAACACTGGGTATATATATATATATATATATATATATATATATATATATATATATATATATATATATATATATATATATATTCTTGAAGATGATATCATAAGTTGGATGATGTGCAGTCCGAGATCAAAACCAACATAACAGATATAATATTCACATGTATGAACACTCAGTAGAAATGACACAAACAACGAGTCACGTCCGTTTTTATACCTACTGGTGTTCAGAGCTGTAAAGCTTTCTAGACAATATATATATATATATATATATATAATATATATATATATGTGTGTGTGTGGGGTGTGTGTGTGTGTGTGTAGAAGTTTCAGTTTATTACTTCATAATGGAAACCTGATCAATCACCATAATATTGCCACCTAAAGACTCTAACAGCCATTTAAAACCTGCTCCCAGCAGGTTAAAACGTTTGAATGTATTATTTTCTTTAAAATATATCATAAGAGCCAGGAATCAAACTTATGCAAATCATTAGGCATTAATGTTCTGATTTGGATGGAACAGTTAGTATATATGGAGGTTTAAAACGAGTGTTCATGCTGGAAAGAAATCGTTGAAGAATATTGGGAGGGATTGATTCTAAGAACACGATAATAATTCCGTTTATATTAATTCATTCAGACATAATCTGGTGTTTTGTATACAAAATATGAATCATGCATCTGTTTCAATGACTTGATAGTTGAATCAATAGATGAATTAATTATTCTGGTATTATTTCATTACTTTGTAATGATTGAAAAAGCGATCCTCAGTTATATTGATCTTGATGTCTATAGATTTCTAAGAGTGTTTAAAATCTGCTGTAAGTACGCGAATCTTTTTATATTGATATGTCTTGACATTTGCTGGAGTTATCTCTGTAGATGATGAAAGGTAAAGCTGCTCTACACAATCAAATATGATCATACATTTACTCTAAACGATTCGCGGTTACAAATCAATAAACCATTGTGTTTATAGGTTTAGATATGAATATCATTGATCATTGGAGAATTTAATTTGTTATTTGATTAAGATTAAAAAAATAAACCCCATCATGTCAACCCCCGTTTCAAATACCGGACCAAGAGTGGTCTAGATCCTGCTGATACGCTGAAGTATTTGAATGTGTTATGCGTTGGTATGTATTTCCCCATGATTTATTAAAGGTATAAAGATTAAAATTATGTAAATCATCTGACACCCTACGTTTCTCCTTTAACAGAATTATTTATATTGAGGCAACTGTTTAAAACCTGTAAGTACGTTGTGGATAGAATGTATTTGCAGTACACACTCTTCGCACTAGTGCAATCTCATGGCTTATTGAGCCTCGTTATGGCTAAGCACCAGAGGCCCGGTATTCGTCCCGTGGCCTCAAAAATACTCAGCCCAGTCTGAGGGGGGCTGGGAAGTACTGTCCAATGGCACTAAAAGTTACGGGGTCTGGAGGAATTCTTTGCAGAGCACCCGTACTGGGACCAACATTACGAACGAACTTGTGTCGCATTTTTCAATTGTGGGATCTGAGAAAAAATACGTTGCCTTGTGAATGAAATCTGGTTGAAGAGGATTAAGTGGGGTAAAATCAATGAACGCAATTAATAATTTTTCTATCCATACTATTTTCTCAGATAATTTTATGTTTCCCATACGAAATACAAAAAGCGTGTCAGACTAGTTAGTTAAAGCAATAAATATGGATACATTAATCATGGGTGGATCAGATTATCTAAAGATACCAACAAAAAACCATTCCTTTTCTCTGTGTCAAGTGACATCTTACATAAGATATAACGACCTTGGCGGGATCAGTTTAGTGCTTCATATAAGAAATCTGATTCCCCGTCTTATTCAGCACCAATTTCATGCTCATAAACTTTTCGAAGCGCTTAAAATATTCTGTTCTTGGATACCATTGCAGTCTGTTATATGTTGAGCCTACCATGGAAGTTCTAGCTGGTCGACACAGCTAGATATGGGCAAACTCAGCGTGACCGATTTAGCGATAAAAAGCTACTAACTTAGGTATTCATAGGTAAAGATATCAATGATTCATCAATAATTAGAGAGTTCATTTTTACTTGATAACAGTAGGAACTATTCCTCACCATACTGATCCAAAGAACCAAGTACAAAGGCTCTATAAGCAGTCAAAAAACCATAGTGTTCATAGGCATTGATGATCCAAATATCCTCCCACTTGATATTGCACAATGAAAAGGCACCCAAATCAATGAACAAAAACCTCCCAATTCATAATCATTATGTCAGATCATATATCCATTTCTCAATATATATATATATATATATATATATATATATATATATATTTGTGTGTGTGTGTGTGCATTAATGCATATGCTATTGTATGTGGTATAATAATCATTGTTCTCTTGCAATCTTTCAAAACTCTCCTAAGAAAAAGAATGCGCTTCGATGCGTCCACATTGACTTGCCACTAAGATAGCCAAACATTATGATTTATTGAAAACCAGAGATTCCTGGGATGTAAAACTTAATTTTCTTGGAATTAAATTGTTTACCCTACACTGCGTAGTTTTGCCTATAAGCGAAACTGAGCGTTGTTATAAAGTCGTAAATTGATCTGTTCCTTCAAGAACCACTGCTTGTATATTCTTTCCAGTCATCATCATCATCATCATCCATTTTAGTAGTGGTCTAACAGGAAGAAGAGGAGCAAAAAGGGAAGAACCCCCCCCTTAAAAACAACCCCCATAACACCACAAATCACCACGAATCGTGGTAGAAATACGAACTATTGTGCTGCTGTGACAAGTGAGGGAGATCGAGAAATAATGCTATTGAGCATTTTTGGAAGATGGTAAATATGGATGGGAATCTGGAAAATGAGTAATCTCAGAAAGGAAACAAATACATTGGTTTCGACATCACCGTATGAATATCCTGGTTGATAGTCCCCAGTGATTTTTTTAAAAGGTTGTGTAGCTAGTTTTTCAGCATTATTCGCCGATATTATTGTGCTAACACGTTTATCTGGGGTGCCAGTGTTTTTTTTTTCAATCTTGTAATTTTAGTGCTGTCATCTATAACAGGTCATAGTTTTCTGCAGTGAGTCTGTTACTGTGAGATCAGCGCTGTAATATGTCGATGTAAGATAGAGTGTTATTGTCTTATTGATTTGTGAAATCAATGAAGCCTTACATGGTTTGGTTTGAAGATTTCACTTGAAGATTTCACTTGAAGATTTCATGAATTTTAAAAAGGGGTATGCAAAGATCCTACTGAGAGGGAAGCCCATGGGTAGTCCAAATTCATTTATCTTCGCTTACTTTCATGAGTTAAGTTTGATATTTAACTGTACAACTTCTGATAAATAAGTAGATGTATATTTGTATGTGAATGTGTATTTATCACAGCCCCCATGATACTAATAATAAACGTAAGAAATGTATTTGATTCATATGTTATCAATCAAGATCTGGAGCAGAGCCCTCTGACCGGGGATCTCATCGATTAGCCTTGCATCCGAGGGTGCCAGGGATGGGAACGACACATAACTACTAAATGAGAAATATACTCCCAATACCATTGCTCTCTATCTCTTTCTCTCTGATTAAATAAAGAACCTCTTGGCAAATACTGTAAGACTGCGAGGATAAAATTATGTTATTTTTCATAAACTTGGTATTGCCCCATCATTTGATCTCATCTCGAAGCGGGTATTCATTTCAGTACCAACACCAATTCCAGACCCAGCGACCCAGCAACACACTGTGATGATCGAAAATACAACAGTGACAACGCCTTCCTTCATATCCCCGTCTACTGCGATGGAACATGTCCTGTTGGAAAAATGCACAAGGAGGACAGAGTGCTATGCATCTGAGTAAAGTATAAAACCGGGGAACTCTCTGACACCTTATGTATGCTTCATTCATAAAGGTTCTTAGATCCATTCTATACTTGATTAATAAACATAATTAGAGGTTGTTTTTGTTGATCTCTTCATTTTCTCAATTCAACTTAGAATATCGCATGAAAAAAAAAAAGAAAACTGTCGAAAATGGTTCCCTCTTACATTTGATTGTTACTTCAAGTGACGGGCAAAGGGTTACAGGCATACTATCAGAAAGCTTTTTCAAATAACTTGTCATTTGCATTAGGGTTCTTACAAGAAGGCCTCAACCTATGAATGATTATCTGGGAAATTGGCTTTCGAGATCTGTTTCGTGTTTGGATCGAGCTCCGACAATAAGAAATACTAAAGGCAGTCCGTGATACCCGCTGATCCCACAACCGCAACGAGATCTTGGGTGCAATATGCATGAGAAATCCTGAAAAATCTAAAAAAGAAATGTGAAAAATCTATGAATAATATCTTGAAAAATCTAACAAAGAGCCTCCGAATGTTCAGTGGTTGCATAGTCGGACAAAGCACTACCACCGGGAACACATAAGTAGCTAATTGACGTATCGACATTTACAAAACTGATATTGTATAAACACCTCAAGTGAATAATATCCAAGCAAGTCTTCACACACACACACAAAAAAAATGACAAGAAACACCACACAGGCTACAGAAAAGACTTACCAAGCTTGTAAACCGAATGAAAAAAAAAACCTGCAATATGAAGACCGACTGAGAATACTACATCCTCATACTCTTCGATACAATGTTTTGAGAAGTAATTTGATACACATTTACAAGAAAAAACACAGTATTGCAGAAATTGAAACTGATATACACTGTTAGATATGCAAACAAATTACACAACAGATAAAGAATAAGAACAAAAGTCAGAGTCACAAATACAAAATACATCGCTCTCGAGGCATCATCATCATCATCATCATCATCATCATCATTCTTTCAACGTCCGTCGTTGGACATAGACATTCCCCACGATTCGCCACACTTCTCTATCATGGGCGTCACAGAGCCAGTACTTTCTGAATTTGTCTAGCTCGTCCCTCCATCTAATATTCTGCCGCGTCTAGGTTCTGCATGTGTTCTCAAAAGATCCATGTCGTGAGTCATGTTGCCCATTGGTTGTCAGCCATTCGTGCAACATGGCCAGCCCACTGCCATTTGAGCTTTTTAACGGATTCTATGATGTCCCTGACTCTTGTCTTTTCCTGGATATACTGTGCTGTCTTGTGGTCTCTCCATGTGAGACCCTGAATAATTCTTTCATGTGCACGTTGCATAGTTTTCAGTTTGCAGATTTGTCTCCTGGTTAGGTTCCATGTTTCAGCTCCATAAGTGACTCTTGGGAGGATACATTCGTTATACACCCTTCTTTTTAGGATTAATGGGATCTTCTCATAATTAATGGGTTGAGCTTGCTCTGCCAAATGCTTGCCATCATAGTGTAATTCTTCGCTTGATTTCTTCTTCTTTTGAGAATCACACTGTTCCAACAGGAGATCTCTTCCATACTGGAATTCAATCTCTCAAGATACAGTGACGTCAATTTCCACTAACATCTTTAAAAAAATTATCAAAAGTAACTAACTCACCAAACAAGAATACACAGTTTCAAAATGCCCACACCTTAAATAAAATTCTTTATTACACCTGTCCTGGGCATTTTCAGCTGGTACTGATTACAATAAATTTATGATGAATTTACAACTTTGTTTGATTTTCCCATCACTGAGTGAATTTGCCAAGATTGATTTAAGTCTCCAAAAACTATATTTGAAGCACTATAGCATATGTAAGTAGGAGCGACATCCTTAGAAATAACGATTTGCATTTGAGTGACTTCTTTGGCTGATTTAATACGATTATCAAATCTAATTAATTAGCGGAAGTTTTGACAACTACGGGATTCAATTATTTATATACATATTTACATATTTTTGATTGCGTTACATACATATAACTCAAATGTCAATGGCGCCAACGATAGTCAAATTTGAAATAGAATTATTCTCAAATATTATCATTGGTGCAAATGTAGTCACTTGGGATATAATTACATGTAGCTGAAACTATAGGGATTACAAAGGTAATGACAACTAAGATATCTTTGTTCTCTCCGTACATATATAAATATACATTAGCATTTAAAATTGGTGAATTTGTTAAAGTAATTTTTCACTTATGGTATGTATCTACATCAAATAGAGAAAAAGGTGAAAGATATGAGGACAATTCAAATCTTATTTAGTAAGATACTGTAACTTGATACTCGCAGATAGCGATCCAGCCTTTTCCACTTACTTTTCAAACAGTGAAATATCTAAAGAAGAAGACATTAAGATTATTGAAGAAAATGTTAAAACAGTTTAACAAAAGTCGTTTGTTAGAGAAGACTAAAAAGAACCATAATCAATGGCAGATAATAATATCACTGAAAGAGTAATGCTAGACATATTCATCCTTTCTTGTTATATTATTTTGGACAGTATGTTTTGATACCTGCTTTTGGTTGGTTTGGTCTTATTTCCTAGTTTTTGTTAAAAAAAAATGTTTTTGACTTGTATTGAATAACGGATGTTTTCATGCACACCCCTTGATGACATCAGAGTGAGACCATTAATACAGAGAAAACCAAGGGAGGAAAACGAATAAAAAAATCCTGAAATTGGGAAAAAATTCAATAGAAAGATCTGAATTTGACAGTAAATCAGAAATGTCTACATATTTGTTTCAGCTGCATTTGGCAGTTCTGCTTTAAATAGAGAACTGCTCCATACATTCGTATTGAAAAAAAATATTGAAATAACATTTTTGAATTGATTAAAAGCTGGCTTTATTTCCTTTACTTCTTCTTCACATGAAGGAAGTCCTAAAGTAATTTTCTGTTCCAACAGGAGAATGATGGTCGCTGAGTCTCTAAAAATAATTCACAAGAAATCAAAAACTATGAGTCATATCAATTACATTACAATAATAGCCTCTCTCTCCTTTACTATCAATTTGCCCATCCTGGCGTCTATAGGATCTGTCTGCTTCACATCAATGCTTAAGCAAACAGTTCTTTTGTTTAGTATTCTGGTGAGAGAGAGAGAGGGAGAGAGAGAGAGAGAGAGAGATGTTTTTATCCTGATTTATAGTTCCTGCAAGCCATTAATGTCTATGGTTGGTCTCTTGATTTCCTGAACTTTGTCTGAAGGCAAATTTCATTTATTTTGGCGTCATTAATTTCCTTGGTGATTTAAGCTTCATAATAATCAGAAAATTACAAGTATAATGTGTCGCTTTTTTTTGTCGCTCGCAACTGCAAACCGTATTCTCAGCAGAGGTGGTGGTAAAACTAGAGAAACAAAATAATAACATGATTCTCCTCTGCAAAAACTAGCAAATATTACACCCACTTGTGGAAGGTCTGAGAGTGCGCTGCCTGCGGATAACATTAAAATGATGAGACAAAGCTAAGTTCATAAAAAATACCACTTCATTTTACTTTCGTAGTTATTAGCTTTTCTAGGGCCTCCTCAATCAAGCAGATGGATACAGAGAGAGAGAGAGAGAGAGAGAGAGAGAGAGAGAGAGAGAGAGAGAGAGAGAGTGGGAGAGAGCAATGATAATAAAAATATGTGGGTCCTTTAATAGTTAGGTGTCGTCCCTATGGCCTGGCACCCTGGGCTGCCAGGCCCATCGATACGACCCCCGGTCGGAAGTTGTCCTTTGTCCCAGATCTGAGGTGGTCTCACTCTATCTTAATATCACTGCTTCACCTTTATAGTGACCCACTCTTTGTTCTAACTCATTTGGTATTCGAAAACAAACGAACTACATACTGCAAGCAAAACAACAAAGATGCCTAAGCTTTATGATATTAAAACAAATTTAGAAAACCACCTGAGACTCACCTGTGGTAAAAAAAAATAAATACTAGACTAATTAATTCGTAGTACATGATGAGACTAACGTTTCCTAGAGGTTGAAGGTTTCTAAGCAGTACTACTATGTATGTATACGAACGAGCTCTCAGACTACCTCCCACTTCTCTTGGACTACCAAACGAACCATTGTGATCATTCTGCCTTCTTTTTGTTCAGTATTTTTCTCCATTTATTCAAGCAATTTTCACATATTTTAACGCACAGCATCATCTCTACATGTTCACGAAAGCATTCAGTGTTAGGGTTTAAACTATTCAGTGAAAATGGTTGCGTGAAGATTGTCATAGCAATTCTTACAAACCATCGATTCATAGAGTAAGAGGTCGTTCTAGGGGCTATTCTGTTTCAGTTTTAACTAACGACGAAAGTCGTATTTTCATCTTTTTTGCATTATTTGTATGTTATTGCTTTGTTGATTCTAAATTTTTCTTAAATTTCAAATGGATTTCTATACAAAGTGAGTGTTTCAAAACCTGAGTAATGAAGATGATTATTCAGTAATTAACATATAGGTGGGTTCCTCTAGTTGGATGCCAAGATCAGCTTGTTTTCTCCCCTGCTGGTATTTCTATTTGTCAGGTAGGGTTTTCAACCATACATTGTTCTTTATACAGCGATATGAATGACCATATTACTAATCCTTTTTTCTATCATTCTCGATATTCTAAGGATTGTGGACGGTTTTTACCGACACTTAATTGTTTGAAAATTGGTTATAAATCACTGTTCAACTCGAGGTAGTTCCTTTTACTTGTATATACCTAAACAATAGTTAGTTTGCTGTTTGGATGTTTTGTTTGGGAGGTTTGAAAAAGGCAAACAGGCGTGACTTTTCCTTCACTTTTCTGTCCCTCCCCGAACGTGGTTTAAATCTGTCTTCATTGTTTTTTTTCTGTCTGTCTATTACAATATAATATGATAGCAATCCATACATTAGTAAATTAAAGGTTATGTAAACAGTCTATTCCCATATCAATCATCCCGAAAAACTTCCAATCAACATTATCTACTCCCTAACATGCCGAAATGAATTAAGAATAGTGCAATTAACTAGAGCCATAAAGGATACTAACATAGGTAATAAACCCAATGCTAAATACAGAGGTCAAGATAAAAACACTTCTTAGCATCTTTTCAAAGATAATTCCTAAACTTAGCTCACATCCTTTGACATTCAACTTAAAACCAGCAACAAAAATATTCACACTGCTAAAAACAATAAAACGAAATGAATAACTCCTCCAACTCACAGCAACACCCAGAATATTTTTACTAAATTCCCCTGACTAGAATGTAAAAACAAAATCATTTGCCTGATTAGGCCCGGGAGGACAGAAACATGAACTAGTTTGTGTAGCAGATCCACACCTTATTATATACATTACATAATATATATATATATATATATATATATATATATATAATTGGTTAATAGGACATCAGGACTAACAGTTTGGGACCCGATAAACAAAGAGTCCGACCAAGTGCAAATAAATGGGGAAATGACTTAAAATAAAAATTAGAAATTAATAATAAGAACGCCATGTAAGAGAATTTGGACAACTTTGAGATTATTGTATTTGATATAGTATTTATTTTTTGAAATTATTCTTCACGTATATTACACCATGATTCTCCAGACCCCTTTCTCATGGAGGGCGTGGAGCCATTCATTTCTGAACCTGTCTACTTCATCAAACCATTTTATTTTTTGCAGACCATATATGGTCTCTCAAGATCCACATTGTTAGTCGTGATGCCCAACGGTTGTCTGGCATTCTTGCAGCATGAATAGCCAACTGCTATGAAACTTTTTTCAAGGGTTTCTATTATGTCCCTGATTTACTGTTCTTTCTCTAATATTTTGTACTGTTTCGTGATCTCTCCAGTTGATGTTGAGTATGATTCTCCCCAGTGCATGTTCCATGGTAGTCGATCTTTTGGTTAGATTCCATGTTTCAGCTCAATAAGTGATTATAAAGAGGATGCATTGATTGGATACTCGTCTCTCTCTCTCTCTCTCTCTCTCTCTCTCTCTCTCTCTCTCTCTCTCTCTCTCTCTCAAAAAAAAATGATATGATTTTTTTAGGAATACCTTCAATGGTCACATGCACATTAACAGAGTAGATACGTAGATAAATAGATGCATAGTAAAACATTATTATCGGGATGAGTGCGTTCGCAGACCACACAAAATACCCGAAACTCTTTACTTTAAAACTTTTCCCTTAGGTCCACTGAGTGTTCATGCATAATTTAGTCGGGCTTCTTCCATTTTTTGAGGTATTTTTATGGCAAGACAAACAACACCACTAAAGGACACCATGTAATTTATATCTATCAGAATTTCAATAAATTTTTAAAGCTGCTTTCAAATTTACAACATATGCACGGTACGCTGCACCTTCCTGAATGTCTCATTGAATATTCTTTGTCTTTTTTCGCTTTCATGTCCTGAACGTGAGATTATTTTATGCTGTTTATTGCCTTGCAAGAAGTCCGTCTCCTGTAGTGTAGGCTTTCGTTAGTTCTCTTTGAACAATGTTCGTTTGAGAGAAAAAAACAACAACACCTCTACACAAGACAGAGAATTAGGACTTGTGAGGAAGTTAAGTTGGTCATAAAACCTGATGATAATAAGGATTTTACTGATGAAGACTATCTTACTAATATCTTATAACAGTATTCTGTTATCCTGTTATCATATATGCAGTGCCATCTGTCATTAGGATTATCTAATCACTGTAGCCCCGCAAATGGCCCGACCAACTAACAAGCTAAGTAAGCTAGGGATTCTCTTCTCTTAGCTCAATTCTGTGTGTGTGTGTTTGTGTGTGTGTTCTATTTATTCACTCTCCCACCAGATCAAAATGTGACACAAGGTGAAGGCTTTATGTGGGAGAAATATAAAGCAACCCATAAAAAATAGCTCAAGCCGAGGCAACTTTGGTTGCTAAGCAACCGTGGTTTCTAAAGCAACCGCAGTCACGAAAACGTTAGGTCAATCCCGACCTGTCCCTTTAAGTGCAATGGAACAGGCCCCAGGGCAACGTATCCCCCCGAAGCTGGGCTGAAAAATAGTGGGAGTGCCCCAGGACGAGTCCAAAGGCTTCCAATGCACGTAGCAAAGCGCAGCTTCAGTATATCCTCATTGGCTAACGCATTGCACCCATGCATTGGTCTCTGATGCTCACCAATACATAATCTCTGGCCCATTTGGCAGGCATATGTCAGTATTGGCGCCTTGGTTTATGCTGGGGAACTGATACTTTATCCACGTCGAAAAGGCCAGAAAAAGGTATGTGTGGGAGTGTGATCCTGTGTGCTCTTGGTTACATTTTGTGGGTAACAACTTGAAAAATTTGCATCAGTACACCATTACGAACCATCTAATAACAGTGTTTTTTTTTATTTTCCAAAAAGTGCTTTTGAGGCTATCTATGGTAATTTTCAAATCGTGTTGTATTTTCAAGATAATTTTTACATAAAAAACATCTTTTTTTTCCTCAGATGATTTTAGATAATGTTTCATATATATACTTCTAGTACATGCATGGGTGACGATGATTCACCAATGCTGATATCTAATTCAGATTCAGGAACAAGTGTTTTAAAGTGAAACGCTAAATTTGTATTTGATAGATTGCATTGACTTTTCCGTGATCTCTGGCCATTCTTTCATCTGGAACTTCTAATTAAGCAATGACACCATCCTCATTAAAAGGAAGTCTGTTTTTGATTTTTCTATAACAAATCTTAAACAGCCATTTTAACATACGCAAGCATCTTCACTACTGATCATTGTCGCGGGGAAGATTTTAAATACAAATTGGAACAACGGTAGCCAAAATAATTCGTGGGTTTATTCGTTTTTGATATGACAGTGTGTGTGTGTGTGTGTGTGTGTGTGTGTGTGTGTGTTTATAAGTTTGTGTGTTCCAGTGCTGTTGGGCCAACTGTTTTGTCTACTCACTTGAAAATCAGCATGAATACTCCATCTGACCCCTTTTAAAAATGTTGTTTTCTTTTATACTTTGAAAAAAAAAAAAAAAAGAAGCTTGATATTTTGGGAGCCTTATTTTGAGGAGTTATGGTTGTCAATATGTTTTCAAACATTTTTTTTATTCCTCCATACATGTCAGAAATAAAATTCGTTCTGATCATATTCTTCGACTGAATTAAGTGACTTCAATTTTTGACTCTACTATCTATCCACATGATAAAAACTGCTACTTTTGATACGGCGACGTTTGTACATGAATAGAACTTCATAAATGTCCACAAATAAATGTCTCAAAGCAAAAATTTAATACGTCCATTTGTGACTAACAATGTAACATCAGAGTGACAAAGATCGTACAACGACAACTTTAAACAAGGAAAATTGCAAGTCTACCAAAGATGGTTCGTCTGTAAAATTTTCCTGTCCAATGGAATTGATACTTAAACTTGAGACTCAAGTAATAAAAACTTACGGAACTTCAATATATGACCACATTTATATTTCATTGAATTTTGAAATAACGGCCAGAACCCTGACTGCTATTGGCAGCTGGCAACCTTCCCCGCTTGTTACAATCGGGCTCAATAATAGTTTTAGAGAGCAAATTAGATTAGGAGAGTATTATCTATTACATTACACCGTTATCTTGTCCGTAAAAGTCAACTAGTTGATAAATTCTTGAGTGATATGATCTAATATTTTAAGCAAGTTTGACTTCGACTATCACAATATTTATTCTTGAATAAATGTAGATATTTCCAAGGATTATCCATGTAACTCAATTTCACCGACTTTCCCAAAACATTTGCGATCACATAGACATAGTCAAACACATAAACCAATAAAAATCAGATGAAAACAAATTCGAATTCACACAATGAGCTAAGGAAAAAGGAATGCTAGGGATACATTGAATAAGGTTCAATATCTCTCTGAGAGCGGACCAGGGTGAAATATATCACACAAATCATTAAGCAACAAAAATAGAAATGGGCTGAACATTTAGCAGAATCGATACACAACGTATAGAGCCAAAACTTTACCAATTGGTGTCAATGGGACAGCAAATGCCCTGGAGAAAGACTGGACACTAGATGGGGTATGTGAGAGGAAGGTTGTCATGAAAGGAGATGAGAAATCCTTTCGTCCAGCCGTGAAATTAAAAAGGACTATGATACTGTTGCTGCTGCTGCTCTCTAACAACTGAACAGAGATGACAAGATTATCAATCCACAGCTCTATAACAATCGTCGGTTTCATTTGCTTGAAATAAATTGCTGGGTGGGTTGACACTCTCAAGAAAACAATGAAATTCAAACAAAATAGATTGTTTTACATACCAATAAAGCATATTGTTCTGATCCACAATTGGCAAGTCAATCTTGGCTGAACTAGATGCAATCTATGCTCTCAGGGAGCTTTGAAAGACAGCTAATTTTAATTTCTTTTATTTCATTTGGAGAGAAATCATTTTCATATTACACAGATTCCATGATGAGATGCTCATATGCACAACAGACAAGGACACTTGTGCATATACATTTATTCTCAAAATACTCAAGAGATCCAGTTCCGTAGTCAAGAGGTAGGATATCGGCCCATGGGTCTGAAGTGTTTCAATTCTGCCTCACGGTACTGGATGGGATAATGAAATGTCTATAGCCACACTGAAACAGCTGTCTTTGGATGACATAATAATTAATGCAGGGTTGAGCACTCTTTAAGTGAGATAACTCATCCGCTGTAAGCTTATGCAATGCTCTTCTATAGAAATTGAGCACTCTGTTAGATGAG